>NQII01000339.1:1155054-1168684 GCA_002778355.1 Clitarchus hookeri | reverse complement strand
TATTCCATCGCTGCTACATCTCCATATCTCACTTCATCCTCACTGGCGTTGAAGACCTCAGCTGTTAAGCGCTTAACCCCGCTCCCATTTTTTTTCTGGTCGCACACATCACTTTATGGGAAAACTGTTACGATATAGAGAACAGTCTTCGCAATTAGCCCAGTTGCGGACAACGTGAGGGTCTGACTGATTGACTTCTAGAAGCGTCAGTATTTTGAATCCAAACACATTCTCCAAAACACATCGGCGTCAGTGGACGTCAACATCAAGTTGCTATAACACCGTAAGAGATGGAGTAGATGGTCACCAAACCTATGGATGAAGGTAGTCGTGCGGCACCGTACCACGAGCAACGAGCTTCATTCCTGAAACGAACGTTGGTTGATTTCCTTCAGCCGACTTCTCCTTGAGAGCTGTGTCTTTGCCCTTACAACCGCTGTTAAGAACGCTCAGGCAGAGACCATCGCAGTTAACGTTTTGTAGTCGGTACCGTACCCGTGTACTAACTTAGTAAACACCCGTTTATATCACAAACTGTTCCGCGCCTCGTAACTTTTCTCCATCTTCCTGTAGCGTTATTTCTGACTCTGATATTACTCACGCGAGGGAAACGTGATAGCTTTAATACTTAAATCTTCAAAACCTGCTAAGGTGCAGTGTTTCACATCGCATGCCACTCAAAAAATTATTATCTGCACTTGTTGTTAGCAATGTAAAAACTGCGGCATTACAAACCACGCACGGCACAAAAGTATGATTTTTGCAAACTCATTTCAATGATGCACAGAAACTAGACAGTAACAGACGACCAGCGAACAAGGTGGTATTACTTACAACTTTACTTATCACCTCGCTTCATCCGTCGGCAGTTACGTTGCCGTTGCCATTTACGCCACCTCGACGAACACCAAAACTGCCTTAATATTGAATTTGTCCCGTATTATTATACATATATTGTGACGAGGTAAAAAAACTAATAGAATATCTTTATTAACATTTGTAAAATAATTTCTATAAATGGCGTGGTGGTAACTGCAACTATCGAGAAACTAAGGAAAAATCCTTGAATAATTGGCACGAGCACTAAAAATGCATGTCTACATATGACAAAAATTATGTATGAGAGTATTAAAATGTACTTGCCGCTACATCTGCGGCGTCTAAGCTGAGCAGATAGATAACGACAAGTTATTCTCAAGTGTAAGTATGGTTCGTGTGAGCAGACTTAAGTTCCCCTGTCAACGTGTTGGGAAAAAAAATAGTTTATGTGAGTGAAGGCATACTGTAAGATTCGACAACTTTGAGCCAGCGACCCAACAATGGGCCACAGCTGCTTTCAGAACGAGAGAGCTATCTAGCGTTAAAATAACATATTGATTTTCAATTGACATTTTTACATATTTGACAAAAAAACATGAAAAACACACGTTAAACATCAAGGGAAAATGTAAAAAAAAAAAAAAAAAAAACTTATGCAGTTTTGACTCGTGAATAATTGTAGCGTGACAACATTGGGCCAGGACACNAGATTAACCTTAGATTAAATGGGGTTAATACAGGTTGCATACTTACGCCTGCAGATGTAAAGATGACTCTTAAGTTCCCCTGTCAACGTGTTGGGAAAAAAAATAGTTTATGTGAGTGAAGGCATACCGTAAGATTCGACAACTTTGAGCCAGCGACCCAACAATGGGCCACAGCTGCTTTCAGAACGAGAGAACTATCTAGCGCTAAAATAACATATTGATTTTCAATTGACATGTTTACATATTTGACCAAAAAAAACATGAAAAACACACGTTAAACATCAAGGGAGAATGTAAAAAAAAAAAAAAAAAAAACTTATGCAGTTTTGACTCGTGAATAATTGTAGCGTGACAACATTGGGCCAGGGCACGTTTGACACGTATTTTAATGGGACAAGAAGACGTGGCCCATAGTTGACTTACCTATGTATACAACAATGGGCCACACAAAAACAATTCCCCCACCCTTCCCTTGCTACCTGGATTTGTTTTGGCCACAGGATTACATTTTTGAGATGTGTAGTTATGCTGGATAATATTCCCAACCCGTTATCTTAATAAAAAAAAGGGCGATTATGCTTGCAAATATCAAAAAGTGGCACAAAGTTGTCGAGTTTTACGGTATTCTGTCAGTTTATTTTAATTAGCGTTTCACAGAATAAAGTAATATCCATGGGATGCTGAGCTAAATAGTCAAGTAGTGGGTTCCTGCTGAATGCGAAAATATTTGCATTTCATTGGACCGCACGAGAATTAAATTGAAATATCGTTATATACTGGTGCCGCAAGGAGTAAGGATATAAAAATCAAGATGTCAACGAACAGCAAGTACAATGAGGCACTGTATGAATAAGAGACTTAAAGAAATAATTCGTAATTCTGTCGTTATTAGTATTAGTAATGTGGCATCCAGCTTGGCGAAATTTACCGTGTACAGGGGTTATTTTGAACANATTCTGTCGTTATTAGTATTAGTAATGTGGCATCCAGCTTGGCGAAATTTACCGTGTACAGGGGTTATTTTGAACAATGAATTATCTTCTCTGAACTTAAGTGAATGATCGTTTCTCGTTCCTGATTGAGAGATGGTTACCCATGTTTGTTGCACTGTAACAGCATTCAGGTGTATTTGGTACGCAAGGATGCAACTGCGGAGACTTTCTTGCAATGTCAGCTTCAGCAGAATGAGAAGCGTGGGAAGTACACNTGGTACGCAAGGATGCAACTGCGGAGACTTTCTTGCAATGTCAGCTTCAGCAGAATGAGAAGCGTGGGAAGTACACCGAAGAGCCAAAAAAACTGGCATAGGCGCACGTACGCAAATGACAGAGGTATGGAACCAATCAGAGTAACGCGATGCAGTCTGCAGCTGGATCGGTTACTGCTGCTACAATGGCAGGNTGGTACGCAAGGATGCAACTGCGGAGACTTTCTTGCAATGTCAGCTTCAGCAGAATGAGAAGCGTGGGAAGTACACTGAAGAGCCAAAAAAACTGGCATAGGCGCACGTACGCAAATAACAGAGGTATGGAACCAATCAGAGTAACGCAATGCAGTCTGCAGCTGGATCGGTTACTGCTGCTACAATGGCAGGNGACAGAGGTATGGAACCAATCAGAGTAACGCAATGCAGTCTGCAGCTGGATCGGTTACTGCTGCTACAATGGCAGGTTATCAAGATTTAAGTGAGTTTGAACGTGGTGTTATGGTCTGTGCACGAGATATGGGACATAGCATCTCCGAGGTAGCAATAACATTTGGATGTTCGCGTAAGACCATTTCACGAGTGTACCGTGAANTGATAAATATCTCTCATGTCGTCGGCTTCTGTCGAAATTTGTCGCGAATAATTGTACCCGTTCAGTTCAGGAAATAGAAAAGTCGCAGTGAAAATCCCACAAAGCAATATTATTCAACTCCTTTTTCTCCCCACGCAGCCACCCCACCAAGATACATACACATATAAAAGTTTATTGTGCTAACACTGTCTTCCATATTCCTTTATTACCTGAAATGGAAGTAAGTGTACGTTAGTTTCATGTAAACAAGCAACAATTAAGATTTTTAATAATTTATAGGTATATTCATTTTTAGTCCCAAAAAACTGTTAAAAATTACAAGGCATCAAAGAACGCTTGGCGTGTGACAGAGCGAGAAATAAGAAAGTTGACGCTACCGTTCTTATTGGGTTTTTTTACTTGAGAAAAAATTAAAAAGATACTTGGCGTTTGTGTTACTTCCTATTGCGTATGCTATATCACTGAATTGTTCTTTGCACGTACTTTCATTTGTCATTGAAATAAATGCATGTTTCCAGGAGAAAAATCGTATGTGGTTTAATTATTTCTGTCCATACACGCGATACGAAGAGTTACTTTGCGGCAAATTACTTGTCCCCGTACGTAATTTCGTTTAGCGAAAAAACCGCATTTCGTTATTTGCAACCGTTCCGGAAATTTTAGAGGTGTCCACGTTAGGTGGACCACTCTGTATATGTGTGTATATATACATATGTGTGTATACGAACACTTTCAATATTTAAAAATTGCATAACTATAAGCAATTAAACGAGCTATTCGCAAAGTAGTGTTTTTTTAATATGAGATAAATACCACGGCAATTTGTAAAATAATTGTTGCTACAAACCTTTACTTCCTTTCTCAGAGTAAAAGTTAGGAAAATTAATTTATCCAAATACTTATGTGGCAGCAACAACAAAGCAGAAATAGTTGCATTGACAATAACGTGACTTCTGAAATAATTCTCATTTATAGTTACAGTAAACAGTAATCTCGCGCAGTCATTATTAAGTTGTTTAATAAATGCTTACGTTTTTTTCTTGTTCGTTAGCGCTTATTCCTAAATTCCCTAATAGTTGACCAATGTGATTGTGTGAACATACATCTGTATTAGCGCATTTTGTTTTAAGAAAGGATGATTGGGAACTGTGGTAAATTTACGAATACGACCTGTGGAGGAAACGGTTAACTATGGGATTATATAACTTTACTACTCCTCATGCGAAATAATCTCAGCAAGTTCCTAATTTTTGTTACCTGCCAGATAGTTCTAACACATGCGCGGAGATTTTAGATGTGGTGCCTCTGTTTTAACAATGACTTTTTTTTATTTCAGTTGTCACTAACCTTGTTTTTAATTTGTTTGTGTTGTCTGTATATCAATGCCTCTTCCGGCCGGCCGCCGTAGCAGTTTTAAAATGCAAAAGTTCCTGACCAAACGTAAACATCTGGGCCAACAAATGTTGCGATCTCAGCTGGAGCTTTTTTCCGCGTTTGAGGCCGAGAGGCGCAGGAGCGATAAGGGCGACACTGCCACGCGCATTAAGTGCGCCATCGCCACTAAGCGCAGGGCTCTGACTGGCACGCTGTGTTCTCGTCGCACTGCGTGCACCTATGGGACTTCCAACGGTAACTACTATTTTATTGGTGGAAAGTCTGTAGGAATGTGCAGGGCCCTTGGGTAGATTTGTATGTATCTGACGCGTGTATTTTGAGCTACGACGCTTTGAAAAAGCAGTTTTAACTGTTTCTAACGTCCGTGACATTTGGAAAGTATTCAACAGCCATCGTCCGAGTGTGTGTTCGTTCCGTAGGACAGCACGTTTTATAGTTTCGTGGGAAACCTGTGTATTCCAGACACCCTGGAACGCACTTCAAGCGTCAGTTAGGCGGNGGGCTACACGATATTAGGCAGGTGTACCAGTTTTTTTGGCTCTTCAGTGTATATATGGAAGTAACAATATGCCCATGTAGCGGAATGCCTCTAGGTAGATGTAGAGAGAAGAGACTGTCATTCGCCACTTGAACACTGGTTGCTAGCGGGTACCCGTCATTTGGCCGGAAAGTCGTTTGGCAGAATTTTTTTGCCGAACTCCTGCTAGGCCAAATGCCTGCTCGGCCAAACGGCTGGCCGTTCTCTCGAAGGCCTGCTCTGTCAAACATTTGCCTGTAATTAAAGAGAGAATTTTTTTTTGGCCAAACGAATGTTCGGCAAAATGCCGTATCCCGTGATAACATGATGTCTGGTGTCTTTAGTACAGAATGAAGTTGAAATTCGTAAACTTCATATGTTATCCACAAAACAGAATCAAATTAAAATCTGAATAAGAAAATCTGAACACTTTCTTTTAATCCTGCAAAACAACCAACAAAATTATTTAACCAAATTATATTTATTTTATTGTGTCTAATCTTAACATATTGTTGTTTTTTGTAGGATGATTTCAGGAGTATGTCAGAAAAACACTGTCACAGTTGCTATAAGGAGGTGCTTTTNATTGTTGTTTTTTGTAGGATGATTTCAGGAGTATGTCAGAAAAACACTGTCACAGTTGCTATAAGGAGGTGCTTTTATTACTTCATACAAAGTATATATTTCAGTAACAATCAAACAAACAGCGTAAAAATGTGATCAAAACGAACAATACATGAAAATTCACGATGGTTGAAGCTACGGAAAATAAAGTGCCACTGCAATTTTTGTGTTCTTGGAATTGTGCGAAGAAGCAGTTTGCAGTGTGGTAGAATTTGATGGTGGTCGGCCCGCTGTCACATAACCTCATTTTTATAACACGGAGACAGAACATTGCGCATATACATTTTTTTAAATCCCAGGAAAGTAATTTGAACTACTATTCTGGGCCAACAAGACCACAGATTGTCCTATACGGTCCACCAGAATATTGCATTTAAACATAACTTCGTAAACCATTAGCACTTTTAATGATCTTTTGTTCGGATTACGTGATATTTGCAGTGAATTAGATTCAAAACGGTACTAAAGGAATGCAATGTATAAAAACGTAACGAGTAAATTAATACGTGGTGGTAACAAGTTAGTACTGAGTTTCCGTAATTTTCGAGCATATCAACTTTTCCCTTGATCATTTTGGCGCTCTTTTTAGGGTCAATGTAAATAAATCAGAGGTAATTCCGAAGCGAACGTAGCAAGACCATTGTCGTTTGCAATGTTAGCTGTGAATTTTTTTTCTCTCTTCCTTAATTCTGAAAGTTTTTAACTGGCTATCGTATGTAAATGAGAATATAATTGCACCTTACGCGAGATGATAAATATCTCTCATGTCGTCGGCTTCTGTCGAAATTTGTCGCGAATAATTGTACCCGTTCAGTTCAGGAAATANTGATAAATATCTCTCATGTCGTCGGCTTCTGTCGAAATTTGTCGCGAATAATTGTACCCGTTCAGTTCAGGAAATACAAAAGTCGCAGTGAAAATCCCACAAAGCAATATTATTCAACTCCTTTTTCTCCCCACGCAGCCACCCCACCAAGATACATACACATATAAAAGTTTCTTGTGCTAACACTGTCTTCCATATTCCTTAATTGCCTGAAATGGAAGTAAGTGTACGTTAGTTTCATGTAAACAAGCAACAATTAAGATTTTTAATAATTTATAGGTATATTTATTTTTAGTCCTAAAAAACTGTTAAAAATTACAAGGCATCAAAGAACCCTTGGCGTGTGACAGAGCGAGAAATAAGAAAGTCGACGCTACCGTTCTTATTGGGTTTTTTTACTTGAGAAAAAATTAAAAAGATACTTGGCGTTTGTGTTACTTTCTATTGCGTATGCTATATCACTGAATTGCTCTTTGCACGTACTTTCATTTGCCATTGAAATAAATGTATGTTTCCAGGAGAAAAATCGAATGTGGTTTAATTATTTCTGTCCATACACGCGATACGAAGAGTTACTTTGCGGCAAATTACTTGTCCCCGTACGTAATTTCGTTTAGCGAAAAAACCGCATTTCGTTATTTGCAACCGTTCCGGAAATTTTAGAGGTGTCCACGTTAGGCGGACCACTCTGTATATGTGTGTATATATGTGTATATATACATATGTGTGTGTATACGAACACTTTCAATATTAAAAAATTGCATAACTATAAGCAATTAAACAAGCTATTCGCAAAGTAGTGTTTTTTAAATATGAGATAAATACCACGGCAATTTGTAAAATAATTGTTGCTACAAACCTTAACTTCCTTTCTCAGAGTAAAAGTTAGGAAAATTAATTTATCCAAATACTTATGTGGCAGCAACAACAAAGCAGAAATAGTTGCATTGACAATAACGTGACTTCTGAAATAATTCTCATTTATAGTTACAGTAAACAGTAATCTCTCGCAGTCATTATTAAGTTGTTTAATAAATGCTTACGTTTTTTTCTTGTTCGTTAGCGCTTATTCCTAAATTCCCTAATAGTTGACCAATGTGATTGTGTGAACATACTTCTGTATTAGCGCATTTTGTTTTAAGCAAGGATAATTGGGAACTGTAGTAAATTTACGAATACGAATTGTGGAGGAAACGGTTAACTATGGGATTATATAACTTTACTACTCCTCATGTGAAATAATCTCAGCAAGTTCCTAATTTTTGTTACCTGCCAGATAGTTCTAACACATGCGCGGAGATTTTAGATGTGGTGCCTCTGTTTTAACAATGACTTTTTTTAATTTCAGTTGTCACTAACCTTGTTTTTAATTTGTTTGTGTTGTCTGTATATCAATGCCTCTTCCGGCCGGCCGCCGTAGCAGTTTTAAAATGCAAAAGTTCCTGACCAAACGTAAACATCTGGGCCAACAAATGTTGCGATCTCAGCTGGAGCTTTTTTCCGCGTTTGAGGCCGAGAGGCGCAGGAGCGATAAGGGCGACACTGCCACGCGCATTAAGTGCGCCATCGCCACTAAGCGCAGGGCTCTGAACTGGCACGCTGTGTTCTCGTCGCACTGCGTGCACCTATGGGACTTCCAACGGTAACTACTATTTTATTGGTGGAACGTCTGTAGGAATGTGCAGGGCCCTTGGGTAGATTTGTATGTATCTGACGCGTGTATTTTGAGCTACGACGCTTTGAAAAAGCAGTTTTAACTGTTTCTAACGTCCGTGACATTTTGAAAGTATTCAACAGCCATCGTCCGAGTGTGTGTTCGTTCCGTAGGACAGCACGTTGGACGCACGTTTTATAGTTTCGTGGGAAACCTGTGTATTCCAGACACCCTGGAACGCACTTCAAGCGTCAGTTAGGCGGGAGTCTTAAGGTTGAATAGAAGGGAAACCTAGTGCGATTCTGCCTCCAGAGATGGCATTGCATGTCAGCTACAGAAAGTGTAACGCCTGTAGGTTGGCAACCAGAGTTTCTCCGCCCGTTATGTGCTTGCTCGGGAGGGGGTGGGAGGGTGGCAAGGCGCGCGAGCCAGCTACGGGCCGGAGTTTCCCCACAAGTGAATATTTTAAGTATCCAGTACTAGACGTAAAATCAATTCCTTCTCCATCTTCTTTAATTTTAAATAAACTTTAATTTGGAAAATATAGTGCTTAAAACTGAACACTGGAGTTTTGTTGAAAATAACACAAATTCATAGTGACAGTTTTTTTTTTGCGTGGAAATAAAATTTGAAATAAATACATCATTCAATTAGAAAGTTTTTTGTCATTTCTCTTAGTGGTGTGCAACAGCTGAATGAATAAGGGCTGAACAAGTATTAGCTGAAGTTCTATCAATAGTTCTTCTCATAGAATTTTTTTATGTTCAACAAGCATGTGATGGTGTAAACATATTTTGCACATTGATAATACATTTTTTTATGTTATACATGGAAGTGATGTCATCAACGGTGGCTTGTTTGACTTTGAAAAAGCTTTTCTTCACACAAAAGATAACTTTTAAATTACGCCCATGTTGCTTAAAAAGCACACATCCCTTACGCTGATATTGAATAAATACGGTAGCGTAACAATATTATTGCATATATTTGTTCATAGGGCGCGAATTTTCCTCAACCCAATGAGATTCTGAGATTAGTGTTACTATACAGCCAAACTACAAAATAAGTGTTATAGTTAATTCAGTTTCTTCACACTTATTGAATCAAACCTTTGGAAAAATCACCCTATGTATTACTAGTGAGCCTACTTTCCTCTACATGGGTGAAATTAGTTTTGATGCAGATTTTAAAAAGTTAAATGGTATGTGGGTCTCGATGTCCCTTTGATAGTGATATCAATAGAGATGCCACCAGAAACAAAAGCAATATGTGAGACAATTACAAATACACACGTGCCTTACCTGGGACTCGAGCACAGAACGCTTCGTACCGTAAGTTGGCGTGCCGCCAACTGCAACACAGAGGTAGGATTCAGAGTAGCATCTTCGGTAGTAACCAGTATAAAACTTTGATAGACTGGGTTTAGCAACTTAAAATATTTACAGAGCATCATTTTGTAAACAAGTGTGTAAATCAACTTCGATCATGTAAGTTTACATGGCCTACAGTAGCACTAGTTTTGTGCAGAATTGGGTGGAAATTGTTTGACCGAGATTGGCGTAAAAACTTTAGTTTCTCATTTGGCGCTATTGTACAAAAAAATACCTAAAAAACAGGCCCTTTTACAAGTATATCTGATGCATCTAATAGATAATGTAAATATAAAACGTTTGGTTGAAATTTAAAGTTTTTAATAGATCTGATTAAATTATCTAAATAATTTATATTGCGCCATTTTGAGAAGAAAAAAAAAACAAAAAAAAAAAAACCAATGTTTGACCCTTTTAAATTATTTAATTTTACATGGGCTACTGTAGTACTACCTGTGTGCAAAATTAGGTGGGAATTGGTTGGTTAGTCCTGGACATATGACATAAAAGCTCCAGTTTCTCATGCGGTGCTATTTTCATTACTGGATTGTCACATTATATGTTTGCCAGCTTATCTTTGTTTGCTGGCAGTAGATATTACAACTAACAACTCTATCTACACAAAGAATATTTGTCCACCATATGATAGCACTATATGAATAAATAAAGTTTTAATGTAATTTCTTGGGAAAAATTCAACAGATTCTTACCAAATTTTATATAGTGAAATTAATGTACGTATCCAGGGGATACGTGTTACGAAAAGTCACTTTGCGACAAATTACTTGCCCCCATATGTAATTTCATTTAGCGAAAACCGCATTTCGCTATCTACAACCGTTCCAGAAATTTTAGGGGTGTCCATGTTAGGCAGACAATCACATATATATATATATATATATACATACACACACACACACACACACACACATTTTTTTTTGTTGCGTGTTGCTGGTATGCGCTGTTCACCTTGGCCCGCCCTGCACGAGCAGGCGGAAGAGGCCAGAGTAGGTAATGATAACGGGGTGGCAAATCAATGGCATGTTTTGAATGACGAACGAGTGATAATCCTACCAGCGTTTTGAGTTATGAAGGCATTCTGCCGCGATAACGCATAGGCAGGTAGGATTTCTGCGTTTATTTGAATAATGCTCTGGATTACCGACCTTGTTTCTCTCAGCATGAGACTGGGTGATTGAACCTTCCAGACGGTCAGGGCGAACAATATAAAAGTGTGACAGGTCTCCGAGCCGGGAGTTTTTGTAGAATGGACGAGCGGCCGAGTTCCGAGCAATAGAAGTGACCAGTGGAAGGGAAATCTACGACTGCGAGTATCAAGCAGTGAAGAGTGCGGCTGGCAGGCTGGACTATAAGACTAGATGCACGGGTGAAAGACATTACAAATGATGAAAACCTATAGACTGAACACGTGTTATTGATGAGTATGAGTTAATTGACTGTAACCAAACAGACCCATTAAGAAGGAAAATAATTAGAGTTGAAATAGACAGTAAATATTCTGCTCACTGTTAAATAAAAAAGAGTAATAGTGGAGACAGATAATTTAATGCTGTAAATAATAGCTGTGAGAATAAATTAGATATCAAATTTTATTCTTTTATTTTTATTAAGACCTTCATCCATCACAAACTCAGATACGCCCCTCAGGCATCCCAAGTAACATTGGTGTCAGAAGTGGAATGGAGTCAATTATTAATTAATCAATTGTAATAGTTGTGTGAGAAAATAATTAAGACTGTTTTGTATAACTGATGCAGTGAATGTTAACAATAACGAGGAAAATGTCTGCAGCACTGAAAACACTGATTGAGGGGTTTAGTCGACGAGTGAGCCCAGATGTTAATAGCTTGAGAGAAGATGTGAATAGCGTAAATAAGAATGTAAATAGCCAGATAACTAATGTATGTGATTTAGTGGATATGAAAATACATACTGTAAATGAAAATGTAAGTCAGAAAAACAGACACAGTAAATGAGAATGTAGACATGCAAATATGCACTCATTTACTCTTACATCTGTTGCAAATATGCACTGTAAATGAGAATGTAGACAGGAAAAAGGCACTGTAAATGAGAATGTAAACAGGAAAATAGGCACTGTAAATGAAAATGTAGACAGGAAAATAGAAGGCATTAACGAGTTAGTGACTACAAGAATGGACAGTGTAAATGACAGGATGGACCGCGTTGAGAATGAAATGAAAGAGAAGCTCAGTGCAGTNTGACTACAAGAATGGACAGTGTAAATGACAGGATGGACCGCGTTGAGAATGAAATGAAAGAGAAGCTCAGTGCAGTCGAGAAGCAGTTGGAGGAATATCTTCTGCACCTGAATTCTACTACCACCACATTGACAGCCAAGAAAAGTGAAGCAGTGCAAGTCGAAACCAATACAGCAACTGAGAAGAGCAAAGAATATCTGCGGCATTGATGTCGCACAGCCAGGAGTGGGGAAGGTGGTCTCAATTAAGCCTGCCACTAACGATGGTCAGACTTCATGGCGGGAGTACCAACACCAGTTTTAAAGACTGAATTGCATATTGTTTGATGGAGCAGCTGAAAATTTTGCTCATATGAATATTGAAGATGATATAGTAGTATGGAAAGTTTTAACTTCACTGAAAGAGTAAAATGTCGCCAATCATACAGATGCACTTAATAAACACACTCTGCAGATAGGTAAACATTTGAACAAAGTTAATAATACACATGTTATGATTTTCTGTTTAAAAAAATGTCATTCTTAAACTACAAAACAGGATTGAAAGGGATTTTTTAAGGCCCAATACATTTCAAATATACTAATAAATGTTTTGAAATACATTATTTACAAAATACACATACTTAAACACGTATTTTATGTATTATGTACAATCTTAAGACGATTACTTCATTCTAAAATCAAGCGTATCTGTCACTGATACAAAATAATTTAATTGTAGAATCATTAACCCGTTTCCATTTTTTGATTTGAAATACATTTGTGAGGCTTCAAAACTGTAGAAAATGTAGGATCAAGCCAATTTATGAGTCGGTTGACACTTGCAAATATTACATTTCACTCAAGAAGGTGCNGGTAGAAAATGTAGGATCAAGCCAATTTATGAGTCGGTTGACACTTGCAAATATTACATTTCACTCAAGAAGGTGCTCTGAAAAGGCACAAATATACTTAATGAAAGCTACTACAAAAACAATAACTGCAGAATAAATATTTCTGCAACACCCGAAACAAGCACATTTACATTTCCAGCGGTCAGTGCTCTGCTCTGTAGTCTCTCTGCACAGTTCCTCTGTGAGAGAGACAGAGAATGAGTGAGCGAGCGAGAACGTGAATGAGAGAGAGAGTGCAGGTAAGAGCAAGAGTGAGTGCGAGCAAGAAAGTGAGCAAGCGAGAGAGAGAGAGAGAGGAGAGAGAGAGAGGAGAGAGGAGAGGAGAGAAGAGAAGAGAGAGAGAGCGCGAGTGTGTGTTTGTGAGCAAGCCAGCATGTGTGTGTGCAATGCAGAAAATAGAATGTAGGCATGGTAGTTTGGCAGAACAGTAGTAGTCTTCGTCTCGTGTAACTTGGCAAGATTTTGACAGTTCAAAGAAAGTAGCTCAAAATATTTACTTTTTGTTTATGTATCCTTTCGCCATCAGCTGGTGCGTCAAGTGGACGCTGTTTATTTTATCAACACGCTATTAGCTAATCCACTTGCCATTGTACTGTAACACTAAACAAATTTTAAGGTATTTATAGACTAACATCTAAAAAATTCATAGGTTATAAAAGTAAAAATATAAAACCCTGCAAAAAATTTAATATTTGCTAACTCTTTTTTAAATTTATCCGAGACAGCGAATTTAGGTTAACATTTGCAAGACGGTAATTGTAGTTATCTCTGGACGTTACAGCTA
>NQII01000339.1:1142554-1150054 GCA_002778355.1 Clitarchus hookeri | reverse complement strand
CATTTAGGAAACTAAACACCACCTTATATATGTATTATACAATATTTTTATGATAGTATCAATACATTTTTAAATTTGGATAATTTAAAATAATATGAAATTACAAAATTTTACACAACACAAAAAAAACCATAAAAATTATATTATATACTTTGTTATAATATTTTGCTAACATAAATTTTTTTATTAATGATACTTTTAAAACACAATGTGTATTACATGACATTCCCTTTCACTAATTTCAACCTCTGATGCAAATGGATGAGAAAAATAAATATGCACATACAAATATTTAAACAGTCTCTTTTATTGTTATTGCAATTAAATTTTGCAAGAAAAAGCTTGGATTTAAATACACTTTGGGTAGCATTATTAAAATATTATTACAAATGTATTTTGGTGCTCACAGCGAATCCTTTTACAACGTGGTTCACATTACAATTCTCGAAGGTTAAAGCAGATGCATTCAGGCTGTGCAACAAAATTCCTTTTGTTACACACAGCACAGTGATAAAATGCATTTCCATTAAAACATAACAAAAAACAGGAACAGGAATGGACTGCACATTCCTGTGTTAAACCCACAGTACTTTGAGAACAGGTTAAGAGAGCAGAAAAACAATTTTTCCTTAAAGAACAGTTTAAATTTTGGTATATTACAGTAGGCATGTCTCTGATCAAATGAACATCAGTTTGTGCCCTAGCAAAACTTAATTCACCGACGGCAACACTGCATCACAGAAATTCTTCCTTTCGATCACGTATCATGCTTTTACGCCATTTTGTTCACAACTGCAACGTGAAGGGTAGCCAACTGGCTAGTCCATTTGTCCAAAGCATTGTATCGCGCCGCACACAAAGACTGTTTATCGAGTTCCAAAACCTGGTGAACTTGGTCGATGCGACCTCTGATCGTACTGCAAAACAACAAACAAAACACAAATTAACAGTGATTAAGTTCAGCTGACAAAATGTTCAGGTATTTCAGCAAAATTAAAGGTGAACATGATTGTGAGTGTGAGTGAGTGGCGAGATTTGGGCTGCTCTTAACATCAAGGTCTTGAGAGCCGATGAGGGTGAATTGAAGTGAGGTGAGTATGGAGCAGTACCAGAATGCAAGGACGGGGGAAACGGGAGATCCCTGAGAAAACAGCCGACCAGTGAAATTGTCCGGCACGATTCCCACATGCAAAATTCCGGGGGCAATCCCGCCGGGGATTGAACCCGCTTCACCATGGTGGGAAGCCAATATTCTACTAATCCGTTATAGTAAACTGTTACAATTTGGTAACGTGTTGCTCAAATAACACGTTCCATTGTTTATACCACTATTTTTGGAACATCTTGGATTGCCCCACTTAATCCAACAGTGGACAACTGCGCATGCAAAAACATTATTTTTTGGAAAATTTGGCTTGTAACTGTTCAATTTTGCGCACCACAGCAGGTGACTAAACACTACGTATGTGCGCAAGTTACTTTTTGGAACGTCTTGGTTTGCAACTGTGCGCATACGCAAATATTTCTTAGAATGCCAAACTTTAGAACTTTGAAATACATAATCGTTATTTCCCTGAATGCTGGGACAGGATAGAAATGTGACATAAAATAAAATGTTACTGGAACGTGTTACTTACTTAGAACTGGAACGACAATCTCGTTACACGAAAAAAACTGTTTAGCCCATCCCTACAGAAGGGGTAGAACCAAAGCTGGAAGTACCGTGACGGATTGCAGTTCCCCTCCCTCAAGAAAAATTAAAAGTTGGAAGGGTGCAATGGTAGTTGCTAGGCAACTGCTTCCCCCCTAGCCAAAAACATTCTGCCAGAAGGGAGAAACCTTTTCTATTAATGATATAACCTTCACATCATGTTTTGTTGATTTGGTGCACATCGCCTTATTTTCACACCGACAGCATGTGGTATCTTTTAAATACCTAACATTAAAAAAATAAAACTGGAAATTTTGCANTCTTAGAATGCCAAACTTTAGAACTTTGAAATACATAATCGTTATTTCCCTGAATGCTGGGACAGGATAGAAATGTTTCACAGTAACCTGCCATAAAATAAAATGTTACTGGAACGTGTTACTTACTTAGAACTGGAACGACAATCTCGTTACATGAAAAAAAACTGTTTAGCCCATCCCTACAGAAGGGGTAGAACCAAAGCTGGAAGTACCGTGACGGATTGCAGTTCCCCTCCCTCAAGAAAAATTAAAAGTTGGAAGGGTGCAATGGTAGTTGCTAGGCAACTGCTTCCCCCCTAGCCAGGTGTGTAAGGGGAAGAAACGACATTGTGCCTGGCCGACTACAACAGAGTGTATCAGAGGACAGCCGACATCTGCCGAGAGAAAGAGAGAGAGAAAGAGAGAGAGAAAGAAAGAGAGAGACAAAGAGAAAAAGAGAAAGAGAGAAAAAGAGAGCGAGAGTGAGAAAGGGATATATATGCAATTCCAAAAACATTCTGCCAGAAGGGAGAAACCTTTTCTATTAATGATATAACCTTCACATCATGTTTTGTTGATTTGGTGCACATCACCTTATTTTCACACCGACAGCATGTGGTATCTTTTAAATACCTAACATTAAAAAAATAAAACTGGAAATTTTGCANACCTTATTTTCACACCGACAGCATGTGGTATCTTTTAAATACCTAACATTAAAAAAATAAAACTGGAAATTTTGCATTACATATATTGTTTAAGAAACAATTTATGGCATTTATGTAATTATTGAACAAGGGTGGTATTTTTGGTACTGTCTTGTAAACTATAGTGCTTGTAGTTCTATGGTATTGCTTTAAATAGCAATGAAAGTTCTATCTCGTTAAGTAATCTGTGAACTAATCCATAAGAATGACGTATAAGGACAATAATCTTGCCTAAATGTGAAATCCTCTGTATTAATTAAAATGTTACTTAGGAAGTATTTTTGCTTAAGTGATAATATGTAATACACACATTATTATTTAATGTGCCTTTTGATCAAATTATTACTTTGCAGTATTTGATGAACCAGGGTCTTCGGGATTTGTGGATTTTATACGACTAAATAGAGTGAGAACAGTTTGGGTGCTACTTAACAGCAAAGATTTTAGCATATACGAGGGTGAGGCGAGGTGAAGATAAAGCAGCAAAGGAAGGCAATGGTGGAGGAAAAGGAGAATCCTGAGAAACCCCATAGGCACATGGCAACATTCAATATGTTTCCCACATGCAAAAATTGGGATCGAACCCAGTCCCCCGTGATGGAGAGAAAGTAGTCTGACCACTACCACAACTGGAGTCCAGTAAATGGTTTTACTATAATTTTCTATTTGATCTACAATATTTTTACGTGATGTAATTTCACTAACTTATGCCGTTATATGTGGTCATGTTAAGGGTCTAAACATTACTTATGGTTGTTTTATTGCATATTTGTTGTGATGATTCAAATGCTTTGTCCATCAGGGGACAAATTGTTGAGTATTTGGTCAGCACTGATTCAATGTTTCCCAAGGCATAAATATTCCAATAAATCCTATTTCAGTATGCTGCCTCCTCCTAACCACAATCCTGACTCTTTTCATTCTCTGTATCAATCTAAGTCCACACACAAAGGTGAAACTTCCAACTGGTCTTTTAACAAAGGTAAGTAGTAATGTAGGACAGCAGGAGGATTTACCTGTCCAGAATGCACGAGACTAGCAAACTCTCCACCTCGCAAGCGTCAATGTTCAATTCCTTTGAAATGAAGGGTATGTGGATTCGAGTGTAGGGAGTTATCAGCTTGATGAGCACCTGGGTACGGATGTTTCGCAGCAAGTCTGAGGAAACACAACACACATGTTATGTCAAAATAAAAGTGAATGAAAGCCAACTCATATACCACAACATATCAAACTTGAGAACCAGGAAATAACAACATACCAACATAGCACTACTTCAACACAATATTTTGCTAAATATCTCAAATACTTTTATTTTTATTTTGACGGGTAGTTCTGAATTTGTTTTCTGCAGTCACAAAACATGTTGCATCTTGTGAGCTTCATAACTTAATAACTACAGTAAGCATATAATCTCTGTCTAAAAAAACAAGAAAAATTAACACAAATAAGCAAAAAATTGTTTTTTCAAAGCAAAATGTACATAAATGCACTATTAAAAGACTCAGCAATGTATGCAAAATAAATGTAATAATAATTTGTAACAAACAAAATTATTAATAAATATTTGTAGCATATTCCATCTGCCCGAGACAAAATGAAAAATGCAATTTTGTGGTACCTTTTAAAGAAATACGATTTAAAATGCAACATAAAATCAGCAGTTTGTCCAGTTCTATGTTTAAATTGCAGCAGCATTGCAAACTTCTGTACACAAATTACCACTAACATTCTGTAAGGAATATATATACAGTGGAACTCTGTTATGACATCCCCTCTTATAACATTTTCCTACTTAATAAGCTGCTTTCTCTTAGTCCACAAACATTAATTAAATAAAAAATTACCATCATATAAAGTTTTCCTTTATATAAGGCTGACATTCCTGGGGGCCCTCGAGAAATGTTATAAGAGGGTTCTACTGTAGTTGTCGCCATTGCAAATTTTCAGCTCATTTGGGCGACTAACTTAGTTATGCAAATGATTATGCAATCTATTGGCACACACAGCTGTAACTATATTCATAGGAAAGCATGCACAGCTGAACATGTCATCTGCATGTTGAGCTCTGAAGTGGATAACACAAACATTCTCCACAGACAGAACCCGAGTATGCAAAACAACCTCCACTTAATCTGCAACTGTATCTACGACTGTTATTCTGTCCAGGCTTTTTATAAGGAAAGAGATCATCACAGTATTTTGTTACCATTGGCATGCAGACATCAAAGCAGTTATCACTTTTAGTGTTAGTTATGCACTGCATTACAATTCAGTAATAAGCAGCAAAAATTAAAAATCAATAACATCTTCAATGCAACTTAATATAAAAAATTATGAAAGGTCAACACTAACTTTCATGTATGAATGTAGAAAAGTTCATGCTTCCTAGCATGAAGGCTACTGGAAGGCAAACATTCATTAATTTATTTCTACGAAACGTTGTTCAACTTGTAGAGTGACAACAATTCCCACAAATAATTTTTTTTTTTACATTCCTAACAATTGCACAATCAAATATCAAACCATAATTCTCTTTTTCAAACACAAAAAATGAACCAAATAATTCACACAAAATGAAACATGAATGCTGAAAAGTATTGTTTTAAATAACTTCTGAATAGGATAAACAAGTTATTTGCAAAAATTCAGTAAGTCACAAATCAAAAATGTGCTAAATTTCATTATACAGGTATTTAACAAATAAAAATAAAATAAAAATCTGTGCAATTAGAAGAGATTCTTGAAGTAACTCATAAAATATCATTTAAAGGCACAAATGAGTTATTATTTATTTGCTCCAAAGACAAAAAAATTGTGATTCTGACTTGCAAATGTGCAAAAACTACACGTACACTACATTTTTTCTGAGGGAAATGCCATCACACACAACAGCCACATGTTGAACAGTACTTGGTTCAAATACTAAATTTAAACACTAAGATGAATTTTTTTACCTTTCAGGCTATTCAAGATGAAAATAATAAATGCATTAAAATGAAAAAACACTGATAGCTAATCCAGCAGAACTATTACATGAGCAAACTGCACATGCTCAGTGAATGTAAACCATTTTGGTTCCTTCAAATCAACAAATTATGTGCTTTCAGCAGTGAACATTCCATAAGTAACACTTAAAAAAAAAAAAATTTTTAATTCAAATTTGCTTGTCTTAGGAGTGTGATAAACCATTTTGGTTGAATTTTCTTGCTGCCCAGTACCTCTTCATTTTCTCTGATTGTATTTTGTTTTCTTTCTTCTGTGAATATGCAGTTGCATTTCTTTCTGGTTTTAGGTTCAAATTTTGTAGAGTCAATCAGTTTCCTGTAAGTGTTTCTGTCTTGTATGGCGTTTTCTGTGATGTTGAGAGCTTTCAACCCGCTCTGATCTCTGCGAGCCATTCGGTTGCCTTTTTTAGGCCCGAAATGTAGTAGGGTCTGATCTAGTGTAAATTTCATGGTTGCTTTTCAGCCTGTAGGATCAGTCTTCGGTTTTCCATGGGCCTAAAATTTTTCTGAGGATCTTACGTTCTTTCTTCGCTAGGTTTTCCCTTTTGCCTATTTTATTTAGCATTAAGGTTTCTGAGCCATATGTGGCTTCGGGCCTGATTACTGTTTGGTAATGTCGGATTTTTGCTTGCCATGACATGGTCTTTTTGTTGTAGCGATTTTGTGTTGTTTTGTAGGCATGTTCAATTTTTTGGGCTCTAATTTTGGTTCAGGATTTGTCTACGCCGTTTGTCTCGATCCATTCTCCACGGTACTTGAATTTGGTTACGCGTTTGATCTTGCCAAATTCTGTTTTCATGTACTTCTTTTGGGGTTTGTGTTCCATGTATTCTGTCTTTTCGTATGAGATCTTGAGGCCGGTTTTCATGGCAATTTTGTGGAGGGTTTCGATTGCTATTTTTGAATTGTCTGTGTTTTCTGAGAGGATGGCGATGTCGTCAGCAAAGGCAAGGCATCCAACTTCCAATTTCTTTTGATATGAGTTCTTTCTCTCATTCTTTCATGATTTTGTCCAGGACCAGGTTGAACAAGATCGGGGAGAGTCCGTTGCCTTGTCTGACTCCAGTTNATTCTTTCATGATTTTGTCCAGGACCAGGTTGAACAAGATCGGGGAGAGTCCGTTGCCTTGTCTGACTCCAGTTTTGATTTTTCAATTAGGGTTCGAGTGTTCACGTCTATTCCGCGTTCTTCCAATATGCTGAATAGTGTGTGTCTGTCAATGGAGTCGTAGGCCTTCTTGAAATCGATGAAGGCGACTATGGTGTTCTTGTTCCTGAGTAATTGAATCCTTAGGGTCAATTTTAAGTTGTGGATTTGTTCGGGACATGATCGGCCTTCTCTGAATCCGTCTTGGTACTCGCCGATTGTGTGTTCAGCCTGTACCTCTATTTTTTCGAGGAGGGCTTTAGATAGAATTTTGTAAGTGTAACTTTACTAGTGTAAGTATCTTCTTTCTTCTTGTAATGCACATGAACAACTTTTTTTATTTAGCATATTGTAAAAAAACAATACATTAAGTTAACCTGAGGTATAAATAATATCTTCCTACATGAATTTTGGGCAGATATTTTTGTATACATCAGTGAAAAGTACCATTATTAAGTTCATGGAGCAATGATTTTTTTATAGTACATCCCTTTTCTGTGTATTTTGACGTGTGACGCCCATTGACAATTATTACTTAAGCATGACTTCGCCTTATCCTCACGTGTCATCACGTCACCCCAGGCAGGGTTTGAACCCGGGAACAACTTGCTACCAGAGCCTACCAGCACGTCCCTAGACGTGGGGGCACCCATGAACATGTCAGTCAAGTTTGTTTCGCCCTTACGTC
>NQII01000339.1:1063754-1142505 GCA_002778355.1 Clitarchus hookeri | reverse complement strand
GGAGCACCAGGACCAGCAGCCCTCCATCCGCAGGCACTCTTCTTAACGTTGTCGTCAGTCACCCAATGTCATGCGTCAATTTGATTGTTCAGAATATGCCACTTTAGTGAATGTTTACTGTACATGTAACCACTTACAGTATATAGGTATTACAGATATCTCTGCTACACTAAAAGATGATCCTCATGCAACCAACCCAATTTTTGTCTCTAAAGTATCCCATTCAATCGGCTGACAACACATTACAAAAAGAAAAAAACTAGACTTTTATGCCACATGCTAATTGTCTGCCTGTAAATTATTAAGTCCCCTACAATTTTTTTTTGAGCATTTCTTTTGTATAGTTCAAGCTGCTTTATCACCTACAAACTCTCATGTAACTTAGTAACATTCATGGTTTTGAGTTGAAAATGCTGCCAGCCCCAATCCTGATTATAAGGCAATGTCACTAATGGAAACCATGGCATGCCCTATATGATAAAGTATGATTCTGCAGTGGTTTGCCATTATCTTCTGAAGTATAAAGGCAATCCTCATTAATGAACACCAGAAAAATTCTGAAGGCCATGCTGGAAATTGAACCCAGACCTCACGGATAACACACCATGGAGGTGTTATGCAACAGATGCAACACAAAGTTTACACAACTCATGTTCAACAAGTATTGCAACTAAATTAAAAAATCATCCTCTGATCTACTACTCCCTGCTTTATAAGGTTGTAATGTAGCACAAACCAATCACCATCTTATTGATGATTCTAAAATGCCAGAATTGTCTATAATAAAACAGTAATATGAACAGTCCTTCATAACTTGACATTTTCTTACACCAAATAGCTGTTACATTAGGTTATACTGTGTTTTGTACTGATAAACAAAACTACTATTAACTCTGAAATATGTAAAAATTAGCAAATAGATCATAATGGTAAGTAATTATCAAATATCCTAGTCGACAGCTTGTTTGGTAAATAAGCCATACTTCATGAAGTAATGCTGCTTTGTTAAGCATTACTACTTATTTGAGCAATGAAGTCATAAACAGCTTCTTGATTAAGTAATTATTATAGAAGTATTACTTGTTTGAGGCAATCTTTACTTCATAACATAACCAAGTAAGTAACTGTAATATTTCAGTACCAACATAACATAAAATTACCATTTTATTTACAGAAGTTATCCAGACAAAATAAATTTTTGCATAAGTTTGTTATTTTTTTAATATTTGACTGGTATTTTGAATATGTATTTTTAATTTATTTTATCGCACAGTTGCGATTAAATTATGTGCGCAATAAAAAGTGTTTGTTACATGTGTTATGTAATAATTTTCCAGAAGTTTGTTACCTGTTGTAATGACGCAGTATGCTTAATTTTTCGGGACACGGGTGTAAAATTCTTTCGTGTGTATTTAGCTTTGGAAAGCTTTGTAATATTTTGTCAGGTTTCAAGTTAAAGCCGCGGTGGTTCGTTTCCCGTGTTTGTTTGTCGAGCAGACGTGTGCTTTTGAGGTTATCGAATGGACATCTGCTGTTTACGTTGTAACAGGAGTCCGTTTTGCGGCCGTTGCGGGTACAATAACATGTTGTGAGCGCGGGACACAGCGTAGTTTTGGATGAGCTACTGGCAGATGCCGGAGGCCATGCGCTTATCTTAGGAGAAGGGGGAGATAGGCCTGCCTAATATATACTGGTGGTGCCTATCGCCTAGAGAGAAAGTCACCAACCGTCGAAGAAGACGCGTCGGGCGTGAGAAGACGCACCAGCCCGAAAGGGCGTGGGTTGTTAGGGTGCCAGGAGGGAATGAACATCCCTCCTGCCTTCGTAACTTAGTCTTGCGAGGCAAGTTTGAGACATTAATAAACTGTAAACTACTGTGGCGCTGTTTTCTGCACTGGTATAACTAATTATGAAAGTTTGTACTCTGCAAACTGGAAAGTCGTCTGTGCATTGTGAAACTTCAATGATAAATAAAGTATAAAGCAAATTGATCTGGAACTTCTTCTCTTTAATTAATCGGCGTCACCTGGTACTGAGTCTCGTATTCTACCTATGAGCAAGCCGTGGCATCGTAAACATTCGGCAGGATAATACTTCCGCAACATTACAAGATGGCGCCCAACTGTGCGGCTGCATTATTATAAATACGGAAGTAAATAAGCCGGAACATTACACTGTGATAAAAAAAAAACGAATTGACGTGCACTCTAGACAAATATAGAAATGGTACTGTGCCTGTTGTTTCAATGACATCTCAGTTAATTTAAAATCTACGATACCCTGTAATCAAAAAATTCTTGGCATTTCCACCCAGCATTAATAATTGCTATTCCGCTAACGACATGATCAATTGAGAAAGTGCTTGCTCCCATCTCATGCTACCCATCTCTAACCTTAACTGTTTTGAGCACGTTCTTGCTGGTGTTTTTGTAATAGAAATGATACAGTCGCTCTGTTTTGTGTAATAAAATTTATGTTGTGATTTCTTAACTAGAATTTTGTTAGCATTAAAGCTATAGGTACACTTGGGGATGCAGTTCATGGCCCCAATTGCGGCCATGGCTGCCTCAATCCCTCTCTGCTGCGATGCAAGCCTCCTTGCATGAAATTCCCTCCCCTGTAGGCATAAGGGGCCTAGCCCGGAGACGCACTTCAACTCCAGATGCATAGCAATAGGGTAGGTTAAAAAAAATAATAAAAATGCCTGACACACACCAGTGGAAGCCTGTTTAATAGGAGGGTGACTGACCATAACATAACACAAATACAGTGTAAATTTTCTGTCTCGAAAAATTAATTTTTCTTTGCCGTTCTAATTTTGACATATGCAGCTATGTCTTAAAAGTTAACGCATTTATCACGTGCGGAAGTTGGGCTGACGCAAGTACCACAGTTGATATGTCTATTTTTTTTTTTTTAAAGAAATGCACACTTTCTTTGTAAGCAGTGAAAGTGGTTCCACTCTCTTGCTCTGAGGCCCTAATGCCACCACCATCCAGAAAGTTTACTATCTAGCTTGACATTGACAAGGGTCCTTGGAGGTCAGATTTTTAGCAGTACAAGATTAGAATATGTTTTATTCCATTGCTCAGTGTCTAGTAGGAACACATTTTTTTTTTGCAGTAACAGTACAAATGAGTTGAATACACTTGAAAACTATAGTCTACATAAATATATATATATATATATATATTTAAATCCTTCGACTTTGATTTTTCTTTGAAATTCCTTTGCATGATGCAAGCTTCGCTTCGTCTTCACTTCACATTTAAAAAAACGACCTTCGTACATGCCTATTAAATACAGCAGTAAAAATATACAAAAATATCTCAGCTTCTTACCTTCTATGTGTTCCCGTATAAATGGATCGTCCATTATGTTTTGCCTATTTTGTTTCAAAATTGTTTCGAACTCATTAATATCATTGTTTTGGTACGCTGAAACTAAATTCGTCATTGCTAATATCTCAGGATCATTCTTGTATGGTTTTGCTTCCTGGGAATCGAATGGGTTAATGCCAGACTTCATCAACCTGTTAAAAAATGTGAACAATTATAATTAATTTATTTATCACACAATATTTATTGGAACGTGAAAAAATTCTGCAGCAAACATTAGGAATTGTTACTCATCCTGCATCCTCGCTATTTTGTTACTCATGTAAAGTAAATAATTGATTTAAGTTACTTTATTAAAAATAAGACATCCAACAAACAACTTCTATATTCCTGAGATTACAAAAGTATATAAAGAGGGTTATCAAACAGTTGACATGTAATTTTAAAAAAGTTACAATCAACACACTGATGCACAGAAAAGCAAACCAATCACAGATTTGATTTTCAGAATATCCTAATTTTATCCAGTTTTCTGCAAAGAAATCCTTCCATCCCTCCCCCCCTTATGAAAAATTCAATGAGGGTTGTTTTCAAACAGCCTAAACTTGAACGATTGGTATTTCAATACAGACAATAACCAAATTAAATTTTTATTTTGACAATGAGTATAAACAAATTAATCTGAGATGGGACTAATCTGCATCACCAGAAACTAGATTCCTCTCATACATGACACATTACAGTAGTTTGAAGCATTGGGACGCTGTTATTACACGGTTATATCAATGTGCTTAAAAACCCGTACAAATGCAAATGAAAACTATAATATGAAAATCCCACTCACATATTAGCCAGCACCAAATATTTGAGGCACGTTGTTCTCCTAGGACTTCCAGATTCATCGTAATTCTTGAATGCTTCAAAAAAATCTGTGTGAGCTTTCTCAAATTCACCTTCTCTCAAATGCATTTTACCACCGCACTCTAAAAACAAACATATTGGTAACCACACATTTTCCAACACTTAAAATTAAATAAATTAAATATTAATAATTAATCACAATAAAAAATAAAAAAACAAACAACTGCACATAATTAGACAGAAAAAATGTCAGCACATTTTTACAGCAACAAACTACTGGGAACTATAGGGAGACTTTCAAAGAAGGACACAAATTTTACCAAGCCCATAATAGGAGATTAATTGAATAAAAAGAATAGATATTTTTATTTTTAGTCTATAATTCTAGTTTATAGCATAGAAGTCGTAAACGCATAATTGTCGCACAAACAATTAAAGTGCCCACAAATATTTTTTTCTCTTATAATCGTTGCATGGCATTTTTTTATGGTTCAGTGCGGTGCACAAGACAGATAGCAGGCAGGTGTACACCGCATTATGTACATCACATTGACAGTGTCACCACCAGATGGCAGTGCAATCTATAACCAGTCTCCTGCAGCGTTGCCAGTTGCAGCAAGAGTGTGTGCGCGACGGAGTATTAGTTAGTGAATAGAGGTCTGACTGTCAAGTTGTTAGTGATGGGAAAAAATGTTAGTCACAGTGCAGGATACAACATGAAAGTGATTTTGCATACAGAGAAGTGTGGAAATAGAGAAATGTGGAAATAGAGCAGTGGATTGTGACTATTCAGTAAAGAAACAATTAGTGAGAGACTGACAAAAACAAAAGGATAATTTTGGTAATACTAATTCCGGAAGGAGAGCTTTCTGTGGCCCAAAACACGGAACATTTCTGGAAATCCACGTTTGCTCTAGAAATCCACGTTTGCTCTCCAAACAACCCAGATTGGTCTTCAAAAGGCCACCTAACCTCCTCAACAAACTGGTTCGTCCAAAGCTGCAGCCCACCACAAATGCCAACCAAACTATCACCCCCAAAGGATCCCACCCCTGCAATAGCTCACGCTGTGGCTCCTGTGCCATCCACCAATGCTCAAGCCGTACATACCACATCCAAGGCAACTATAACTGTGTAAAAGAAAATCTGATTTACCAGCTACAGTGCTAACACTGTAGTGAAAATTACAGCGGCCTCACCACTAACATACTCAGGCAGAGAAAGAATGGCCACAGAGCAGACACCAAACAAGCCATAGCTGGTCACATCCACAACCTACAGGACAAACCAGTTGCAGAACATGCAGCATCACACAACAAAGATTCTGATTCCTGCCACAGCACTAGAGTTGTGAGAGCCCTAACACTTTCATGCAATAGTTCAGAACTCTGACGTTGGGAATTAGCTCATTAATTTAAAACAAAATCCAGGCAGCCCCCAAAACTCATCATAAGATAATCACTGGTCCAAACCATACTCATCAGTTATACCAGTAAATTTTTTATCTTCCTGCCGCACCCTAGTTTGCCACCTGGCCGCTAGGTTTACTACCAACAGCGCCCTTCCACCATATTGCAGTGTACTACAACTCGTGGCCTGATGAAGCTGGCCTAGCCAGCAAAACATTGCAATTGCGCAACCACGTGAAAAGTGTATCGTCTTTCTTTGTGTGTGTGCGCCTGTTGACAAGTACTAGACTGTGAGTACTTGAATTCCTGTCCTTTTATATACTGTAGGTAGCCTAGCAGCCTACTTGTAACCTTAACTCGAACTACGTATTATCTAGACATTCCAATGTTACCACATATAAGACTGCACTTAACCTGGCGTTACACAGATTAACCTGGGAAAATAAAATTGCATCACTTGGCGGCAGTACTACGACTAGGAGACACTCCACTGCAATGCTCCGGAAACACTCATTTCCCTCTACTCCATTAACTCTTTTTTGGGATTGAGTTACGGGTTGTTTGAGAATTCTGTTCATGCATGATGTTCAGTGTTTTTTATAATGTTAAGAGTATAGAAAGGGTGGTTAGGTTACGTTAGGTTAAATTTCTATATATTAACCCAAAACACTAACAGCATGTAATTTTACAGCTCTAGGAGTATTAATACAATAAAAAGTCACACCTGTTGGCATTGTGGTTTTAAATAAAAAATATTTAAGAATTTATTCACTACACCCAGTTGTGAGTTATTGCAGTTGTCATGCATAATCCGTTACAATGTAAAACATGAATGGATAAAGATTCAGACAGATGTGATTTTCACCTACTTGCTCAGAAAAATGAGCCTCGTGTAAAGAGTGAATGAATTTTAATGAAATCTTTCACGATATTCGGAGTGCCTCTGAAAAACGTATCACTCTACTCGTTATGGCCACTGAAACACCACGAACTAGGTAACAGCGCCCAGCCATGATAGGCAACTGGCCACCAGCTAGATGGGAGGAGCACCGCTGACTGACTGTCCTTGAGCTGCCAAGAAGTTCAGTGCCCGGTATAAAAAGGGTTCTACACTAACTATGGACTTGTGTATATTAATTTAAGGGGAGTAAACTTATAGAATTGTAAAAGAAATAACATGCTGTTAGTGTTTTGAGTTAATACATTGATATTCAATCCAACATAACCTAACTATAAACTCTTAACTGTTTTAACATGTAAATTCTGTAAAAAGTAAGAGCAACAAGTGTGTATTTAGTGACATTGTGTGTTTGGAACATTTGAATTTCCCCTGCAGTGTGTCACAATGGGTTGGCAGTCTTGATGCTGCTTCTTTGTAAGGTGGCAGCCCTGTTTCCAGCCAGATGTCAGTCTAGCAACCAACATGGTGGTAAGTGGTTGTGTTTGCAGGCTCACTCTCATTAAATCTTGTTTTTAGCAAGACTTGGATGTTGCATTCATCTTCAATACAATACCGTCCCCAATGTGAGAATACAAACACTAACACTGTAAACACCCAATCATGTGAAGAATCGTTAAACAACCATAATTCAACCCCAAAACAATAAATTATGAGTAGAGGGAAAAAAATGTTTCTGGAGCATCACAGCACAGTGTCACCCAGAGTCCTAGTACTACAGACAGGTGATAAGATTACATTTTCGCAGATTATTCTGTGAAACCCCAGGTTAAAACAATGTGCAGCCTTATACATGGTGACCTTAAAATGTTATGTTAACATGTGTGAACTCAACATAAGCTGTCAAAAGCAGGCAGGTACGATGTACAGAGAATTAATATTATGTATGTCTAGCTGCAGAAACCATAAGAATTAGAGCAAAGCAGCATAAAATTAGGAACTCAAGTGCATATGTAGCATATATTAAGGCAATAAAAGCACATACAGTATTTGCATGCCATTTGTCTTCAGAATGTGGAATATATTAATGCAAAAAGAACATACAAGTCAGCCATTTTGTTTTTTAAGAAAAAAATAAACATTTCTTTAATGAAGTAAAGGGTTACTCATTAAAATAAGGAGTTAAATGTATTAATTAAAAAGGGTTTGACTTCCCTACTGAAAATTATACGTTAGTAGGGAAACAAAGTGGTAACAAGCGCAATGCTAACAGGAAGACACTTTCACCACTTTGTTTCCAGATGTCTGTTTTGGTTCTACTTTTATGGATTTCTTCATCTTTTTGGAAATAATTTATTTTTAATATTTATTTTGAGGGCACCTACCATTCACCATAATTTTTCATTAGCTGTAGCATGGATCTAAAGGCCATAAAGAAGCCACGTAAGAGTTATTCACATGGTTTTACTGGTCATTCAAAACAATCTGGTTAAAGTACCATATTTACCCGAAAACAACCAGAGGTATTTCCCCCNTTTGCATGCCATTTGTCTTCAGAATGTGGAATATATTAATGCAAAAAGAACATACAAGTCAGCCATTTTGTTTTTTAAGAAAAAAATAAACATTTCTTTAATGAAGTAAAGGGTTACTCATTAAAATAAGGAGTTAAATGTATTAATTAAAAAGGGTTTGACTTCCCTACTGAAAATTATACGTTAGTAGGGAAACAAAGTGGTAACAAGCGCAATGCTAACAGGAAGACACTTTCACCACTTTGTTTCCAGATGTCTGTTTTGGTTCTACTTTTATGGATTTCTTCATCTTTTTGGAAATAATTTATTTTTAATATTTATTTTGAGGGCACCTACCATTCACCATAATTTTTCATTAGATGTAGCATGGATCTAAAGGCCATAAAGAAGCCACGTAAGAGTTATTCACATGGTTTTACTGGTCATTCAAAACAATCTGGTTAAAGTACCATATTTACCCGAAAACAACCAGAGGTATTTCCCCCCCAAAAATCAAACCTCAAAATGCAAATTGAGTATCAAGAAAAAAGTTACCAAGCAGTTGAAGGTACATCATATTTTACATATACAGTTTACTTGTGGTACACAAAAATTACTGCAATATACGTGAATATACAATATATGAATTGATCCATCTTCTGATAAATTTAATTTACCGTAGTAAATTAATAAACGTAAACAACGGCTAACCTTACAACAGCAAACACAAACTATGTTACTGTAAAAGCACTGTCACCAACATGTTAAGTGAGCGGGAAAAATTACCTAGGCAACTTCCTCATTCCAACGGGAAACATCAGTTTTGAAATACATTTTTGGTGAAAAATTGCCAATCCTAATGTTTTGTTACCGTAGTGTGTATTTATTTTGTGTGAGGAAAAGCTTCCAATTCGTAACTAGGAAACATACATTACCTGTATTTATGTACGCAAAGTGTAAACAGCACTGCAGGAACTAATTGATACTGCATTTTCACAGGCTGCGCTTTATACCATACTCTCTTCATGGAATACGTCTATAGTTACCCCGTAACGTGTTTACATTTCTGCTTTATTTAGGTTAACTTTTTCTTGATCTGTAACGACCAACCACGTAGAAAAACATGGCACATCTAGTGCTTGGACACCAAAAGGTGAACGAAATTTGTACAACACAAATGATAAGATTTGAATTATTAAATTTGCAAAAGACTCAAACAGCAGCACGGCTGCAGGTGCATCCGGCATTTCTGAAAAGAATGTTCGGTGATGGCAGAAAGTGAATTTGAGCAAAGAAATGGAGGCAAAATTCCCAACAAGTGTGTAGGCATACTTATTCATACTAATGAAGTGCATAAAATTGTGACCATTTTACAGCATTAAGTATACTCATTTGTTTGTTTCTCTAAAGTTTTCAGGTGTGAATCCATTGTTAAAAATGTTTAAAAATTATTGTTGCATATTAATTTTATTACACTCACTTGCTAAAAATTGTTTTTTCCTAGTGATAAGCCTGCAGATATTGGAGTCGGCCTATAAACGAGATCTGCCTCTTTTTGGGTAAATAGGAAATACGGTAAATATGAACTAGGAATATTCTTCTTCAAAGATCACCAAATATATTTATATGAATTTTAATGTAAAATAAAGCAAGCATACGTGCAACAAAGTTGGGGAATTAGAGATAAGTGTAGAGAAAGCATTTGCAAAACAAGGAAACTGCTATTTAAATTCTCAAAGAATAACTGGCAAGTAAGTATAATGGATGGTAGGTTCTGAAAAAGGGTAGGGGGTGGCCACCATTAGGTATGTAAAAATGAATGGAAAAAGGCTAATAAGCGAAAATGGTTAAGACAAATTTGAATGATGAATACACACTACACGCAAAATCTTGAAACATGCCAAATTTCTTATTCTTACATAAAACTCACATAAGCAATGAACATGCGACAGGAACAGGCACTCAAAATTACGGACGACATCTATCTGGTGGAGACAATTACACCCAATCGAAGGCTACCTTAGGGTTAAATACAGCAGCAGACAATAAAACCTTGTGTACCGAAAAAAGATAGCAAAGCAGTGCAAATTACAGGAATTCTAAGTTAAGTATTTAAAAATTTAAAAGAGGTGCATTCAAACGTAGAGAGTTATAAAACCAACCTCTGATGACGCCCATGATGAGAGGGTGAGGAATGGCCGACTTGATATGCAGAGACTGTTCGTACAAAGCCTTCAGCTTCTTATTGTTCTTCTGTGCTGTGTACATCTGGATTTCCAGAGCATAGATTTCTAGTAGCTGGGTGCCTTTCTTGAGGTCGTCTTCGCCATCGTCCGTCTATATCGCACAACACACCATAATTATTCCACAGTATGAACAATTACCGACAAAATTTACACATATTTCCCACAACGTTGCTATACATACACCCAACAAGAAAGGTTCAAAGTGTTGGAGTAGCAAAACCAATTAAAATTATATTTGTCGCATATTAAATAACTTTATAACTTGGCTTTACATATTTAGAATTCCCCACTTTTGTGTTGGTTTTCACGAAGGGCTCAAAGGAAGTTCCGCAAGCATTTTTCTCCATCTGAATTACTATACCGGCGAATAGCATAATGGTAAATAGGAAATAACAACCAAGAACAGTAATGGGTAGTGTGAATTTTTGTTTCTTTGACTTACTTTACAGGAGAAACAAAAATTAATCTTGATTCATTACAATACAACACACACCCAAATCAGACAAAAAAAAACTATGGACCACTATTATTGCAGTTTTATTTATTTATTTTTTGTTATGTGTGTAAACATGCATGCATATAAACTATCGCATTAAAAAAATTATATTATTCTGCAAGCAATCAATTTTACTACTCCAGCATACAAATACATAACTACACATACTACAAAAAATAATAAAATTTACGACACAGACATTACTTGCAATACCTAACAGCTTTCGTACATGAACTTAAAAGTTAACTATATAAACCGCAGCACAAGTACAAGTTGACGATTTTACTACTTATAGATTATGATGATAGTAGCCGCGTAGTCAGTTTCCATCCCTTACCANCTTTACAGGAGAAACAAAAATTAATCTTGATTCATTACAATACAACACACACCCAAATCAGACAAAAAAAAACTATGTACCACTATTATTGCAGTTTTATTTATTTATTTTTTGTTATGTGTGTAAACATGCATGCATATAAACTATCGCATTAAAAAAATTATATTATTCTGCAAGCAATCAATTTTACTACTCCAGCATACAAATACATAACTACACATACTACAAAAAATAATAAAATTTACGACACGGACATTACTTGCAATACCTAACAGCTTTCGTACAAGTTGATGATTTTACTACTAATAGATTATGATGATAGTAGCCGCGTAGTCAGTTTCCATCCCTTACCTCCACACGTCGTACTATCTCACGACCACTTACCTGACAAGACTGGTGAAGTTGTTTCAGGATTTTCGCCAGTTTGTTGAAGTCGGAACGGTCAAAGTACAGCTTCCCCAGCTTGGTGTTTGTCTTGAACCACAAACGATCATTCTTCGCATCTTTGAGAGCATCGAGCGTAGTTTCGTAGAAGTCTTGAAGTAACTCCATCTAAAAATGTTGTTCATGATATGTCATTTCCTCTCGATGATCTTTTGAAGAATATTCTACTATATGGGGAAACAAATCTGATAGGATTACACGCCCTCCAAAGTCTGAACAGATGTCTATCAAAGCAACTCGACTTGCAGATAAACACTGTGATACGATCATTAAGGACCGGACTATACAAGGAAACTTGTGGCTTGAGTGACTTTCGAAAATAACTACTGTTAAAAAGCACAATGAAATATAAGACAGCCTCCAAAATTTACTTTGGTATACAGTAAAAATTTATTCCCAAATTATTTGGTTATGTACATCAGCATTGTTAACAAACAGTGTTACTTAAACAACCAAATTCTTCCCAGTTAATTATATAATGTATGTATGTATTACACCACAAATGAATTAAAACATAAGTAAGTCACATTTTTCTGTATAGTGTTATTCCATGTTAAATCACCAAATGCAATTAGCCCAACCATTTCTGATTTTGATGAAATTTGGTAGATGGTGTGCACAAACCTTCCAAGACTCCAAAACAATTTTTTTTTATGTACTCCTTTAGATAATAGATAAAGTAACTTACTGTTTACAAAATAAACAGGTAAAAATGCAATTTGTGTAATTTTCTAAAATCTGTATAAAGTTTATTTGAATTGAGAAACGTCAGCTAGGGCTCATTTGAAAGCTTAAGTAATGTACTTTCTTTTGTTTAGCCAAAATTAGGGTACACTTACGTCTAAACAAAGATTTTTGGGTTAAAATGTTTTTTAGAAACTAAATAATTTCTGGAATTTTAAGTTAAAATAATTACTTAAGATTTAAAGAAACTGGCTTGTAATTGTTCCTGTTCAATCTTCAAAATTAAAAAATTGCTTTAACTTCACAAATTTGCTTTTTAAGTTTCAAAAAAGCATGTTGAACAAGTGATAAAAATTTGAAAACAATAGGAAACCTAAGAAAAAAAAATATTTCATCTTGTTACTGAACGGTGTCGAGGTGTCGCAGACCTTTGAAGTAACAATAACAAGATAATCAATATTGAAAATTACATCAAGGAGACACGAAATTTCCAATAATATTTGATGATAAAGTAAAACTAAGAAAAATTGAATACTATATTGATAAATTAATAACACAAAACAATAACTTTTGTGTGTTAATAACAATCAAAGTACTTTGACATATTTTTTTTTAGGTTGGTACCTATTTCAAAACATGAAACACAGGAAATATTATTGAATTTTAGGATAACTTGTAACATGCAAGCTTATCTGGAGAACCACAATTATCATACACAGTGTGGTGATTGGTTAAAGACAAGTTTCAACTTGCATGGCTTCTAGGGTTGCCAGATATTCTGAATACAATATCAGTACACATGTTGACGACACTGCTTTTTTGACTAATGTTAAATTCAGAGAAATATCTACATGTTTAACAGCTCCAGGTTTAATAAATTAAACTTACAGACTTATTCATTTACTAAACTGGTCCAAATTACAGTACAAATATTTAATAACACTCATCATTTGAGCATGCCATAAAGAAAATTTATTTTGTCTTAAAGTAACTTTTTATAAAAAAAAACCGTACAGATTTTACTGTAATTAAAACAATTTGTGTTTCAGTAAGTTTACTAAATTTCTGGTCGGCTCATCTTTTTATTTAAAGTTCACCACATAAATTTCTCTGCGTTAAAGCATTTGAAGTGAAAGTACTAAGCTGAAATCTAACCACAACAGACATTACATAATTTTCTTCCCCCTAATATATTAACAATATAAACTACCTAATCTGTATAATACATAATCAACTCAATTTTTAAGTTAGTTTTACATCTGACTCCACAGAAAAAAAAACACTAGCAATTTTGGTTAGTTCTGAAAGCATATCGATATTCAACTTCCTTAAATTGTCTAAAAATTCAGTAAATTTTAAGACGGTCCATCGTACAGTATTCAGTAAACTCAACTCAACTCAACGTCTACATGTTCAAATTATTTAACATACTCTTTCTCTTCATTAGGAAATAATTCCCCAAATGGCTGCCTTCACTATTTGTTTATATCCAAAGACAGAGACCTGCAAGTCAAGGCAAATATTTGGTTCTTACGAAACATGAGCATGTTCTGTCATCTATGAACATTCCACATAAAGCTATCGGAGAGAAACTGATGTTCACAATCTTAAATATTGTATAACAAGAATTGATACATATATTACATTACATTTTGTACTTCAAAATATGTTTTATTTCCGTCTTTTGAGACTATGAAAAATTTATGTAATCAAATTATTTGTATGCAANCCTGCAAGTCAAGGCAAATATTTGGTTCTTACGAAACATGAGCATGTTCTGTCATCTATGAACATTCCACATAAAGCTATCGGAGAGAAACTGATGTTCACAATCTTAAATATTATATAACAAGAATTGATACATATATTACATTACATTTTGTACTTCAAAATATGTTTTATTTCCGTCTTTTGAGACTATGAAAAATTTATGTAACCAAATTATTTGTATGCAAAGAGAGAGTTTCGAAAAGAATACACATTACTTCAAAGGTTGCTATGATCACATACAACGTTTGTAATTGCATTAATGTTATTAGGTATGCAGTCTGCATTAAAAATTAAAACATTAAGTGATCTATTTCAGGAGAAAAAAAAGTATGCGGAACAAAATGTGCAAAATCGGATTTGTTAAAATGTAAACCTGTACATCTGGCAAACCTACTGGCTTCACCAATTTAGTGCCTTTGTTCAGTTATCATATTATGATGGATAGTTCTGCTGACATCTTCACAAAAGGGGTACGTTTCATAAAGTATCTTGTTCTTCGTCTTGAAAGCTACATAATGTTTAGGAGTTCACTGAAGAACAAAAAAACATCATTTCCAGTGAGAACTGGCTGTACTGATGCAAAAACTGTTTGTGCTTTTTCCACGAAGCTGAATTTTTGGAGAAATATTTTCATCTGCATGGCAAGTCTTGTTCAGACCCCAACAATTTTCACTCAAAAACCCGTTAAAAAAAAATATTCCCATGAAATTTTAGTGGCACTTGTAACCTGCAATCCTAACATTACTTCCCAGGGAAAGCATTGTGTACAAAAATGCCTACACAGAATTCAAAATCCAAACAAGGATACATATTCTGGCAGTGAAGATGAAAATTCAGACATTTACGAACCTGAAAATGTTCTCGTCGAGTCAGTTAATGATGCTTGTTCCCGCTTGGTATTTCTCCTGTCAAGGTGTGGAAACTATCAGGTGAAGCTAGACTCTCGAAAATAAAGAAGAAAGTTACACAAATAGGTACACCTGTATCAGGAAAGTTAGTCGTCTATGAGAACTTTTCAAAGACAATGCATGCTGATTTGGATAATGAGTATAAGATATTGATCAACGAGCTTAAAGATAAAATGAAAATTGATCCTTCTAATTGAGAATAAGTTAATATTTTGAGTTCAGTTCCTAGCAAATAAAGAATTGTTAAAGTACTGTTCAAGATTTGACAAAATATTGTTAAAATTTTGACGGAAAAGAGAGAATTTTTGCTCCAAATTTGGAAAATCTGCCTGACATTAACTAAGATTCTACAAAAACTGTACAACATTTCTATGAAAATTATGAATATAGCAGAATGTCTTCTATACCTAATTTTCAATAGTGATAAAGCATTGTTCAAGTGTTGCACTCTAATGGCTTGTGGCACCTCAACCACTTTCTGTAACAAGATTGAAATATTTTTCTCTCTAAAAGTACACAATGTAGGTTTCCCACTATATTGTTTTCAAATGTTTATCATTTGTCCAAAATGTCTTTATAAGCTCTAACAAAGCAAACTTTTAAAAATATTTGAAGTAAAAGCAATTTTTTTGATTCAAGGATTATCAGAAACAGCTCAATTTTTTTTACTGCACATATTGCTTGTACATAAGTTTAACAGGAACAATTATCAATTATCTGCCAGTTTCTTTAAATCCTACATGATNTGCACATATTGCTTGTACATAAGTTTAACAGGAACAATTATCAATTATCTGCCAGTTTCTTTAAATCCTACATGATAATATAAAGTCCAAATTCCAAAAATTATTTAGTTTATAAGTACCTAACAATGTCAGGCTAAAACTTTGTTTGGACANGCAGAATGTCTTCTATACCTAATTTTCAATAGTGATAAAGCATTGTTCAAGTGTTGCACTCTAATGGCTTGTGGCATCTCAACCACTTTCTGTAACAAGATTGAAATATTTTTTTCTCTAAAAGTACACAATGTAGGTTTCCCACTATATTGTTTTCAAATGTTTATCATTTGTCCAAAATGTCTTTATAAGCTCTAACAAAGCAAACTTTTAAAAATATTTGAAGTAAAAGCAATTTTTTTGATTTAAGGATTATCAGAAACAGCTCAATTTTTTTTACTGTACATATTGCTTGTACATAAGTTTAACAGGAACAATTATCAATTATCTGCCAGTTTCTTTAAATCCTACATGATCATATAAAGTCCAAATTCCAAAAATTATTTAGTTTATAAGTACCTAACAATGTCAGGCTAAAACTTTGTTTGGACACAAGATTCCTCCAATTTCGGCTTAACCATAAAAAAAAAGTACATTACTAAGCTTTTAGATGAACCCTAGCTGACTTTCTTCCCAATTCAAATAAACTTTATACATATTTTATAAAATAACACAGAAACTGCATTTTTTGCCTGTCCATGCTGTAAACAGTATGTTATATCTAACAAAGAAATTTTTTTTAATAATATAACAAAAATTATTTTGCAGTCTAGAAGGTCGGTGCACATCACTTACGAAATTTCATTAAAATCTAAAATAGTGGGGCAAAATTTTTAAAAAAATTAAAATTTGGTAATTTAACATTGAACAAGCCTGTATTTTTCCAATTACAAAAAACAGTCTGGTATTGTTTTTGAGATTTCATTAAATGGTTTGTTCTGTAATGAAAGATACGATACAATATCACTTGTTACTACTCAAGCAAATACATTTGCCTCAAATTTAGTTTGCAAAAATACGATGACCCCCAATTTTTTGGAACTAATTTTTAATAAAAATTGCTATATAATCACGTAAATATGGTATATGCTCATTAAAACATATCCCTTAAGGCACTCACCTGTCTTGAGCTATTTAGTTATTTTGAGGCAAAGGTGCCTATTCATAGTTTCTTCACAATTTTTTTAATCAACCCTTTGAAAACACACCCTATGTATCACGTGTTTGGCCGTTCCTTAAATATATTGTGTACTACAAACATTATACTTCTGCCATCATAACAGGATCTTACAGCGGAACCTCTATGTATTGAACCCCAGATGGACGGAAAGTCCCCATCCATAGAACATATTCTGTGGTCCCATTTTTTATTTATCTGCATTGCAAGACTGCTTGCATTGAAATATTTAGCAAGTCCCCTGAGAAACGATGGATAGACAATCTACAGTATCTTTAATGGAATTGAANTGCCTATTCATAGTTTCTTCACAATTTTTTTAATCAACCCTTTGAAAACACACCCTATGTATCACGTGTTTGGCCGCTCCTTAAATATATTGTGTACTACAAACGTTATACTTCTGCCATCATAACAGGATCTTACAGCGGAACCTCTATGTATTGAACCCCAGATGGACGGAAAGTCCCCATCCATAGAACATATTCTGTGGTCCCATTTTTTATTTATCTGCATTGCAAGACTGCTTGCATTGAAATATTTAGCAAGTCCCCTGAGAAACGATGGATAGACAATCTACAGTATCTTTAATGGAATTGAACTTTACCTTATATTTTATCCATAAATTATAGTATTCCATTTATAGTTAATATCAATAAAAATAGAGAAAAATTAGGTGTGTTGGTAACGCATAGTAAGAAATGGTTCTGGTGCAAAATATTATTAAACTGTGTGTGCACAACTTAGGTATGTTGTCCCTTTCGTGAAATTTTTTAGACTTAGCTAAGCTTTGATTGCATGAAGCAGAGGAATAGCTTGTAAGTAGAAATTACAAAATTATTTATAAATTCTCGGTGAAAAGTGTTCCACTTGTCTGAATTATCTGCTTTTTGTACGTTCTTTAACATTCTTAGACCCAGTTTTACAGACAATTTTAATTTCTCATACCATATTATCGCTTATGCACACTAGTTTTCTCAGGGCAGTTGCTGCTCTACTGCAGTACAATACAGCTGGCATACAGATTATTCTTCAAGAAAAAAGCAAACAGGCCCAATTTTCTACAGCGTAGCATTTTCTTCGAATGTCCAAAGTTTGTTTATTTGGCCAGCCTGTCTATATTTGCATTTGTGCCAGGACATGTGTTTTCTCACTCGGTTTAATGTAGTTAGAGGTAAAGACTTTGACGAGTCATTTTTTTTTTGTTAAGTGAATCAAGCTTCACGTGTGCACAAGAAATATGCATTATTTTCATGTTGTCACATGCCATAACTTAGGTCCTGAGAAGATTTGGGCCTATTTTTTTTATTCTCACTGCTTCCCAGGTACTACACACTAACCGCTTAAAGACTCCAAATGTGAAAGACAGTCGTGAGGACGAAAACAATATTATATACAAGAATTAATGACACATTAAAAATTCATCTTTTGTTATATTACAGAAGATACCCTCAGAGGCTAGATTACACTGTAAATAGCANGCTTCACGTGTGCAGAAGAAATATGCATTATTTTCATGTTGTCACATGCCATAACTTAGGTCCTGAGAAGATTTGGACCTATTATTTTTTTTATTCTCACTGCTTCCCAGGTACTACGCACTAACCGCTTAAAGAATCCAAATGTGAAAGACAGTCGTGAGGACGAAAACAATATTATATACAAGAATTTATGACACATTAAAAATTCATCTTTTGTTATATTACAGAAGATACCCTCAGAGGCTAGATTACACTGTAAATAGCANTATGACACATTAAAAATTCATCTTTTGTTATATTACAGAAGATACCCTCAGAGGCTAGATTACACTGTAAATAGCAATAAAACAGAAATAACACCAAAATGCATGTTAATACACCACGTAACACCAAAATTTAAGTTAAGGCATGAAATAAAACAACATTAGCAAAAGTACTCTATCAGAAAAACTTTATTTATTTCTTATAACAAATTATATTTTGAAAATTTTTGCAAGGTACTGACCAAAGGAAATGCACATTGTCTAGAAACTAAAACATAATTACCAAAAAATATNTTGAAAATTTTTGCAAGGTACTGACCAAAGGAAATGCACATTGTCTAGAAACTAAAACATAATTACCAAAAAATATCTTAACACATAAAATGTGATTTAATCATCTGTTTTAATTTATTTTAAGTAAAAGGCTTACTCTTGATTACATAGTTNCTTAACACATAAAATGTGATTTAATCATCTGTTTTAATTTATTTTAAGTAAAAGGCTTACTCTTGATTACATAGTTCTTTAAATGCTACATTTAAACATTTTTCAGGAATATGTGTTCAAATATGCATTTTCGGTAACAATGTAATTAGTGTATTTACACAAACAAAAACACAGAAATCTTTTGATTTAAAAATAAAACCATAAAATTTTGCTTCTATCTTGAAAACTTACTATGTGAGTATTTTTGCAATGTGCGAAAAGTAAAGAAGCAGGAAATACCATCAATCATGCATTCATTTTAAATGTCTATTTCAAACATGCTGCACTGAGGTTTTCGAGCTAGGTAGAGCCTTCGTGCTCTAATTTAGTCACAGCAACAAAAATAATTAAATTCATTTGCAAACATAACATTTAACAAGTACAACATAGAACTACAGTACCAGCCTGCTGTTAAGATAAATGCAGAAACAACACACTTCATTTAAGTCTATTATTGGATATACTAACAACAATAAATACTTACATTCTTGGAAGTCGAAATGTAGTCCAAAATTGAGTTTATAGACTTCTCACTATGGTTTCTCGTGACTGCACTCTTGATGTACGTAAGAAGTTGTTTGTATCTCTTCATCATCTCGATGTAGTTTNACTATGGTTTCTCGTGACTGCACTCTTGATGTACGTAAGAAGTTGTTTGTATCTCTTCATCATCTCGATGTAGTTTCCCTGCAAGAAAAACAGCATCACAGCAAAGGATTTTTCATTCTTGCATAATAAAGCTTGACTTTACCTATTAAACAGAAATTCATTGTTTTCAAGTCATAATTTCAGTTTCAGAGGTACCCATTATTGGAAACTTTTGATTATAGAAAATATACAATTTTCTAGTTATTTAATATTTCCTGCTTGCAAAAAGGCAAAACCTTATTGATAAAATATAAANACTATGGTTTCTCGTGACTGCACTCTTGATGTACGTAAGAAGTTGTTTGTATCTCTTCATCATCTCGATGTAGTTTGCCTGCAAGAAAAACAGCATCACAGCAAAGGATTTTTCATTCTTGCATAATAAAGCTTGACTTTACCTATTAAACAGAAATTCATTGTTTTCAAGTCATAATTTCAGTTTCAGAGGTACCCATTATTGGAAACTTTTGATTAGAGAAAATATACAATTTTCTAGTTATTTAATATTTCCTGCTTGCAAAAAGGCAAAACCTTATTGATAAAATATAAANGAGAAAATATACAATTTTCTAGTTATTTAATATTTCCTGCTTGCAAAAAGGCAAAACCTTATTGATAAAATATAAATATATTTCTGAATTTTTGCAATTAGCAGATAACACATAATGAGAAAAATATTAAACAACTCGCAAAATGTAAATTTTCAATGATCTTGCATTGTCAGTAACTACTCAAACAGAAATGATGACACGAAAACGACGAATTTCTGCAAAAGAGGTGAAGCTAACCCTTAACTCACAAATTCACTACAAAAAATACATGCACTCATGTACACACACATATACATAAAGTTGATAGAAAGCCTACACCCTTGAATTCACTATGTATCTTGAAAAGTAGAAAACATTAATTAATAGCATAATAGCAATTCTTCCTCTATTAAGGGGCCTGTCTACCTGCAGTTGGTTTCTGCATTTGAGGCAGAGAAACATGGGAGCGATAAGGGTGACTCAGCCATGTATTTCAAGTGTACCATAGCTGCTATGTGCAAGGCTCTGAACTGGCGTGCAGTGTTTTCGTTTTGTTGCGTGTACCTATCGGACTTCATAATCAGCAACACTATTATTTTACTGGTGCAAAGTTCAATGCACTGCCATATTCTACTTTCGCAGAAATTCACCCACAATATTTTATTAAACTATAACAGCCTGAAAATGGCTATGGCCATGCTGAAGAGCTTCAAAATAGTGTTTGCAATAAGTGTGATCTGTTGAAAACTGTTTTCCACTCTAGTTAAAAGTGTTTTTTTTTCTTTTCATGTGCAAACAAACATGAAATGAAATGTATCCACGAGCTTCAAGAAAATGGCTGGTACTCAACTACGCAAAACGATATATAGCTGTTTGTGCAAAAACTGTGGGTGAGCTAAGTCTAGTTGCGTGTAAAAAGAAATGTATGGCAAGTTTGAATAACGTAAAACACTCAAAACTACTCAAATATTCATAATAAAACGACTATTTTAATAAAACGTGACTGTATTACATGAAATAGTTTGTTTTCAAAACTTTTATTACAAACACACTTTGCACGCCAGGTTGACAGGCACATGTTCAGTGGCCACTCAATGTCTTGACTCACCAGTTTGAAGTTGATCTTGATCATCTGCTTGAGGGCCTTGAAGCCCCACTCGCCCTTTTCGCCCCCTTCCAGGTCCAGCACCTTCTGGAACGATGCCAAAGCAGCTTTCGGGTCATCTTCCTTCAGCGCCTTCGAGTTGTAGTACTGGTTCTCGAGGTCTACGTCAGGTTCGGAGTTACTGTCTTCTGAATATTCCTGAATACAGGAAAATAGTAGCACGTGCATATTCTGAGCCACAAACACTTATGTTACTTTCATCATTCAGCACAAAGCACATTATTGGCTTGCTCAACAGAGATATAGAAGGAGAGTGGAGACCGATGGACCACTGTACGTGACTGTATAACGTACAGAACTCATTAAAAAGTAGAACATACTTTACCAAAATTGTCTGAAGAGTGCTATTTATGTTGCATATTAAAAAAGAAAGCATATATGTATTTTGTAACACTGTAAAATATTTGGCTAGAATTTACATATTTAGCCTGTGTGTTTTTAAAAAAATCAATACACAGGTGTCTGTTTTTAATCCAAATTTAAGCATATTTTCATTCTAAATACTTCAAAGTGTAAAGAAAAAACAATTATGATTATTATAATAATTACTATGTTTGTATAACAAAAATACTGGTAATAATGCTTACATATATTTCTAATAATTTATTTCATGTACATTAGTTTTCAGTAACTTTCATGACTGAAATGGATGTGCTTAAAATCAATTATTAAATATATTTTTTCACATTATAAACAATTTCTGATTAAATACAATCAGAGTACAGTAGAAAGTATATTATCCAGACTAATAGGGACCAAAGATAATTCGGATAATCAAAAATCTGGATAATGGAAATATGTTGAAAATGAAGATAAAAGAATTTGTAAAAAAAAAATCATTTTCACCAAAGTAAAATTTATCACACATGCATAGAACATAGTAAAGTTATCAAAAACTGAAACTGTACATAAAATTAAAAAATTAAATCAGTTAACAAGTAACCACCCCCCTCCTGGACATGTTTACTGTGAACAACACATGAAAGGGCGTACATGAATGAGACAGTACTTGAGATGATGTTGCAGAATCCAGAGTGGATTTAATACTTCAAGGAACTCGCTTTGTGATTTGAAAATTACAAGACAGGAGAGCTCCTCCCTCTTGATNAGATAATTCGGATAATCAAAAATCTGGATAATGGAAATATGTTGAAAATGAAGATAAAAGAATTTGTAAAAAAAAATCATTTTCACCAAAGTAAAATTTATCACACATGCATAGAACATAGTAAAGTTATCAAAAACTGAAACTGTACATAAAATTAAAAAATTAAATCAGTTAACAAGTAACCACCCCCCTCCTGGACGTGTTTACTGTGAACAACACATGAAAGGGCGTACATGAATGAGACAGTACTTGAGATGATGTTGCAGAATCCCGAGTGGATTTAATACTTCAAGGAACTCGCTTTGTGATTTGAAAATTACAAGACAGGAGAGCTCCTCCCTCTTGATGGCACACTACCAAACTCCAAAACCAGTAGAAAAAAAAATTAGGTAGTGTTAAGCTGTGCCGAAAGTAAGGAAAATGGCGGCAGGTGATGCAGGTGTAGGTGACAATACGATTTGACATCTTTAGTCCGTGACTGTCCAGTTAGCTCTCTGAGACGGCAGTGGTGACTTCCAGCTGAAGTCGCTACAGCTTACCACCTCATCTCTCTTCTATCGAGCTAGCCCCATTATACCAATACAAGCACCTAATCAGGCACTAGCAGCATCATCTTGCACAATTCCCATATTTGAATTTCTGAGAGTAACCCCACCAGGAATTGAACCTGGTTCACCTTGGTTGGAAGCGAGTGCTCTTAATAACTCTGCCAACCGCATCCCCTCCAGAAAGAGCAAATTCAGACATTTGTCACCCCCTCCAATATCACTCCCTGGAATCAGCTCGCCTTACTGCAAGAGCATAACATCAAGGTTTTGAGTGAGTGAAGAGATTTGGGCAGCTCTTAACATTGAGGTATTGAGAGCCAATGAGGGTGAGTGAAGTGAGTATGGAGCAGCGCCTGAATGAAGGGACGAGGGATACGGGAGATCCCCGAGAAAAACATGCCAACCAGAAGCAAAAAAGATACTGAATCTGAACCCCAACATGATTTTAAATAACCCTACAAATTAATTCAAAGTTGCAGTAGCACAAATAAGATGCTTATGCTACCTTTTTTCCCCCTTGGGAACTTCGGAGTGTGCGGAAAGCATTAAGTTACATGGTTTGCCAAGCAAGTTGAGCGGAGGAGTTGGTCGGTGCTTGACAGCAAAGTCTGGGGTGTTAGTGAGCATGAGATGAAGAAGGAGCAGTGGTGAAATGCGGGGGCAGAGGAAACTGCAGTGCCCAAAGAAAACTCTGCAGCCACATCTGCCATGTTTCCCACTTGCAAAAATCTGGGTGACCCTGCCGGGGAATCAAACCCTGTTCGCTTTGGGTGGAGGCGAGTAGTAAGACTACACCACCACAGTGCTCCTGATTACCAAGCACGAAAACATTTGCAAGATAAATCAATTTTATCAAATCCAGATTAAAAACCTGGTAAAAGCCTCCCCGCAGACTCAGCAAAATACTATAAAACACTTCTATGAAGGGGACAAAGAAAGCAGGGTTATGCATGGAACATGAAAGACCTGCATTTAACTGAAAAATTCATATTTGCATTGACATTTCTTCATTTTTCGCTTATCCCAAAATCTTGTTGCTTTGCAAACTAAAAGAGGCATACGTCTTATTCAAAGATAAGTTTTTGCAGAGTAAGGACCTAAAAACAGCATCACAGCGGTACACATTTGTGTTTCATAATGAAACCTGGGGATACATATCAACAAATAATCAAGCAAACCTGCATCCATTTGTGGTGCATTTCAAGGAATCACAAGGAAAATCAAACACCTGGGCTTTGTTGTGATTTCTGACTGTCTTAAGCACAACACAGTTATTGCCAACCTGTTTTAAAAGAAACCACCGACTTAATGATGCCAGGAAGACATTAAATTTTTTGGACAGCAATAGTATGCTGTATAAAAATAAGAAGAATTTTCTGAACAACTGCCATTACAAGGAAGGATTTCATGTGAATGCAGAGTGGCATTTTTCAGCAACAGCACATGGGAAAGGGCAATTTGATGAATATTGGTAGTGTACTGGTCCTCAAAGCCAATATGAACTGCAGATTATGACTCCCCTCCCCCTTTTTCCAAAAAAGAAAACTTTATATTGGGCAAAAGTGAACATTCTGGGGGTTGACTTCACCTTTGCTTAACAAGAAGAATACAATGCGAAAGAAGTTTTTGACACATTAGCTCATAAGCACAGACCATTCCTGCCACCCAGAAACTACATGTTTCCATACCACTGGAAGGNGAAACCACCGACTTAATGATGCCAGGAAGACATTAAATTTTTTGGACAGCAATAGTATGCTGTATAAAAATAAGAAAAATTTTCTGAACAACTGCCATTACAAGGAAGGATTTCATGTGAATGCAGAGTGGCATTTTTCAGCAACAGCACATGGGAAAGGGCAATTTGATGAATATTGGTAGTGTACTGGTCCTCAAAGCCAATATGAACAGCAGATTATGACTCCCCTCCCCCTTTTTCCAAAAAAGAAAACTTTATATTGGGCAAAAGTGAACATTCTGGGGGTTGACTTCACCTTTGCTTAACAAGAAGAATACAATGCGGAAAAAATTTTTTGACACATTAGCTCATAAGCACAGACCATTCCTGCCACCCAGAAACTACATGTTTCCATACCACTGGAAGGGNTTTTTGACACATTAGCTCATAAGCACAGACCATTCCTGCCACCCAGAAACTACATGTTTCCATACCACTGGAAGGGAAAATAAAAGTTATAGCAAATTATTTTTTCCCCCCAAAACTCAGATTGAGTTTCCTGTGACATCAGAAGATATAGCTAGTGGTTCTGACTGACACATTTATTTACATAGGAGCAGTCCACAGCAACAGATGGCAGATAGCTTATGCTTTGGCAAAAGATCAATCTGCACTTGAAATTGAGCTTTCTCCTCCCTACAGGTTCATCTTCAGGTTCTTATCCCAAAACAGCAAACGCACTTTGGATTGAGTAGACATTCTTTGCTAAGTTAAACCCATAGCTCAATTAGGACAAATTATGCTGTTGCTGAGCACAAAGAACAGAAAGCCATTCAAGTCTTCTAAAAATCCAATGCAAGATGAAAGAGACAAAGGCAGAACAGAACAAAACTAGTAGGTAACATTGTTTATATAAACACTGCCTGTTAAAAATGCTTACTACCTAACGAAGTTGCTATATCGGTACTAAACTTTTAAGGACTAGCTAGTCAAGAGTTGCGACAATTTCGTAAATCAAAAAAAGGTAATTGTAAAGAATAGNACTAAACTTTTAAGGATTAGCTAGTCAAGAGTTGCGACAATTTCGTAAATCAAAAAAAGGTAATTGTAAAGAATAGAAACTTTTTCGAAAATTAATTAAAATTAAAATAAATTCATATACTGTATGGATAAAACCTAGAAACAAAACAAAATNCAACTTTTTCGAAAATTAATTAAAATTAAAATAAATTCATATACTGTATGGATAAAACCTAGAAACAAAACAAAATCACTGAAACCTGGGATCAAGTACCATTTCTATTGAAACTGTGATGGTTGACCCATGGTGGGGTATACTATCATTCCTTATGAGAATTCAGACATTAACCAAAGAAGGTGGTATTCAATTATGACAAACCTTTAAGGAATCGCTTAGTAAAGTGATCTGTTAAAGACTATTCCAAAACAATGCCTCTACATCACCCAGAATCCTCTGCATGATGCTAGTAGTTAGATTGGAAATACTTCTTATCAGAGTACATTACCGTAACCCAACCACTCTGCAAACACATTCTAGGTGAATTGGACATCATGTACTGTTAAAACTACATCGCTATACTATAAACAAGGTTCAAAACATTAGTAAAAGAAAATAGCAGCTGCTAACCTACAATAATGTATAATTCACATCCACAGTCAAACTTTTGTAGGATTGAAAACTTTTCTGACTTAAAATCACGTAATTACAATCTAGAATTGTAAAACATTTTTCTAAAATAAAATATGGCTGTGTGGTACATAGTTCACTCCCTTAAATAAGTTAAAATTAAATAAAAGAACTGAAGATGCATTTTATGAAATGAATGCAGAACATTTTAAAATGTGATCAATAACAATTTGTAACCAAATATACATTTAGCATAACCACAAGATAGAAAGTGTACCATAACAATCTGTACAGAGCTGAAAACNATTTGTAACCAAATATACATTTAGCATAACCACAAGATAGAAAGTGTACCATAACAATCTGTACAGAGCTGAAAACTACTGAAAACAGACATTGCAGCATGACTTATAACCAATATAAGGATAAAAGGAAAATTTCATAACCCCTCGTTACATGAATCATTTGTTTATAACATGAGAGGGACATTAACCTAAAAATGACCAGCATTATGATCACTACGGTTTGCTATATTTGAAATAAAAAGTATTAATGTGGTAAATAAAGAATTTATATAACTGGAATAATCNATTTGTAACCAAATATACATTTAGCATAACCACAAGATAGAAAGTGTACCATAACAATCTGTACAGAGCTGAAAACAGACATTGCAGCATGACTTATAACCAATATAAGGATAAAAGGAAAATTTCATAACCCCTCGTTACATGAATCATTTGTTTATAACATGAGAGGGACATTAACCTAAAAATGACCAGCATTATGATCACTACGGTTTGCTATATTTGAAATAAAAAGTATTAATGTGGTAAATAAAGAATTTATATAACTGGAATAATCGAAAATATATATATAATAAACGTCACAAACTGTCCTTTAAATAACACTTCAATGACAATGTATAACATACCATGACAAATGCAACTAACCCCATTCCAACTTATGTTATAAAAATAATAAACACGACATTACCAATCCATAATCTTCATCATCGTCCTCGCACATGAACTCATCTTCCACATCGGACATAATTTGCGCAAAATTATCCTAAAATACCGGCTCCAACAGGATCCAAACTTACAGCCGAACACAAGAGTAGGTAACCATTACACTACCAGTGATACAACAACCCCGGAACAAAATTTCTTAAAATACACTTCGTGGCATGCAACGAGACTGAAAAAATATTGACATTTCTTTTCGTTTAAAAAGTAGAGACATTTTTTCTAAAAATGTGTGAGATATAAGAAAACTATTTACAGAAGAAAACAAAAATATAAGAAACACGATATTTGACTGAAAGAAGTGTGTTTATTAAATATAAGCTAAACTGTACTTAAATGCTTGCAGCTCAAATAATACACACGAAGACGATTTAACTATCAAATTATGGGACACAAAATATACCCGACATCAAAACAACATCCCAAAAAAAGTTCTAAACAACAAAATAATCATGGAGAAAGGTATAATGTGAGTGTTTGACGTTGGAATTGTTATACAACGATATGATCAAAATTACGCAAAACACTTGTTCGTCAAAACGTATGTTTATTGCAAAAACAATAACAAAAAAAAAAAATACTTCACAGTTTAAAATGTCACTGACAGTTCAATTACAATTCCTGGATTAAAGTTGTTGCCTCTCATATGTGGATTTACGCAGTCACAGATTACGAAACCAAAAAGAGAGCAGATGGCACCAGCAGCCAATTAACGGTTTCGATCAGGAGAATCATTGGGAAAATGACGAAATATCAGGTGAATTACTATAGAGCTTAGTGCGCCAGTAACTTGAGGACACAGGTATCTTTACATGGTTCATAGACTGTTCGCACGCGTGGCCTTCCTAGAATCTCCCTAATGCATCAGTAGCTAGTAGTATGATGGTTAGATCACCAAGGCCTACCTATAGGAAGTGCCATACCTTCCCAACACTTCTAACTCAATGTGAGGTCATTTTGAGCAACCTCGCACACTTGTTGAATGGCCAGCTTAACTAATATTACTAAAATAGAACTTCGTGGTTTGTGAGCGCTCACAACACACGAAACAGCTGACATGTGGCTGAAACATGGAAGATAAAATATACATCAAGTTCACATGTGAGTTAATGTAGAAAATCACACATACAATTCCCTCATTTGAGGCACAAAACTTGGTCCAGTAACAATGGCGCGCAGACAGCCGAAACGGAGATAAACGACTATGAGTTTCAAAGAAATAATATAAAGCATTAAGTGGCTGGAGCAAGTGAGCTTGTAGCGATCGAAAGGGCTTTTCTCCTGAGCAATAGAAATCAAGCTAAGGATCTGAAGTATTAACTAACTATTCAGAAATTACATGAAAGAAAGAAAATAAAATTGCCTGAGAGATTTTTGCAGCACATCCACTGTTGTCAGAAGTGTTAATTGGTTGTGACAAAGTTGGTAGCTATGTGGCTGGAGATGATATTTGAGGACAGCACTAGGTATGTGAATGTATGACGTGGTCCACCTGTCAGCAGACTCCAAACCGTATCATGCCACACTAACTCAGCAGAGCTGGCTAACAGAATGGTTCCGTCAGTGTATCTTAGCATGCCATCTTTCGCACTCATGTACAGAAACATAGACTAAAGATGTGGTAGACTCATATCGCAGGCTACGCACAACAAATCTCTGTACAGCCTGTTTGCCAACATGTTAAGCGAAAATGGCATGGTTTAGGTTTAGGTTAGAAAACTGATTTCCAAACAAATGCTTTGAGATGTATGTATACCTCCTCTAAATTTTTTGTAATGCAGTTTGATTTAATTCAAATTGGTTAAAGTATTTTATTCATGTAATATTGCTTATCATGTAAAAATTAAGATATGAACAAACACTTTCATCAGTTTTGATCATGTGACTTTCACAGTTGTGTATGTTTAGGATAGGTCAGTGTTGGGCACATTTGCAGAAGACGAATAAACAGTCTATCCCATCTTTACTCTATGTGCACAAGTCCTGCGACCCATGAAGTTACTTCTTTGACAGAACCACAGTGATCATTTAAACCTGTTAAATTTAAACGATGTAGATCCTATATCCTAGAAGTTTGATGGTGTTTCTAACGAGATAGATCACATATCGTAGAAATTTGATGGTGTTAACTTACTGTATTCGTTTTCCTATATTTTATTATGTATTCATGTGGACCACTGCTGCGTGGTCTGGCATGGCTACTGTCATCACGTCATCGTCCCACAGTCGCTGTATCACACATAACACGCACGTCGTGAGTCCCAATGTGTGTCCGCATAATTCACTTGGGAATGGGTCATTACCCGATACTGAGAGAGTCAACCGAATGCCCGTGATGTCCCTAAAGATATCTGTGTAATTAGGATATGAATCAAGTGTTAGAATGTGTATTAAATAGCATTATAATTTATCGCCTACAGGCAAATGTTCATGAAATTCCCCTTTGGGTATTACGAAGTAATCGCATAATAAATGCCAGCCACGTGCAGATTTAATGAAGTGTTCTATATAATTTTCCGAGTGCTCTCGTGTGTCTAATCAAGCCAATTAGTGACGTGGGAAATAATTAGTCTTTCTTTCAACCTTATGACGAGACTGTAGGATATCTCGTACGCCTGAAATATACTATGAAATAGTGGGTGATGCTACAGTTAACCTACAATTAATCGACACAGATTGAACTTTGTAAAGTGGTTTATTCACTGTACTTGTTTACAGGTGGATAATGCATGAAAATTNTTAATCGACACAGATTGAACTTTGTAAAGTGGTTTATTCACTGTACTTGTTTACAGGTGGATAATGCATGAAAATTGACCCAGCACTTACTGCCTGCCGGTCACCTTAGCGGGAAATAAACGTGGTATTATGTTGATACGCGATAGCGTTAAGCTCTCTAGTGAGTGGGCAGGTTGCACTCCCCTTGGTACTTAGAATAAATAAAAAAAATGTTCTGGTTAATTAATTTGATATTGCAGTGAAATTATTACGACCTAAATGATGGAACCTACGGGGCTCATGGAGAGGGCGACGAACGCCGCCGGTCTGGTCCGAGTGCTGAGACCAATTGCCCTAGTGACCTTGGGAAACATAACATGAACCCTATGTGATTTGATTGTAATGGTGAAAAATTGTATAAATTAGATAAACAAATTGGTAACACCACTGTTTATTAACAAATGTCTGTTAAGATTGAAATTGAGAATTTGATGGGGCATGTTACCACACTAAATTATATGTTAAAAGGATGGAGACCTTTAGAGGCAATCTCCCTCCGTGAAAACATAATTTATCTTTTATAAATACACATTATATACAACATTACATTTCTCGTAAAAAGTCTCTGAATTTCACTATCTGTGACATGTCTGAATTTCACTGGTCGCAGTGTTGCCAGGGAGGCTGTCTCCTGAAGGGATGGACGAGTCTACCTGGGCAAAGGGGTGTGGAATGCTATGCTCGATTGCTGTTAACACAATGAAACATACCCCTGGCTATAGCTGTGAATGTGGTGACAGTGTTTAATGTGTTTGTAACAATGCTGCACACTACTGGTGACACTTTGGGGGCACTTATCACTTCAACTTCGTTCTACACGCCATTTCGATGCCACTTGGTGGTGCGTCACATCGTAGGTCGTGGTACGAGATGCTATGATGCAACTACCAATTGCCAGTGCACCCAACGGCTGTGGCTTTGGGGTAAACACCGTTTTGTATCGCCTACCTATTTATTAAAAGAGTTAACTCTTGTAATAAATGAGTAGGGTGGTCTCTTGAGTTACGTAATCCTTGTCGGTAAGAAGGTGCAAGTTCCGTTCTTGCCAACCTGCACTGCGCACTCGTAGCCTGATGTGGTTGGTGCGGCCCAGTGTAGATGGTGTAATTGTTTTGACTGTGGCGGTCAGAGTGGGCACAAGGAGCTCGTGGACCCGTGGTTCATGTCAACTTGTGTCGATTAATTGTAGGTTACTACACCCTTTGTAGCATAACCTACAATTTCATAGTATAATTCAGGCGTACGTGATAGCCCACAGGCTCTTCATAAAGTATAAATAGTGCAACAGTAAGTATGTGACAAAATCTTCAACAAACTGACGTAGATATTCTGGCCTTCTTTGGCCGTCGACCGAACGATCCTCATCATTAACTTTCTACTGGATTATGGCGCTGGGCAATCCAACTCTCAACCAGCCCTGGGTAACCTCGATCATGTCAATGTTATACGAAGCGTTGTGCGGAAATGCATATGTTTATTTGGGATACTGTAAACCGAGGTAACTTTGCACCTATTGAGGTAAATTTGCATCACTGAAAATTTTTGTTTTGGTGTCATGTGACAAATAAACAGAGAACTATAGATAAATATTAAAAATGTTTATTGTTATCTAACAATTTGATATTTTCTAACCCTTAACGAAATGTCTGAAAAACAATTATTTTGATTGGGCAAAGTTACCCCAGCAGGTGCAAAGTAAACCCGGTTTGCGTTAATTTCCATATGACAGTTTACATTAATTTCCATATGATATTTTTTTCCATATGATGTGTTTGTGGGTTTACACAAATTAAATAGACATTAAAGTGTCCTATAGCGAATTATCAGCAATATATCACAAATGATCTATATTCGCTGCCTACATGGGCGAGTATCGTAATTTATACTATAATTTTTTGTGTGGAAAGTAAATGTAGTTAATTGTACTGTGTTGTGTTGCATGTGACTGTGAGAAATGATGGACTTATGTACTGCTGCCGCTAGCCTTGTAAAATGCTGTTGACCTAACTAAATCAAACCTATAATCACAGGGGGGTGTATGAACCAATGTGAGCTTACTTTATATACTTTTGCTAACACACTATCCCGTGTCTGCACAGTCATGAAGTTAAGTTGAATTATTTTAGGTCTTCTTGTTTTTAACGTGTTTAAGAAACCTATATTACGCGTAATTTACATAAATGTTATGTATTTTACACCACATTTTCACTCATCTTCATAGCCATCCCCCCTATCACGTTTGGTAGTCCCTATATAATGTGAATATTGTGATGCCCCTAGTAAATCCGTGTTCAGTGCGATTAGTAATTTAGATTATCCTGGTTTAGGAACCCAAATTAAATGTGTTTTACATACATATTAAGTGTTTTACCCTTACAATTTCCCTGATCACCATAGNGTTTAGGAACCCAAATTAAATGTGTTTTACATACATATTAAGTGTTTTACCCTTACAATTTCCCTGATCACCATAGGACTTCAAACTATCGAATTTGGTAGTATGTAATGCGACATTCGCTATGTCCCTAGTAAATTTGTATTCCGTGGAATAATTAATTGCGTTATAAACAATTTTATGGGAGTTTTTTTTTTTTTTTCGTTTTTCGGAAAAGCCCGTATTTTAGATAATTTCCTCAAATTCGCTATGCCTGCCATTTTATTTTACATGGTTTTGCGTTTTGAAGGAATTAAAAATGGGAATGGTCAAAGGATTTTTCGTATAGTGGTGATTTACAGACTTAAAGTTATTTTTTGCCATATTCCCTTCTCTGTGGATTTGATTTCTGCACATCCGGACTGTGACTGCGTAGACAAAACAGCATCGTTAAAATTTTGTTGAGATTATCATCCTGGAAAGGGTATTTTTATTTGTAAAGTGTAATTCNATATTAAAAATGTTTATTGTTATCTAACAATTTGATATTTTCTAACCCTTAACGAAATGTCTGAAAAACAATTATTGTGATTGGGCAAAGTTACCTCAGCAGGTGCAAAGTAAACCCGGTTTGCGTTAATTTCCATATGACAGTTTACATTAATTTCCATATGATATTTTTTTCCATATGATGTGTTTGTGGGTTTACACAAATTAAATAGACATTAAAGTGTCCTATAGCGAATTATCAGCAATATATCACAAATGATCTATATTCGCTGCCTACATGGGCGAGTATCGTAATTTATACTATAATTTTTTGTGTGGAAAGTAAATGTAGTTAATTGTACTGTGTTGTGTTGCATGTGACTGTGAGAAATGATGGACTTATGTACTGCTGCCGCTAGCCTTGTAAAATGCTGTTGACCTAACTAAATCAAACCTATATTCACAGGGGGGTGTATGAACCAATGTGAGCTTACTTTATATACTTTTGCTAACACACTATCCCGTGTCTGCACAGTCATGAAGTTAGGTTGAATTATTTTAGGTGTTCTTGTTTTTAACGTGTTTAAGAAACCTATATTACTCATAATTTACATAAATGTTATGTATTTTACACCACATTTTCACTCATCTTCATAGCCATCCCCCCTATCACGTTTGGTAGTCCCTATATACTGTGAATATTGTGATGCCCCTAGTAAATCCGTGTTCAGTGCGATTAGTAATTTAGATTATCCTGGTTTAGGAACCCAAATTAAATGTGTTTTACATACATATTAAGTGTTTTACCCTTACAATTTCCCTGATCACCATAGGACTTCAAACTATCGAATTTGGTAGTATGTAATGCGACATTCGCTATGTCCCTAGTAAATTTGTATTCCGTGGAATAATTAATTGCGTTATAAACAATTTTATGGGAGTTTTTTTTTTTTTTTTTCGTTTTTCGGAAAAGCCCGTATTTTAGATAATTTCCTCAAATTCGCTATGCCTGCCATTTTATTTTACATGGTTTTGCGTTTTGGAAGAATTAAAAATGGGAATGGTCAAAGGATTTGTCGTATAGTAGTCTGTGGTGATTTACAGACTTAAAGTTATTTTTTGCCATATTCTTTCCCTTCTCTGTGGATTTGATTTCTGCACATCCGGACTGTGACTGCGATGACAAAACAGCATCGTTAAAATTTTGTTGAGATTATCATCCTGGAAAGGGTATTTTTATTTGTAAAGTGTAATTCTGTGTGAATTTTGGGTGACTGTTTAGAGAAAGGACAGATTTGCTTCTTGGGAAGCGTGCTATTAATTTATTAAAATGACAGCACTTCCACGAAGAATTATTAAGGAAACGCAACGCTTGATGCAAGAGCCCGTACCCGGAATAAGTGCTGTGCCGGATGAAAATAACGCCAGATATTTCCACGTTATTGTTACGGGTCCAGAAGATTCGCCTTTCGAAGGAGGTTTGTTTAAACTGGAATTATTTCTTCCAGAAGATTATCCAATGTCTGCTCCTAAAGTTCGTTTTATCACAAAAATTTATCATCCCAACATAGACAGACTTGGCCGTATATGTTTGGACATTTTGAAAGATAAATGGAGCCCCGCTCTTCAAATTCGAACGGTGCTCCTTTCCATTCAAGCCCTGCTCAGTGCTCCGAACCCAGACGACCCGCTCGCAAATGATGTTGCCGAACTTTGGAAAGTAAACGAGGCGGAAGCTATAAGAAATGCGAGAGAGTGGACCCGAAGATATGCCATGGACAATTGATATGGAACTGGTTTATTATTTCCTTGGAGTCCTGCATTGGAACAAGATATAAACCACACTGCAAACAGTTCTTTTGGATAGCATGTTTTTCAGATAAGCAAACAAATGTGCTGAACTATATACAATTGATCGTAGCAAATGATTCCAATGAGCTTGGCGTACTGTACTCATTTATGGGTAAAAGTACCAAACCTGCAGGTCTTGTTATTTAAAATGTACACCTAATGGTGGTAAATACCTATCTTGAATCATTGCTTTCAGTGACTTGAAGGGGTCAGTTGCCAATAACAGGTTATTATTTTTAAAACCTATACTGATTGTTAATTTGCATGAGAAGTTGTGAATATTGATGTCTGGCCTATTGTAATGTTTAGGCCTACTGGAGTAGCAAGTAACTTGAAGAAAAAGTGATGTATTGTCTTACTAGAAGTTTGCTAATTGACAATCCTTTTATCCTAAATTTTTCTCATTTTTTATTGTTGGTAGAATGTTAATTTTCAAATGGAATGTAACATTCTAGTGTGTGAAAGTGTTTTGGTTGAAGTAATATAGGGCATACTTTATGAAACCTCTATGTATATTTTGATTTCCTATGTTGAGCAAATCGCTGTGTGTTTAGGGAAAACCCTCCACTCGTAAATGGTTTGACTGCTTTGTCAAACAGCTGTTGTGCAGTGGTTATGCAAAGGTTGTGTCCGTTTTTTATGTGTGGTGTTTGCTACACAGAAAATATTTAACTGTTTTAGAAACACATCGATACTATTCATAATTTTTCCTGCAAGTTATTTATAAAAAAAAATTTTTTTAGTTTATGTTGCAAGTATTTTGGTGAAATGTTAAAGAGCTTCAGACACCTCATTATTTCTTTAGTGACGTAGCTTCAAATGGGGAAGTTGCTTTGCGAAACAGCTTTTATCTGTTACATTTTGACTAGGAAATTTGTTTCACAGAATAGTTTGCAAAAGTTTTAGTTTGGAGAAACAGCACACACTAGTTAGAATCTCTCACATTAATTGCTGGTGTAATTTACTTGATTTTATGGGGAAGGAATTCTAGTGCATGTCTGCTGAAATGAGTTACCTGTTTTTGGTGAAGTGAGAACATTTTTGTATCTCTCCTACTTCCCCTTAAATTTTTAATTTGATTGTACAAAATGAATGACGTGAATANACATTAATTGCTGGTGTAATTTACTTGATTTTATGGGGAAGGAATTCTAGTGCATGTCTGCTGAAATGAGTTACCTTTTTTTGGTGGGGTGAGAACATTTTTGTATCTCTCCTACTTCCCCTTAAATTTTTAATTTGATTGTACAAAATGAATGACGTGAATANGGTGAGAACATTTTTGTATCTCTCCTACTTCCCCTTAAATTTTTAATTTGATTGTACAAAATGAATGACGTGAATACAGCACACTGAAATAGGCTGTAGGTAGAATTTTTCGGTGTGAATAAATGAGGTGTCGATAAGGTGGCATCCAGGATCAAAACCTAAATTCAATGCTTTATAAAAGTTAGAGAAAAATCTGTAACCCAGAAGTGAAGCTGTATGTATCAGATATGCATTGTAACAACTCTGAGATTGTATGAAAGATATCAATGCATCTTGGTGAACAAAACAAAAAAAAGTTTAGGTGCCAATTTAGACGTGTTTGGGCACCCTTCACTAAATTTAGGGAGGGGCTATGTATACCCTGTACACCCTCAAGTTGTTACGCCACTGGAAATGAGTAGCNCCCTTCACTAAATTTAGGGAGGGGCTATGTATACCCTGTACACCCTCAAGTTGTTACGCCACTGGAAATGAGTAGCCGCTGTTATGTTGTGTTCAGGTACTTGCCACTAAAATAAAATTAATTTACAGAACTGGTTTTGCTATTGAAAAGTGTTATAAAAAATATTAATTATTTAGCCACAGCCACTGCCGTCCAACCATTCTTCAAGCAAAAATATTGTGTGCTTCAATTCCATTCCACCACTCCTGCCCCAATCTCCATTCCATACCAATCAATTTGTTGACATTCCTTACCAACCAAGAGCACATTTTCTCCATTTTTATCATAAAGCCCACTACACATTTCCCTTAAGGCTCAGCCTCATGCGGCATGTTGAATTACTGGTTTCTAGCTTATTTCACGTGTGAAAGGGACACTTATTTTTATAAAATAAGGAACCTGCCTGCTTGGATATTTTTTCTGCGTTGGAGGCAGAGAAGCGCAAGATCTGTAACAGCTACACTGCCACGCACAACTGCTCCATCGTCGCTACGCGCAGGCTCTGAACTGTTGTGCAGTGTTCTCGACGTGCTGCGTCTACCTATGGGACTTAAAGCGATGACCCTATAATTTTATTGGTGGAAAGTCTGTAACAAGGTTCATTGCATGTCCCTAGATTACTTTTTGTGTGTATATAACTTGTATATTTTGAGATACAGCACTTTGAAAAAAAGTTTTTAAAGGAGTGCTCTGAAATGGTGTTTATAATGTGTGCGACATCTTAAAAGTAATCTACAGGCAGTCTGAAGTGTGCATTCTTTTCGTAGTCAAGCACGCTGCCCGCACATTTAATAATTTTGTAGAAAAATGTGGATTTCAAACACTTTGCAACGCAGTCCGAGCACAAGGCAAGCGGGCTCCTTAAGCCGCAGAACAACCACAAATTCTGAGTTTTTGTCAAGTAACTATGTCACTATTATTGTAGCATACTTTTTGATGTGCAGATTCGTACCTACCAGATAAAGTTTGGCGACTACATTTGCAGGCAAATGTGAAATGTAAACGTGCTACAGTAAGCAATAGTTAGTTATTTCATTGAAAAGAAAGTTATGGCACACAAATGGAAACTTCAACATGGTGTATTAGACACTGCCGTGATGGTGGCAATAGTGCTTACTTCTACGTGTTGACTCTCATCTCATTTTCAGAGGCATTTCCCATACTTGCAAATGTACTAGCTGCTGCTGTATCAAAAGAAAATGTAATTTGCTGCACTGCCAACAGCTGCAGTATTAGAGAAGCATGGTTTTTTTTTCATTTGATTTGTTCTTGTTTTGAGTACGAGGTGGACATTTCACCTGATATTTTGTCTGAGTATCAGCCAGCTTGATGAATAAGTTATCAATTAAAATATGGAATTTTTTTAGATTTAATTGTTGTAATTTTTTTAGATTTAATTGTTGTAATTTTTTTAGATTTAATTGTGATGTGGGCATTACACACTGCCCCCTCCGACTTGCCCTGAACATCATAAGCCACTTCACTTGCTTCCTGTCATTCAGTGTCCTGCTGTTGATTGATAATTCTACCTACGCCTTTGTGAAATCCATTTGTTTTGAATTCACTTGTCAAGTGCCCATAGCTTACTTTTCCGCCCTTTCTGAAGTGTGTCAGTGTTGTGTTATCAGCGTATCTATATGCATCCAAACTAAGTAATTGAACGTATCCTGAAATATCCTCGTCAATCGAGGGTGCGATCACTGCCCCCCCCCACCCATGCCCTTTATTTTGCTTTGTATTATTCATCTCTTAATAAGGCACCACTGCTTCTTCATGCCATTTTCTAGCCTCTGTTGTGTGTAAACAAACTACTGCAACATAAATATATGTTGTGTAATTGGTATTACGTGTTAAGATTGGTAACTTTCTCCTTGTGTATTTTGCAGGTTATTATGAGAGTACACAAGTTTGTTCAAATTTAAGAATGCACACTTTGCCATGGGGTCAGTTCTTCTGCAACTGCGTTTGAATATGGTTCAGATTTTTGGGCGTGATGTCGTAGGTGTTGCACCTTAATGTGTCTGACATCTGGAATGTTGGAAGTTTTTATTTACTTTCAATTTTTGAATTTTGTGGATTTCGATGTTTTGATTGTTTACGTATTGCAATTGCCATGGGGTCAAGGCAAATGTGACGAATGCGAACACAGCTGATATAGTTTGCAGGATCTCTGGGACATCTGGGTTTCAGCCGTTTCAGTGTTAATGGGTGCATTCAGCAGGCAAAGTGCAACAGCAGCATTTTATGCTGCATATTATTTAGCCGCTCTGCTGCAACACAGCGATTGCACCCGCAGAGATTTTTTCAGGAATACATATGTAAATATTGTGCTTTTGATGGAATTACGTACATTGCTTTTGGAAATGAGATATTCTTGCACCAGGATTAAGAAGGTACACAAAATATGGCATAATTTCTGTGTTGTTACCAAATCGTCCAATTATTATCTTTGTTACTTTAGATGTTAAACTCACTTTTGGATACATTCAGAAATATTAATTTTCATTATCTTAAAACTATGCTGCCGAAACTGAACAAATATTATTCTTTTTAAAAACAGTATTGTGTCTAGCAGCAGTTTATTCAGCAGAACCTGCAACGCTGCGGCATCGCTTTGCCCGCTGAACACTTCCATTGTCACTTCCGACACTTCAACGCACATCGCAACTGCTTTTGCTGCCTTGAAGATGACATCTACAGGTTGTGCCAAATGTCGGGTTTGACATTGACGTTGATGCAGCTGAAACCCAGAAGCTGAGATGCTAACACTCAAAAAATTGAAGGACAATGAAAACTTGCCATATTCCAGATGTCGGACACACAAAAGGGCAAGCAAGTTTACTGCCTGTCGCAGTTTTCCCATCTCCTTGATCTCTGGGAAACATCCCCCACTGGAGTAGTGCATGCATGTGTGCGTGCACACATTTATCTCATCACTGCATATGTAATTTAATCCCAGCTGCACGCCAGTTCCCGTATGCGCCCATTCTAGACCTGTCTTTCGNCTCATCACTGCATATGTAATTTAATCCCAGCTGCACGCCAGTTCCCGTATGCGCCCATTCTAGACCTGTCTTTCGGTTGATCTTACACTTTTTCCTTTCATCCTAGAGCTTTCTGAAGAAGAAAAAAAATCTTATGATTCATTCTTGCCAATTTCTTGCAATTTCCATGTTACCACATTTTGCAGACTACAGCCTTGTTTTTTAATGGACTTCATTAATTTCACCTGTGTAGTTTCTGTGCTTCAGCAAATTGGAGTAACATTGCAAACTCATTTCCCCTGCTACGTACAGGACTCAAACCATTTTTATGCACCCGTACTTTTAGATTGTGCTACATTTTTTGTTGCTCAGAGTTGTGATCGTTCAATAGATTGTTCCTCTCTTTATGCTGCCTTTACTGATGCCCCATTGCATCGCGTGCTTAGCCATCCTCCACAAGGTGATGCCTACGGTTGTAAATACCTACACCCAAGAACTTTCTCGTTCCGAGCTATCGTAAGCTTTCCCATTTTGGAGAGGCAATTTGCCTGCTTCTCCCGTTGTCATTGTTATGATCACTAAAGTAAGATTACTAGAATTGTAACTTAATGTAGTGAAGTTTTCAGAGCTCTATAGAAATTTTTTTTTTATTTGAGAAAGATAGTGTTATTCTGGTTTTTTTTTTGGTATAACGTTAAGTTATTATCAGCTGATTACAAAAGGAAAATTTTTTCATTACAATTTATAATTAAGTGATTTCCAGTAGTACAGCATTTTCAGTAGACATAGAACATCTAATTTGATTACAGCTACTGGCAACATAAATATTAAGTATGCATTGAGAAATACAGCTCTAAGTTCACTGATTCATCTGTACTTCTATAACCCCCATCTACTTCATGGCTAATTCCATTACTGTTTCTAACAATAAAATAATAAGTTGGGAATTGTTGTTGAATGAAATTAAATGCGCTGTCTCGCATGTTTAAAATTGAAATGCTTGCTACGAAACTATCCTTAATGTGTGTTTCTGAAGAATGCATTTCAAATTTGGGCAGCTGCACATGTTATGCAGGGTCTATTCATGGTTTATTCACACTTTCTGAAACAGACCTTTGAAAATTTACCCCATGTACGACGTGTTTAGTTATTTTCTAAATATGCCATGTATCTCAAGCATTTTATACCTCTGTTAACATGAAAGTATCTAATTTTTCTTTAAATTGAAGTTTTACCTGTTTTTTAATGTATAAATTATAATATTTAGTATATAATAAATATGAATATAAACAGTGAGAAAAAACGTGTGTTGGTAGCGCCTAGTAAGTTCTCACGCAAAATATCATTACAACTGTGTGCGCACGAATTCAGTGTGTTGTCCTTTGGTGTAATTTTATAGACTTAGCTAAGCTTAGTTTACACGAGGCGGAGGAATATCCTGGAAGTACAACTTTAGCAGGGCTTCAGAAAAGTGTGAAGGAATCGTGAATGAATTATAATACAAAGATAATTTAAAAGTCTTATGCTATTTGTAGTGCTAGAACTGTGATAGAACTAGCCCTACAGTAGAAGGGTGGGAAAAGGGGAAAGGTTATTGCCGGGTATGTAGTGTCCTTGGAATGCCTTTCAGAGCTGTTCACTTCGACTCGTTTTACTCTGATTCAAAAATATGTAGGCCTGCTATTTCTAATAAAAAAATTTTGAAGTTCACAAATAAAAGCAAATTTTGACCAGAGCGAGATCTAATAATTTGTAGATGTAAACTCATGTTTCTGTGTGGTATGAGGGATATACGTTGATTACAAATCATTCTTTAAATTATTTATGTGCTAATAAGTTTTTGGGAGTTTCGCGTCATTCGCAGTTGAACACAACCTTGTGCTCAGTGATGTGCAGCAATTGTTGTTGTGAATGGTGACAAAGCGTGCACAGTGACCGACTAGTAAGAACTTAACGAACTTGCACACCATCCNTTCGCAGTTGAACACAACCTTGTGCTCAGTGATGTGCAGCAATTGTTGTTGTGAATGGTGACAAAGCGTGCACAGTGACCGACTAGTAAGAACTTAACGAACTTGCACACCATCCAGTAGNTTTGTTGTGAATGGTGACAAAGCGTGCACAGTGACCGACTAGTAAGAACTTAACGAACTTGCACACCATCCAGTAGAAAACAACTTGCTACCTGAGTTTTACCTTGCTGTTTTTCATGTAATGGTTAGTGCACCCACAGTAATTTCATTACTTAAATATACAATAGGACAGGAATTCAAGTACTCGCAGTTTAGTACTTGTCGACGGGCACACGCAGAAAGGACGACACATTTTTCACGTGGTTGCGCAATCACGACGCTTTGCTGGCTAGGCCAGTTTCATCAGGCAGCGAGTTGTCCTATAATTTGCGGCCTGATGAAGCTGGCCTAGCCAGCAAAATGCAGTGATCGTGCAACTGCGTGAAAAATATGTCTTTCTTCTTTGTGTATGTGGCTATCGACAAGTACTACTAGACTGCGAGTGTTTGAATTCCTGTCCTTTAGTATATTTTTGGTAGATATTAGCTGCCTACTTCTAACCTTAACTTCATTACTTGTTATTGTTCAGGTGGATTTTATGTTCATCATTTGTGATAAATGGGTGTTTGTGTACNTTTTTTTTTTTTTTTTCATGTAATGGTTAGTGCACCCACAGTAATTTCATTACTTAACATATACAATAGGACAGGAATTCAAGTACTCGCAGTCTAGTACTTGTCGACGGGCACACGCAGAAAGGACGACACATTTTTCACGTGGTTGCGCAATCACGACGTTTCGCTGGCTAGGCCAGTTTCATCAGGCAGCGAGTTGTCCTATAATTTGCGGCCTGATGAAGCTGGCCTAGCCAGCGAAATGCAGTGATCGTGCAAATGCGCGAAAAATGTGTTGTCCTTTGTTTGTGTGGCTGTCGACAAGTACTACTAGACTGCGAGTGCTTGAATTCCTGTCCTTTTGTATATTTTTGGTAGATATTAGCTGCCTACTTCTGACCTTAACTTCATTACTTGTTATTGTTCAGGTGGATTTTATGTTCATCATTTGTGATAAATGGGTGTTTGTGTACTGGGCATTATATGATATGACTGCTTGTGTAGAGAAGGTTGTATGTTCTCGAATTGCATTCTTGTTCAATTCTGGCATTTTGGATAAACTGTTGTTAAATTTGGTGATTCGTCATGCTGATAACTGCTGAATGTAAATCTATAATCTTTATTTTTTTTGTTGCAAAGTATGACACCATTGAAGTTCTATCATAAGTTTGTTGTGCTTCTATAGCCATGTTAATCAAATAATTAATTTACATAATACTGTGTTAAATGCAAAGAGGGAAAAGGAAAATTATGTAGCCATAAATTGATACCATTTTCTTTAGCATAGTTTTTATGCTAATACTCAGCATAATATATTAATTCTTTCACAGTGGTGTAAAAATGTGGAATTTTACCCATATTATGCTTAAAATATAGGTGTGGGGATGAAGATGTCACAAGTACCAACACCTAAGGGTGAAATTCTTTAAACAATATGCAGAGATTCTGTAAATATCACACATTGCAGTTCTGGAGAAATTTCATTTTGATTGATCCTTGTTTCAATATAAAAAACATGCCCTGTAGAGAACGCTCTTTTGCATTACCTGGCGAGACGACTCTTTGTACTGTTGTCGCTCTCACAATTTGGGACTGCACTCTTTTCTTTTTGGTAAACAAACATAGAATACAATGAAAACATGTGAAAGATTCTAACATCTCTTACAGTGAGTGCAAATATGCATGGACAGTTCAAATAATAGTTAGAAACTACCCGGTTTCGTGTTTCAAACGTTAAAGCCCTGTTTTACAGCTGAAATGATTTTACCGTAAAATGCTTGTACTGAGTTAAATTAACACTTTTTATGGCCAACATAACACGTTATCACAAACTAAAATAAAGTGCAGTTTAAATAAGTAATTTCTTTTTTATGGTGTCTGAAAATATGTAACTTGTCCACAATCTGAAATAACCTCACATTATAGTCATGAAATAATGTGGCATATCAAAGAGCATAGGGAGTATACAAATTTGCGCTCTCTCTCTCTCTCTTTTGCACTCTCTCCTACAAATTGAGATGAGAGAGCGTTCTCTGCGACATTCTCGATAGTGAAATCACGGGAGAGTACTCTTTGGGCCAATTGAGACGCTGCCGTAATTCTGCCTTACGAACATGCAATTTTGAGTGCTTTCATGAATAGTCGAATATGAAGCATATGTGTAACTGATTGTTGGCGATAGCAAATCTAATCATATGGTAATGCATTCATAAACATTGGGAGGTGGTTTTTTACAATGCTGCAGAAAATTTTTTTAGAGTTTGTTATATAAATTTTCTTGAAGAATGTTTGGATAAATGTTTGTGTTGTGCGACTGAGGTCATAAACATATTTGTCACATGAGATAAATATTATCCCTGTGTGGTTAGGCTACATGGAAAATTGCAGTATTGAAGCATGCTCCGAAACAATGGAGGTAAATGTAATGTGACTCGTGGGACAAAACTGTTATCAGTATTCTCCCTTCTAAGGACTAATCAGGAAAACATGGGTTTTGTGTGGTGCTGCATATCTTTGGAAGATATTCAGCTAGATTACAGAATTCTCCAACATTTTGTTGTACTTTTGAGGTAGTTTTGCTGGCAGAAATTTTTTCTCACATGCATTATTGGAAATTACGTACAGCTGACATCCTATACAATATATTTAATTTTTATTCTGGGTGTATTGGAAATGTGCTTCGGAAATCTCTGGAAATATATTCAATATGAAAAACTACCAAGAAGTTAAAAAAAAATTTTTACTTTAATCCAAATATGGCGAGAGAAAAAGACCACCAAGCTACTGAAAACTATTTAAAAAGTGAAAAGATATTAGCAGAAGTATTTGCAGTTGAGACTCAAGAAACATAAATTAATTGAACAAATTTTTACCCATGGATGCACGTTCACGACAATTTGCTGCCTGGACCACTGCATCTGAGGAAGTAGATCCATCCACTAAAATTTCACAATCACGTGTGAAAATGTGTTGCCCAATGTGTGTGCGTTACGCATGTGTACATGCATGCAGGCGTACCAACCTGTTTTCTCCTCGTGTCTTATTTGCTTCCAATGTACCACTGAGTTTTGACTTGAAAAGTAATTACATCATTATCTTAAAGGTTTAGGCAGTCAAGTGAGTTTAGAATGTTTTGAAATGCTTCTTCTGAGGGACAGAATTCCCACCTGAAGCATTAAGCGGCCTTTCCACTGATGGGTGTTTGTGCGAATATGATGAAGTCAGTTGATCGTGGGTATGCAGAAACAATGACCGTCTTACGATCCAGCCTTTTGCACTACAGACAAAATATGCATGACGCGTTTGCCGGAGAAAGCCCACTCCCAGTTGCGTGGAGGAAGGTTTTTGTCGCGTAGAATTGTCTGAAACACAATTGCAGGAATGCCCAGGCTCTCTAGGAAACAACCCTGTGGCTCCTCCCACTCGGAACCCAGGTTACTAGGTTGGGTTCTCTTGATCTACACGCACGTGGGCGAGGAGTATTGCCTCAGGATGGAGTGCTCTGGACATGGTTAACACACACCAAGCAAGAGTTTGCACACCCCGTAGTTTGTCATCAGGTATGACAATAGGTGAATTTTCGCGGTTGAATTGGTAACAAGCCGGTTACAAGTGCCCGCAAGGAAAGTTCACGTTTGCAAGTGGGAAAATGCACGCAAAGTAACCGAAGATGGCAGGTCTTGGGCGGGAACTACGAAACTGCGTAACTGCTGTGGCTTTGCCGGAGACAGAAGCTGACTTTACGGACACGCTGAACTCTCTGTGCTTAGAAACCAATGTATATCAGTATTATTGCAATGCTGGAAAGATGTACACGTACAGATTTTCGACCTCGGGGTACATAGTGAGTCGTGGGCTAACCTGTACAATGACTACAACTTTCACTTTAAAAAGAATTTTTCCGTTTTCATTTCAAAAAATTTGAGCCATCTTCTTTTATATCAAAAGGATATTCATCCATATTACAGCAAAGGTAAATACACCAATTTATTTAACAATGCATATTTAACGATCATGACACACAATAAAAAACTTCTTACTGTCACCAAACCTTGTTACTGTCCCCTTGACTGGTAACTAAAAAAACAAACGCTGGTAAACTGCTTAGTGTGCGTTTGCCAACTGTGGAGTAACCACAAGCGCCAAATCACCACTTTTACCAAATATGTTACAGATTCAACTGCGAAAATTCACCTATTGTGCTTGGCAAACTCCTTTGTTGCGTCATTTATGTAACTTAAATTAATTATTGTTCTATTGCAGATTTTCAAGTGTTTATGTTCAGTTCCAAATTAGTGTTACACATTTACCGTAATAATAGGAAAGTACATAGATTGACATAGTTACCTTTGTGCTTATGCAGGGGAATTGGAAGTAGATGTTAGAGAAAAATGTGGGAGTTGGCCGGCAGTGTTAACATGTAATCATTGTGTGGTTTGTGTGCGAGTGCGTAAACAACATGTCAGAATGTTTGCAGTGTGGCATTTGTGGATCCAGAAATCTAGTTGAAATGGCTTGTGTGACAATTCTTTATGTTGTATGGTGAAACCAACAGTTATTTATGTTGCTGAATAAAATAAAATTTTGCTTATCCTGTTGTAATTTTATTTTGGGAGATGTGTATCAGTTAGAAAGCCTTTGTTTCTGTCTGATATAAATTAGAATTTTTGAGATCTACTTCACGATTTCATGTGTTTTTTTTTTTGTGTTATCTTGGCAATGTGAGGTATATAATTGTGTGAGCAAATCATTTTATTAATATTGTAATGTTGGGGTTTATGAAATGTTTTAGTCTTTATGTATTCAGGTAGTTATTTTATTAGAAAACATGTCTATATTTAATTTAATGAAAGAATGAATTATATTACTCAATGTGGATTTTGGGTTGTTGCCAAGTAATTCTTTTTAGTGTAAATTACCTGCAGATATGATTTATTCTTAGTACAAATTGTAGTGTGTTTTGATTTTAGCTGAACTGTACAGTTATTTGAGAAATATTGTTAGTTGTAAATTGTAGTACAAAGTTTGTTTTTAAGTTGCGTGTTTTGTGTGCTACCCAAAGTGCCCTTGTTTTGTATCATAACGGTGACAGCATACAATCTAAAGCAAGTAAAATGCATTAAGCCAAAAAGTTTCTCTTCAATTCTTTGGCAGTATGTAATAGGCCTTTACAAAATCTTGGTATGTTATCTGTGATCTTGTGCAGTTCAGATTTGGCCATAACTGACATTGCATCTTTTTGATCTTTATTTTTCTTCAGTAGTATTTCATGAACATAGTATAGTAATCCTATTAAACAAAAAATTTTAATAGAAGGTGAACATTAATAAATATTATTCGTTACCCAGGCCACTGGTGGCCAACACTTTTTTTTAAAGATATGCTACATTTAGAATGTTTTGCTTTGAGCATACCACCAAAAATGTATATTGTTATTCCAAGAATAAATAACTGAAAATGCTGAATACAATATATTTTATTAGAGTGTTGAACAGTTCAGAATTTTTGAATGGATAATGTGTTTAATAATCCCGATAACAATTATGCCAGTAACAATGTTTACTGTAATTTCTAACAGAAACGTAATAAAGATGTACAAAAATGTCCTGTGACGCATGCCACTAAAACTACACCTGCAAGAAATGGTTTGGACACCCCATGGTGATAAAATTAGTACTTTTTTACTTATGATTTGAAATTTTGGCTTTGTATTGTAATGTATTCAACACTCAAGAAAATATATAAATCAAGGATTTTTTGATTAGTACATGCTATTAATGTACTTTGCATAAGTATCATATCCATGCAGATTCAGCAAAATTAACTTGCCATCTGAAATTTGTCGTTTAATAGTACAGGTTTCATGAGAAAGCTGAACCTAAATTTTAAGCTGGAATAGAATAAAAAACTTTACAGACATACAATAAAGAGTGCAATGTAGAACTTTCCAGGGAATAAGGCTATTNTTGCTTATCCTGTTGTAATTTTATTTTGGGAGATGTGTATCAGTTAGAAAGCCTTTGTTTCTGTCTGATATAAATTAGAATTTTTGAGATCTACTTCACGATTTCATGTGTTTTTTTTTTTGTGTTATCTTGGCAATGTGAGGTATATAATTGTGTGAGCAAATCATTTTATTAATATTGTAATGTTGGGGTTTATGAAATGTTTTAGTCTTTATGTATTCAGGTAGTTATTTTATTAGAAAACATGTCTATATTTAATTTAATGAAAGAATGAATTATATTACTCAATGTGGATTTTGGGTTGTTGCCAAGTAATTCTTTTTAGTGTAAATTACCTGCAGATATGATTTATTCTTAGTACAAATTGTAGTGTGTTTTGATTTTAGCTGAACTGTACAGTTATTTGAGAAATATTGTTAGCTGTAAATTGTAGTACAAAGCTTGTTTTTAAGTTGCGTGTTTTGTGTGCTACCCAAAGTGCCCTTTTTTGTATCATAACGGTGACAGCATACAATCTAAAGCAAGTAAAATGCATTAAGCCAAAAAGTTTCTCTTCAATTCTTTGGCAGTATGTAATAGGCCTTTACAAAATCTTGGTATGTTATCTGTGATCTTGTGCAGTTCAGATTTGGCCATAACTGACATTGCATCTTTTTGATCTTTATTTTTCTTCAGTAGTATTTCATGAACATAGTATAGTAATCCTATTAAACAAAAAATTTTAATAGAAGGTGAACATTAATAAATATTATTCGTTACCCAGGCCACTGGTGGCCAACACTTTTTTTTAAAGATATGCTACATTTAGAATGTTTTGCTTTCAGCATACCACCAAAAATGTATATTGTTATTCCAAGAATAAATAACTGAAAATGCTGAATACAATATATTTTATTAGAGTGTCGAACAGTTCAGAATTTTTGAATGGATAATGTGTTTAATAATCCCGATAACAATTATGCCAGTAACAATGTTTACTGTAATTTCTAACAGAAACGTAATAAAGATGTACAAAAATGTCCTGTGACGCATGCCACTAAAACTACACCTGCAAGAAATGGTTTGGACACCCCATGGTGATTAAATTAGTACTTTTTTACTTATGATTTGAAATTTTGGCTTTGCATTGTAATGTATTCAACACTCAAGAAAATATATAAATCAAGGATTTTTTGATTAGTACATGCTATTAATGTACTTTGCATAAGTATCATATCCATGCAGATTCAGCAAAATTAACTTGCTATCTTAAATTTGTCGTTTAATAGTACAGGTTTCATCAGAAAGCTGAACCTAAATTTTAAACTGGAATAGAATAAAAAACTTTACAGACATACAATAAAGAGTGCAATGTAGAACTTTCCAGGGAATAAGGCTATTTNCTGGAATAGAATAAAAAACTTTACAGACATACAATAAAGAGTGCAATGTAGAACTTTCCAGGGAATAAGGCTATTTGATTGGAACTACTGTAGACACAGTTTTGTTTTAAATTTAAACATTTGTTTAAATTTATTTTCAGCAATAATACTACCTACATTAATTCAAATGCAAAGTCCTAAAACTTTTGATAGAAAGGAAAACATAAATTCAACCTATTGCATTATAAAAAGTATAAATTTGAGTAAGGGTGGGTTATATAACAGTCTGTACACCAAGATATTAGCTCACATAATTTGACTCACTTGTGCATCATTTCATGTACAGTTCAGAAAGCCATACTGTTTTCTTGAAAAATTCTGTGTATACATATTTTTAATTTTTATTTTATCAGTAATGGCACATCCCAATTAAGTGGGCTGAATGTGCAATAACTGTGGCCTGAAAACTAGAAAAGTGCAATTATTATGTGATTGCCCGAAGTGAGTGCCTGTTTGTCTGCTGCATTTGCACTCACACCGACACTTGTGACAGTGTAGCAGAAATTGCACTAAGTGCACATTTTGTCGGTGCAGCCAACATTTGGAANCAGAAATTGCACTAAGTGCACATTTTGTCGGTGCAGCCAACATTTGGAACATGAAAAACGACTGCACTCATGAGCGAGTGCAGGTGAACTGGAACACGTGGCACTCGGCCAATGCTCACAGAGTGCAGTCCGGTGCAGTAATTTAAATTCACTACGATATTGAATTTTTTAAGCACTTCTCTCCAGTTTCTTCTCTGTGAAATTCATTTTTTGAATGTAGTTTGACCCAGTAAACTTGAATCGGGTCTCAATAACCTCGGTTGCGAACTAGCTTTGCACTTTGACGTTTATCACACTGTTATAAAAATATAGCATAACTTGAGCTCATTTCTGTGATATGACAAAACTTTGGCACTGCTGCAGTGGTTTAGTGGTCAGACTACTTGCCTCCTACCTAGGCGAATAGGGTTTTATTCCCGGCAGGGTCGCTCTCAGATTTTCACACCTGGGAATCATGCTGGACAATTCCACTGGTTGGTGGGTTTTCTTGGGCATGTCCCATTTTCCTCACCCTTGCATTCCAGCACTGCTCCATCCTCACCTAATTTCATTCTCATTGGCTCTCAATACCTAAATGTTAAGAGCTGCCCAAATTTCTCTCCACTCCACCCTCCTTGTGCACTGATGTAGAGTTTGTGAGAGGGGTGGCTAAAATAATATCTCCTGTATTGTCTTAATGAAAAAACAATCATTGAACATCTTAGTATTAGAGTGCTACTAAACCTTTGCTTGGATGTGATAAGTTATATCAAGGGCCACAACTTGTCACCTGTATGTATCCAAGAATAGGTCTATTTTGTTACGTTCAGATAATGGCAAGAATTTGTCTGTGGTTTGGATACCTTTTTTTTTTTTTTTTACCATCTTCTGTCTCTACTGTTCTGTAACATACAGTGTTCACTGGAATACCTTTTTAGTTTTATCTTCTAATATATATTTGTAAAAAATGTAAATGGTTATAATTTCTTCCATTTTTTTTTCACATTTAGCAGATTTACTTTTCTGCTGATTGGCTCCATTATGATTGATGTTTAATGTCTTGCAGACTTATTTTCCACATTGTTTCTTCACATTCCATTCGTAGTTCCCTTGATGTGATTTTTACTCATGTTTATTTCATTTAGTGGGCTTATCAATGCTGCTTTTATGCTAAAAGGCTTAACCCTGGATGGTTTACAAACAAAATACACCAAAATGTAGGCTACTGCCATACATTTTGTCAATGCAGATTTCAGAACCGAATGAAGAGAGACATTGAACACCTTGTTTTCTAACTGCTATATGTAAATGATAACTCTAAAACATTATTCATAAGATTTTTTTGAGTCTTATTAGTTCTTTTAGTAATCGTATTGTACAGAGTTGTTTTATACATTTAGAACTTAATAATACATTTGACATTGTCTAGGTTAAAATTTCAGTAGGTTGAAAAATGACTGCTAAAGAACATAACATGTAAGGAAAAATTTTCTTTAAAACCATTGGCAGAACAATGACCGGGTTACTACAATCCAGATTATTTTCTTTAATATCTACCTGAATGGATGATTTTCTTTACATGTATATAAATCATACGTACACAAATTTTCCAGCGGTTTTGATTGATTTCTGCTTTTGTGTGCAATGTTAAATTTGTAATCTTACGAAGTGCAGAATATTGGCGTAATTCAGTTGCCCCATTGCCGTTCCCTACGCACTGCGNGTTAAATTTGTAATCTTACGAAGTGCAGAATATTGGCGTAATTCAGTTGCCCCATTGCCGTTCCCTACGCACTGCGTAACATGTGAAATGGAAGTTGTTACAATCCCTCAGCCATATATGTCATTGCAACTCCTATGTCACTCTATTCCCATTGGAGGTGATGTTTAATGTGTAGATACAAGACTCATTTACGANTGTCATTGCAACTCCTATGTCACTCTATTCCCATTGGAGGTGATGTTTAATGTGTAGATACAAGACTCATTTACGATTGTTACAAAAATTATATTTACAAATATGACTTGCATATTTGCTCTACTGAATAAAATGGTAAAGAAAAGTCATGTAAAAATCTGACACTTGTATATAGATTACGCAGTGTCTTGAATACATGCACATTAAATTATTCTTGTTCTGTAAATTATTTCCCAATATGTATCACAGATGAACGTATCGTTCCCATAATTATTGTCATAGATTTCAAATGATTTGCTATACACAAGTAAGTTCAACAAATTTGAAATTGATACAAACTTTCGTACAAAGCACCCTTGTTCAAAGGTNGTTAAATTTGTAATCTTACGAAGTGCAGAATATTGGCGTAATTCAGTTGCCCCATTGCCGTTCCCTACGCACTGCGCAACATGTGAAATGGAAGTTGTTACAATCCCTCAGCCATATACGTCATTGCAACTCCTATGTCACTCTATTCCCATTGGAGGTGATGTTTAATGTGTAGATGCAAGACTCATTTACGATTGTTACAAAAATTATATTTACAAATATGACTTGCATATTTGCTCTACTGAATAAAATGGTAAAGAAAAGTCATGTAAAAATCTGACACTTGTATATAGATTACGCAGTGTCTTGAATACATGCACATTAAATTATTCTTGTTCTGTAAATTATTTCCCAATATGTATCACAGATGAACGTATCGTTCCCATAATTATTGTCATAGATTTCAAATGATTTGCTATACACAAGTAAGTTCAACAAATTTGAAATTGATACAAACTTTCGTACAAAGCACCCTTGTTCAAAGGTCGATTACATTTGTTTGTGACAGCAGTACTCGATCGATGACAAATAAGTTTTCAAAATTGTCATATTGAATGCCTACAGGGGGAGGGGGGCATAGTCGACCCTGTGTGCAGCCGTGTATGGAAGTGGGGTGAGATTCCCTTTGTCTTCTGAATTTGTTTAGCAGATGATTTTAAAGCACCTGCTAAGAGGTAACAAAAGATATTCTGTAATGTTACCAGTATGTGTGCAAGTTAGGCGAGAGGAGAGATGCATTGATTTTTGTAACAATTTGCTGGAAAAAAACTTGTAAAGCTGCATCCCATCTAGCACAGGATCAAAAAAAAATTTTTATAAGATAAGGAATGGGTTACACAATGCCAATGAGGGGAATGTAATTGCACCCCAGAAACATTTGAACTCTCTGTTGCGTCAAGCCCAGTGCAATACCAGTTATACCAAACTGAGCTCCTGTTCACGGTACTTCATCTACACAGATTTCAATTTTGTGTGTGTTGATAGTACGCTGTTTTTTTAATCTGTTTTGTTTGTATTGTATTGTTATTTTCTTCTTTCTCAGGCCCATTGAATTTATTTTCTTTCAGCCTACTAACTACAGCCTGGGGTTACAACTGGAGTGATTTAACATTTTGCAGTAGTTACTTTGAAACACTTGTCACTGGAAATACAGTATTATGCAAAATAGAAATCATTTTCTCAGGAGGTTAACTACTATCATGAATGTACGACCTTGTCGAGTATATATTGTTACATAGCTGTGCTGAGAAAACCTTGATGCAGATAATTTTTTGTGTGAGCTTATAAAAAAATATATACACACACACACACACACACACATATATATATGAGTGGGAATACGACATGAAAATAACTCCCACGGTTTGAAGTTGTGTTTCATTTGTATACAGATCATTCTAATGTGCATTCAATTTTGAACATTTATACATTACTACTTTAGAACTAAATTTAATTTGTAACACTAACAACCGCTGTTTTGTGACCGCGTAAAATAAAATGTATTAATTAATCTAGGAACTCTTTCTTATCCACGTATTTTCTGCTTGTCTGATTTGCATTGGCAGCGCACTCAGCCAACGTAATATTAATTTTTGTTTGTTCGTGCATCAACTGATACAGGATTTTGTAAATGGCATGTTGTTTGTTTCGCAAGTTGCCACTCACTGACTGTCATGATCTTGTCAAGTTATATGAGACAGAGAGTAATTGCTACAAACAAATCATCTTACTATCAACATACAGTTTATCAAATTTCATGCATTTCTTTTTCAGTTCAATACAGAGTTACAGAGAAAACNTGTATTAATTAATCTAGGAACTCTTTCTTATCCACGTATTTTCTGCTTGTCTGATTTGCATTGGCAGCGCACTCAGAATAGCCAACGTAATATTAATTTTTGTTTGTTCGTGCATCAACTGATACAGGATTTTGTAAATGGCATGTCATGATCTTGTCAAGTTATATGAGACAGAGAGTAATTGCTACAAACAAATGATCTTACTATCAACATACAGTTTATCAAATTTCATGCATTTCTTTTTCAGTTCAATACAGAGTTACAGAGAAAACAATTTTCTAGACACAATTAATACTGTACAATATATATATATATATAGTACAGTATTAATTGTGTCTAGAAAATATATACCAATGGTTTTATTTTTCCGCGAGCTCTGTATAATTTTTAAAGTAACATGTATTTCCATGTACAGCGATTTTGATTACTAGTAATACTATACTGTGTTAACAAAACAAAGAAAGTGGGACGTGCGGTTGGCGAATAAAAGTGCGTTGTCAAGCAAGTTCCCAGACTTACTTTTATTTCCAGCCTTAACATATTAGCTGTAACGTCCAAAGTGTGATAAGAAAGAACTACAATTACCGTCTCACAAATGTTAACCCAAATTCGTTCTCAGATAAATAATGAGAGAGTTAGCAACTATTTAGTTTTTTGCACGGTTTTATATTTTAACTTTAATAACCTATACATTTTTTAGACAGATGTCAGTCTATAAATACCCTAAAATTTGTTTAGCATCATAGTANTAGCATCATAGTGCAATGACAAGGATTAGCTGACAGCGTGTTGATAAAATATACAGTCTCCACTTGACGCATCTGCCGATTGCGAAATGTAAAAATTTGGTATTACTTTCGGCGAACTGTCAAAATCTTGCAAAGTAGCATGAGACAGAGAGTAGATACATTCCAATGTTCTTTTAAGACTGCTGCCACTCTGCAAGACTTTTTGTATGAAAAATTTGGAAAACAGTGAACTTATGGTGAACATATGTGATGTTAATTTTAGTGTTTGGACAGTCTAAGTTATTGTCTGGCCAATTATTGTTCTCATATTTTCATGTATTGTTTTCAATGGAGTTTTGAAAGTGTTATTTTTAATTCCCACAATAGTTATTCGAGAATACTTGTTTGAACCTTAGTATTTACAAGGGATATTTAACTAAAAGGTGCATTGAAATATTCAGTGAAGGATTTCTGACTAGATATTTATCCATTAATATTTTTAAGAAATGCAATTTATAGATCCAGCAATATTGTTTCAGTCAATATAAAGTTTTTCACTTGTAATTTTTTTTAAATGTATTTAATGTAAATTTCACAGTTATACAAATTGTAGTTCACACAGACAGAAAATAACTCACTAGCAGAAATAAATAAGTTTAAAGCTGAAAAGCGAAGCCTGTATGTATTATTCTAAGCAGTATACTTATAAATAGTTTTGTTCCAAAAAAGTAATTCCCAATACAGCAATTTTATTAATCAGAGTTTACTTTATCTTTACAACATTCCATTTTTTCCTCCCATTAATTTTTTTTCTCCACTTCTTCCCCCTCCCCCAAGGCAAACCAGGTTCGATTTTTGGTGGCGCCACTCCCGGATTTTTACATGTGGGAATCTTGTCGGACGATGCAGGTCAGCAGGTTTTCTCTGGGGATTTCCCATTTTCCCTGCCCTTGCATTCCAATGCTGCTCCAATCTCACCTCGCTTCACCCTCATCAGCTCTCAACACCTTGTTGTTACGAGCCATGCAAACCTCTCCACTTTCCCCTCACTCCCCAAAAAAAATGAACAGGAATAAAATTTTATTATGAAAATTAGTAAAATATTAGTGAAAAGGTTGAAACCATGAACTCCAGTATTAATAAGAGGAAAGTCACCAGGAAAAAAATATACTTAATTTCCAATTATTTTATTTACAAATGTAGCACTTAAAAAGATTCTTTGGGGAGTATAATCTGACATTTTGAGGGGTTGATGTAAATAATTTTTGTAGTTTATTGCACGAGTACTGGATCTGGTGGTGGTGCAGCCATGTTAAAAATTAAGTGGTTTATAACATTGCAAGAAAAATTACGATTTAAGTGACTAGGCAATATTGTGTTGCATCACCTAACTTGCAAACCACATTGTCATATTTCTTTAACCCAGGGCACTTATCTGGTTGGTGTTGTAGTTAGTGCTTGCGTCCCACCAAGGCGAACCAGATTCAATTCCTGGCTGGATCACCTCTAGATTTTTTTTTTATGTGGGAAGTATGCCGGACGATGCCGCTGGTTGGCTGGTTTTCTTAGGGATTTCCCGTTTCCCCCCGCCCTTACATTCCAGCGCTGTTCTATACTCACCATGTTTCACGCTCATCGGCTCTCAAGGCCTCATTGTTAAGAACTGCCCAAACCTATCCATTCCACTCATGATGGTCCATTGGAGATTGGTGTATTAGGTTGGCTAGATCTGGTTGGCAACTGACAGTTTCTGCCTTCTTCGCCTTATCGCCACCTCTGCTTGTGTGACATACGTATTACCTTTAGCATGAATTACTTTTAACCCTTGTGTAACCACTACATTGCAGCTGTATGTAACAGACTGGTTCTTGAGTGGAGGTAATGACTCGGATATTTATCACAAGAGGTAATTTAAACAAATCAATGTTTGTTTCCTTGAGGGTTTGATTATGACTGATTACAGCATCTTGACAGTTTCATCGTTTTAAAGTAATTTCTTGATTTTGAATGAAAGCTATAATGTAAATGCATAGATGTATAGAAATGTTTATTAAAGAGAAGTTACAGACAGTGCCATTTAAAATTTGTGCGAGATTGGTATTTAAAATTGTGCTCTTGTAACTACAGTGATAATTTGCGGCTAGATTACCAAGTGTTGTAGTTTTCTTTTTAATTACTTTTTTTTCTTAATGTTTTAGTATGTATTATTCCTTTTATTGTTAATGGTGGATAACATGGGTTCTGATGGTTCTTTGTTTTACAGACTAGGGAATGTATACATACTCATTGAATGAATGTTGATGGAAGAAAGTAGATTATTTGTTGCCTGTATTGTTGAGATCATGCAGTAACTGATGAACCGGACATAATGGTAGGAAATACATTTTTTAGAAAAGCATTAAAAAACAATAAGAGGCAAATAATGTTAACAGATAATTTTTTAGTTAAAGCAATTTTAAATGTCATTTAAAATCTTCATTCAGAAAATTCTAACACTTTTGACACTATTTTTATTTTTAACTTTTATTAGAGAGTTACTTGACTAATATTTTCTTTAATACTCATGAGTTAATGTTTCATACAGAAGTTAATTGTGCTACTTTGATCTCTAATACATGACCATGACTTATTCCCATTTGATTTTATAGCATTATTGCCAAAAATTATTGTGCACCTATTTTAATATGAGATGTTAAACCAAGTAAAATTACAGATGTATCTAAACTTTGTAGAACAATATTACAGTAGTGTTTCTTTAAGCTGTTTATGATGATAATTCAAAATCTTGATGTACAATGGATTCTCTATTCATTTGTTTCTCAGGGAACGGACAAAAAATTTCAATACATGTGGTTTTCAATGAACGTGGTCTTGAAATGCAGATAAATGGGACCACAGAATACGCTCCGTGGATGCGGACGTTTGATCCATCCGGGTTCAATGCATAGAGGTTTCATTGTATTGTTAGTGCAATGTTTAAATTCATCACAAATCAAGTTTGTGCTTTTCTGCTTTGTACACATTCGGGTATGAATTGGCGTATTCATATAACATTTAGGTTGCCAAGAATTTCACATTTTCACGTGATTGAGCCTGTGGATATGCATATTTTACCTTAGGCAGAAGGATACAAATTGGGGTGAAAATTAGATCTTCAGCGAGGCTATCAAAAGTGCTTAAATAACCGTGAACAATTTATTGGAAAAGAAAAAAAAAAACCAAGTGTAATAACATTTCAATCATTCTTATTTGCTGTAGTTCTCAAGTTGTAATATGCTATTCAGCGTACAGAAATACAGGTGGAGTACCAGTAGCGAAGAATACAGTGGTGTGTGTATATGTGTAGCGACCATGGTTAGTTACCTTGATCAGCCTTGTTATGGTTGTATGCTGCAATGGGTGGGTAGCTCCACAACTGTAGTGCATGTTGTGAAATTTGAAGAATAAGATCAGACATTTCCAAAACCACACACAATTTTTAATGTTACCAGACTGTGTAGAATAGCATAGATGCGTTAACAACTATTGGTTTTCTGTTTCGTGTGGCAACAGAGTGCCGCGGAATGCAGTTGTCATTAGTCCGCTGGTATGTTTAGGCGGATAACAGTCGGTGTCAGTTTTAGTTTTCAGAAAATTTTAAGGACATTTGCAAATCCAGCTGGGAAAAAAAAATGGAGTCCTGTTGGCATCAGTTAAAGTGTGCATTGTGGGATTAGAGACAGTTTAAATGTACTACAGTGTACAGGTGCAACTCTTATTCCTACGTTAATTTTTTCATGTTTTGTTGTATACACTTATATTTCCTATGATGTAAATATATATTCAAAGCTGTTTATGAGTGCTCGTATGAATGAAGTGTGTGTTTTAAAATGTTCTGTATGTTAAAATATATGCCAAAAGGTGAACAATTTAAGGGTGTACAAGATTTTAAAATTATTTTCTACATCTTCAGCAATGACATTTTTTTTTGTTATATGAAATAATAGTCTGGAAAAGTATGACAATAAAAGAAAATTACTTTTCAGAAAAAAAAAAAACAAAGTCATAGAAACTTTAAATTTATATATTTTTGCATAGAAATCTGAAAATGATACAAATTAATATGTTAGACCATAGCTCAAAATAATTGTTAAGGTAGTGGAATGTCATCAGAAATATTTCTTAGGAATCTATGTGATTCGCGTGGATTTCAATTTTAACTTTTGAGATGAAAGTCAAAGTGGCTAAAAATTAAACACTTTAGCAGAAAACAAACTTTTTGGAATTTGTACGAATCAATATTTTTTTAGTTAAAATTGTTATGTTTACGCTAAAAAGAAATTATGATGAACATTAATTTTCAAGTCATTTGATATTTTTACCAAGTGGCCATCAATATTGTGTTATGGAACTATAAAATATCTTCATAACTTCACTGTGCCAGTGGAAGTGGGCTGAGATTATTTTTGTCTTCTGAATTTGTTGAGCAGGTATTTTCCAACCAAAACCTAGAAAAAAATTTGAGGCTCTTGAACACCTTTAAGGAGTCTTCACATCGTGTTTAAATGTTAGTAGCTATTAAAGTTTTAATTAACCACTAGCAAACAGCCAAGCTCTTGGTTGTCTTGTGCTCGAGCATTTTGTTGCCTGGAAGTGTCTCATTTCTACCTAGTTTGGTAATGTTTGAACATTATCAGTCAGTCCGGAAATTGCTTACAGTANTGTTAGACCATAGCTCAAAATAATTGTTAAGGTAGTGGAATGTCATCAGAAATATTTCTTAGGAATCTATGTGATTTGCGTGGATTTCAATTTTAACTTTTGAGATGAAAGTCAAAGTGGCTAAAGCAGAAAACAAACTTTTTGGAATTTGTACGAATCAATATTTTTTTTAGTTAAAATTGTTATGTTTACACTAAAAAGAAATTATGATGAACATTAATTTTCATCAGTAAACTATAAAAATGGTTCACCGGTAGTTATAACACAAATGGAACTATAAAATATCTTCATAACTTCACTGCACCAGTGGAAGTGGGCTGAGATTCTTTTTGTCTTCTGAATTTGTTGAGCAGGTATTTTCCAACCAAAACCTAGAAGAAAATTTGAGGCTCTTGAACACCTTTAAGGAGTCTTCACATCGTGTTTAAATGTTAGTAACTATTAAAGTTTTAATTAACCACTAGCAAACAGCCAAGCTCTTGGTTGTCTTGGGCTCGAGCATTTTGTTTCCTGGAAGTGTCTCATTTCTACCTAGTTTGGTAATGTTTGAACATTATCAGTCAGTCCGGAAATTGCTTACAGTANGCCTGGAAGTGTCTCATTTCTACCTAGTTTGGTAATGTTTGAACATTATCAGTCAGTCCGGAAATTGCTTACAGTAAATATTCTTTTGTTATTTTCTCTCGTTAACATTTCCTGGTATAGTGTGTGAGTGGCTGTTGGATTTTGTATGTTTGCATGTGTGTTGCAAGTTGATTTTGTCAGAACTGTGACGTAAGACTGGTAAGATGTTTTTCGAGCTTTGCTGTAACAGATGATGTTAGAAAATACAGAAGTTGCTTTTGTGAGCAATATGAGGCTAGTGTCGTGTGAAAAATGATTTGTGCAAATCTGATATTTTGGATATATTATGATAATTTAGTCAAAATACAAGTTGTATGTATATTACATTTCATTAAGTTTTTTTTTCTTTTTTTTAAATTTTATTTACAAAAAAGTGGTGTGGAAGTTCTAGAAAGTAGGTATTTGTTATTGGCAACCGACCCATGTACACTTATGAAAAATTCTGCTTCTGCCAGCTGATTGTTCAAATTGTCTAAGAACACTTTCCTTTTGACGCTTGAAAAGAGAAATCACGATTTCCTCAGCCAGTTGTGCATTACAAATACTAAATTACTCATGTTTTTAATTGCTGCTCGTTAGATTGTTGACTGAACTGCGTATTAAACTAGCAATTTAAATTTAAGAGATATCCAAGACATTCATAACTCTTTAAAGGTAACATGAATCAGAATGGCATTGACATTTTTAGTTTTTCATGCAGTAATCCAAATAAATAAGTATTTTAAATACATACACAAACCTATTTAGTTGGACTTGCTGTTTTATGAGGAGGAAGCTACTTTCGCTCAACTCCAGTCAAATTATTGTGCTGTTTCTCTTAGTAAAACTTCAGTATGATAAAAAAAATTTGGGTTTTGTTTATATGCCTTAATTTGGTTTGTATTTTGCTTAATTTGTCAGCAAGTGATTCATTTGATGCACATCTTATGAAAGAATTATAGAATTCATTAGGTCTGAAAGAAGCAAAATTTCTGTACATTTGTACAAGCACCTCTAGTGAGAAATTTATAATCGAACAGTTATGTACATAAACAAGTATTTTTATTTAGTCAGTATTGTCATTGACAGTGTGGTATTGTATTTAAACTGTAATTTTAAATACATACCAACAACATGTGCCTGGTTTTATTGTGTGTTTTAGTGTACTTAAAGTTAAGTAAAAGTTTGTGTTGGATGAGTGAGTTAAGATCAATGTTTTTCATTTATAGTGTTCTTTTGCCACCTTACCCATTATTTTAATATTTTTATGTTGTGTGTAGCTCTCTGCACTTGTTCTCTTTTCCTGTGATCGTAGTGAATTACCGTATTAAATGTCAGCAAAACCAAAGAATAAGATTAGGANGCACTTGTTCTCTTTTCCTGTGATCGTAGTGAATTACCGTATTAAATGTCAGCAAAACCAAAGAATAAGATTAGGAGGGTTTTGTTGTCAGAGATAGGACAGTTTTAGTAGCCTGTCATTGAGCATTATTGAGACTGACATAGAAATTTGGAGTATATTGTAACGTTGGGCGCTACAGTTACTCCGGTTGGGCGCTACAGTTACTCCGGCTAACTGCTCAGAGGTAGAACACGAGACTCAGTAAAATGGACACCGATTAATTAATAAATAAGTTGAGTTCCAGAGTATTTTGTTCTATACTTTATTTATCATTTAGTAACACAGTTCACAATCTGCAGGGTACCGAAACGNAAGTTCCAGAGTATTTTGTTCTATACTTTATTTATCATTTAGTAACACAGTTCACAATCTGCAGGGTACCGAAACGTGCACAGATAACTAGATATAGGCAGAACAGAGCCACAGTCTTTTACTTATTAATTGTGNGCACTTGTTCTCTTTTCCTGTGATCGTAGTGAATTACCGTATTAAATGTCAGCAAAACCAAAGAATAAGATTAGGATGGTTTTGTTGTCAGAGATAGGAGGACAGTTTTAGTAGCCTGTCATTGAGCATTATTGAGACTGACATAGAAATTTGGAGTATATTGTAACGTTGGGCGCTACAGTTACTCCGGCTAACTGCTCAGAGGTAGAACACGAGACTCAGTAAAATGGACGCCGATTAATTAATAAATAAGTTANATGTTTTTCATTTATAGTGTTCTTTTGCCACCTTACCCATTATTTTAATATTTTTATGTTGTGTGTAGCTCTCTGCACTTGTTCTCTTTTCCTGTGATCGTAGTGAATTACCGTATTAAATGTCAGCAAAACCAAAGAATAAGATTAGGATGGTTTTGTTGTCAGAGATAGGAGGACAGTTTTAGTAGCCTGTCATTGAGCATTATTGAGACTGACATAGAAATTTGGAGTATATTGTAACGTTGGGCGCTACAGTTACTCCGGCTAACTGCTCAGAGGTAGAACACGAGACTCAGTAAAATGGACGCCGATTAATTAATAAATAAGTTAAGTTCCAGAGTATTTTGTTCTATACTTTATTTATCATTTAGTAACACAGTTCACAATCTGCAGGGTACCGAAACGTGCACAGATAACTAGATATAGGCAGAACAGAGCCACAGTCTTTTACTTATTAATTGTGATTATAAAAACTGGCCCGAAGAAACTTAAATGCAGCTACCGCCCACACCGGCTGAGAAATAAAATAGTAAAGTCTAGTTGCCGATGTGGGGGTTCTCATCACGCCTGACACGNTAAAGTCTAGTTGCCGATGTGGGGGTTCTCATCATGCCCGACGCAACCTAGGCGAGCATTCTTGAGTGGAGACTGACCTGAAGCACTGCTCGACCTGAAGTGACTGCTGAAGGGCGACAGACAGATGCGTCTTTTGTCCTACCTCTCACCCCCCTCTCCTGAGATATGGGGGCCTGGCCACGCACGCTCTCCACACGTTATCGAAACTGCATTGTAAGAACTAAAACTGTCGACGCCATCAAAATCCAGATAAACGAACCTCTCGTACAACAAAATTTGTTGACGCATTCTGAAAAAAGCTAAATAATGCTGACGCTTAACAAAAACTGAAAACTACGATGTTCGAAACGAAATGACAACCGGACTCCTGATAAATGTAAACAGCAAACGTACGCCTGCCGGATAAACAAGCTATCACGGGAAATGAACCACCACTGCTTTTAATTTGAAACCCGATAAAAATATTACGAAGCTTAGCAAAGTTTAAGAAAAACGAACAAAATTGAAACACGTGTCCCAAAAATTAAGAATATTGCGTCATTACAATATGTTTTGTGATGGGTGTAGCCTTAAATAAGTTTGGTGGGGACAGGATGTCCTCACCTCACTGTACACTGTTGTGCCCAAGGGCTCCTGATGAGTTGTGCAACTCATGCAACCCCTTTGGATCTCACAACTCAGCTCCTCATCACCAGGCAAGGAGAAAAACACTGTTTTGCTAGATGGTATGGGTGAGGGGGGTGGCCTGGTGGTGCCACTTGGCAGCTCTAGTTGTGACAGCACTTGGGCCTGCCTCTTTATTGTGAGCATGTGACTCGTGGTATGCAAATTTTGTTGAGATCAACCAGTGTCGTGAGCAAAAACCCCTTATCCTACAACTTGGGGTACTTTACGAGGCACTGACATCACTCACCACTTCTTAGATCTCTCGTAAACCAGGGATGCTGCGAGCCTGGACAATGGTTAACAATAAGTCCTGTGATCAGCCACTCTCTCTCGAGGGGGCATGGAGGTGGAGCAGGTAACCTGAGAAAACAGCACTGAAGTTTTCCTACTAACTGGTCGTAAAATATTAACTAGCATTATGAAGGTAAATTAGTTTTAAATGTGTGGGAAATCAGTCAAAAAATTATTTTGTTGCACTTTTTTTGGTTGCTAAATGTTGCATTTCTTTTGGAGAGAACTGTACTGGACATAGCACATAGGTGTCTAACAATAAATACCGCCTCACCCCCCAGGCCACTAGTGCTAGCCAATACCTATTGACTCCGCCCACCCTCTACTTACCTCCAAATGTTTTCACACATAATGCTTCCTGCCATTGTGCTTGTTTACCTTCTCACTTTGCTTGTGTTATTACGACTTGGATTTCTCTTGGTTTTTCATTACTGTTTGTTGACAACTTACGCTTAGTTGTTTTGGACTCCGATTTGGTAATGTTTTTAGCTTAATTAACTACGCCTTTTATTACGGACCGATTTTGTTAAGGTGAGTGGAAAGAGAGCCAGCTTGTCTCTCTGTACGTAGACTGTTTTAAGGTAAAGTGAGCACTTTGTAGTTTCTTCCTGCTTTTGTTTGTGTATCCTTTTACCGTAAGTCAATATAAACATTGCCATGCCATTTCATTTAATGTTTACATAAACTACACAAGTCTGCTGTGTTTACTCAGTAAATAAAAAAGCATCATGTAATCACTGTTTACAGTGAAAACATGAAGCGATAGAACATTTTGTTTTAATGACATATGTTGCTTACAATATTAGAAAAAATAAGGGAAAACATATTTGCATGTCAAGGTATATGCAAGAATTTTGAATCGAAGACTGTGCGACATAGTTGAAACAATCTTCATGGAATAACAATCAGGATTCAGAAAAGAAAGATCATATACAGATAATATTTTTACTCTAAAACAACTAATAGAAAAAAAGAATAGAATTTAATTGTCCAACATGTATAATATTTATCGGCTTCATAAAAGCTTTTCATAGTCGTTAGAACAAGGTGGAGTAGTTTCAATTTTTAGGATGCACATTATCATATAAAAAGAAGTAGATATAACAAATAAAATTGAAAATCTCAAAATTTTGCAGACAATTAGGAGAACAATAAAAAAAGTAAGGAAGGACACTGATAACATTTTATGACTATGGCTGTTCCAGAAGCATCATACAGTAGCGAAACTTTGATTTGGACAAAGACAAAAGTAAGTAATCAGCAGTGGAGATGAGATTTCCAAGATCAAGCATAGGATTTTCAAGAAGAGACTGGGAAATGAAGATATAAGAAAACATTTGAACATTAGTGATTTAAATGAACAGATAAAACAATACAGAAAAATATGGCTAGAACATGCAGAAAGGATAAAAGATTCAAGATATCCCAAGCAAATGTTATATTAGACCAACAGGAATAAGAAATACCAGACGACTGAAGAAAATGTGGTTGGATCAAAACTAACACTTGGAGATCGCAGCAAGCTATAGAAGACTTAAAGCATGGAGAAGAATAAAAAAAATATTTTGAAGTAATGTATTTGATTTTGGTAGAGTAGTGCAAAAATGGCATTTGTCCATGGTACTAAAATGGTAACGATACGTGCAGGTGTATCTGAATGTACAATGCAGTGTTGCATGTATTNAAAAATATTTTGAAGCAATGTATTTGATTTTGGTAGAGTAGTGCAAAAATGACATTTGTCCATGGTACTAAAATGGTAACGATACGTGCAGGTGTATCTAAATGTACAATGCAGTGTTGTATGTATCTGTGCATGTACAAATAATTAATACTGAACATGCAAGTAATCCGTGGGTGGTGTTGGATGTGCCTGGGGAGCGGTGGTCTTTTGCGCTGGCAGCTGCCACATCCCCTCTCTTGACACTCTTCCAGCACATGTGGAGCAACTAAGGACATTACTTCACTGCAGTCAAACCTTGTTGATTCCTACATCACACTTTGAAGTAAATAATAATATTTAATTTAAAAAAATTATAATTTTTGAGACAGGCAAATAAATACGGTCATTAAAATTGGTCTCTCTACGACCTTAATCAAGTAGTAGCTCAAACTTTACGCTTGCTGTGAGTTACGGGCGTTTGTTGCTAATGCGTTATTTGACGACGTAGAGATTTTGTTTACACCCTTTCAGGATATCAGTTTATTCAGAAGATGTATGTCTATTGAAATAAATAAATATTTCAGTAACAAATTCTCTGATTTTCTCTCAACAAGTTACTGAAAATATATTTAGCGCTTAGTCATCACGCAATATTTCAATATTTATGATGACAAGGGGAGGTCAAGTACTCGTGTGGGGTATCATTTTATTTGGAAGCCATGNCGCAATATTTCAATATTTATGATGACAAGGGGAGGTCAAGTACTCGTGTGGGGTATCATTTTATTTGGAAGCCATGTGACTATGGAATTAGGGCAATACTTTATGCAGAAATCATGTTTATTTTATGCCAGAGACGATTGAACATGGACTTACAAAGCTTGCTAAATCCTTGCACCACTCAATGTTTTCAACATTTGAGAGACAAGGGAAGGCTAAGTATACACCTATACTGTATCATTTTTTTCAGAAGACATCTGCATATTAAAATAAATCTATATTTAAATAAAAAAATGTCATTTTGCACTAGATGTGATGGAACACTGACTTCAAGTAAAATAATTGCAAATTTTGATATATAGGGGTTGGGGTAGGTCATAAAATTTCCCAAAATGTCTATAGCGACCTTCCTGCCATAGCAACCGTATTTGTGGAAACAGTGAGGAGTCCTTGTAGTAAGTTTCTACTACATGCTACTGAGCATACAAGAATTTCTGTAGCCGAGTCGGACACATGTTGCCTGCATGGACTAATTTTTTTATTTGCTTAGATCCAGTTTTCTGCCAGTCTCATTTTCAAAAGCAATTATTTTATTCATGCTTCAAAGGCTTCTTGTGGCATATCAGCTCCTTTATTGAAATCAATTTTTTCTTTGTTTTTAAAGTAAAATCTCTATATCCTGCCATTTTCACACTTTTATCACTTGTCTTATATAACTTGTTTTCGTCACTTGAAAATAACTTTTTTAAAAATTTGGAAGTTTAAACAAATATTTTTAGTTTGGCATACTTTAAGTAACTGTAATTTTCTAAATTCTTTGTTACATTTTTCAACAGTGACATACATGGAGAGGAGGAATCCTGATTGGAACAATGAATCCCACTAGACTACAGCAGTGTTTGTGAGAGATTAGGATTTGACAGGTGGATTTATAAGACAATTTCAAAGAGGTGAAGTACATATGACCTTACAATTATACAGAAAACAGTCTGGGATCTGGTACAACAGCCTGTGGAAAACATGGCCAAAAGAAGGGATAACAGCAATGGGTGGCCGATGAATTAGGTGGGCGAGTTAGTGGGACATGACGGAAACATGTCTACAGTTAATATTCTGAGCCCTAACTATGTACCTGTGTTTGATGCAGCGTCTGGAAGTTGCACAATTTAGAGCCCAGAATGCTGCACAAAACCTGCCATTATTTTTCCAGGTCTACAAAGACATTTGACCACACAGTCGCTAGCAGCAACAAAGACAACAGGCCCTCTTGTCTTGCAGTTCCTTATTGCAAACGTGATCATGCTCTGTATGGCTGTAGACAAGCAGCTGCTGAACGAGGACTGCCCCGACCTGGGGAGCGTTTGTTCTCCGATTGGTCAACTGGCTCCCCTCGGTACCCAGATTGGTTGCCGGTATCCACTCTCACCCGATATTTGGAGGTGAACTGCTGGGGCAAGAAACTACAAGTTCTCCTTGAAACAAAGCTCTGCCTACTGCTGTGCGCACTCTGCCAGGAGTTGAACTGTCACCATTTCATCGCTGCACAAGAAAAATAACACAACTCAAAAAATTCAAGTTTTGAGTTACGACTGGTATTTGACTTGAGCAGTTCTGTTCCATGATAGAAAAAATCATCACAAATGTAACTCAAAATGCTGAGTATAAATAGTGTTATTAATGTGAAGGCAGTTCTTTGTAATGAAAATCTTGAAATTGCTCTCTGGGAAAACCTACTATTTGAGTTGCATCACTTCTCTTGTGCAACAACAAAGTGTTTGGACAGAAAGCGTGCCATTGCCAACCACAGTGGAGAGAGTGGACCAAGGATGTCCACCAGTTAGGAATTTTCAAGGATTTCTGCGGTCAGAAAATTTGCTGAAATTGTGTGGTCTCTGACACTCCAGCGCCATGCCAGATTTGCCATCTTAAATTCCTGTTCTAATACTTTGTCAAGCAAGAATAATGTGGCTGCTTTCCCAAATATTCTTAGAGCAATGTGACGTGATTCTAGTGGTTGGAGAGCTAGGCCCAACAAAGTATTGGAACAGGAAATTAAAGCTTGTGTATCTGACTCCATATAGAAGCACAAAAGGTTAATTGTGTTGACTGTGTTTCATAGCAATGGAAGGCACCGTCAGCTTGGATAAAACAGCGGATAACAAAACCCCTATCCTAGTGAGTCAGCCAGACCCCTCATAAAATTTCTGTTCATGTTCTTTGTTAATCAGGTTGGAGGGTGGTNCCCTATCCTAGTGAGTCAGCCAGACCCCTCATAAAATTTCTGTTCATGTTCTTTGTTAATCAGGTTGGAGGGTGGTCAAAACCTGCACTGGGAGCAGATACAGACATTCTATGGGTAATTATAAAGAATAGCAACTTTTTTGAAGGAGACATTGGAGACCCACAAAAGTTGTGTGTGTCTCTCTATATATATATTATTATAATAATAATATAAATGCGAAAGTGTGTTTATTTGTTTGTTCATCCTTCTTTCACGTCGCAACGGAGCAACGGATCAACGTGATTTTTTGTACAGAGCTATTATTTGGAGGGCCGGGAAGTGTGGCATAGGCTACTTTTTATCCCGAAAAAATATTTCATTCCCTCAGGAAAATGTTTTTTAGTAAAAATAGCGCTTGGGGTACAATGCTGCGTCAATGTAAGTTGTTAGTGTGGGACAACGGAGCAACGGATCAATGTGATTTTTTGCATAGAGATAGCTGGAGGGCCGGGAAGTGACATAGGCTACTTTTTATCCCGAGAAAATATCTCATTCCCTCTGGGAAATTCTGATTGGAAAATAAAAAAGTACACAAACGGAATAACAATACGTCGCAACTGAGCAACAGATCGACATAATTTCTTGCACATAAAAAGTTGGAGGGCTGAAAGGTGATATTGGCTACTTTTTATCGCAAGAAAATATCTCAAAAATTTACAAACGATAACAGTGAATCAAGTTGGAAAAAAGAGTTTGCCGCCAGCGCACTCTCTTGCAATATGCTGTCTAAACCGTTAAAGATGGAACAATATCATGTAGTAAAGAATTGTGTAAAAAGACCCAAAAAAAATTTCTGCTGTATCATACATCTATTTATAACGGAGAAATACTAATAAGTGTTTTTACCATTTAATTCACCGAGACGTTGAGTTTTATAATGTGTATCGAGTATGGAAGATTAACACTTAAGTAAAATTCAACTTTATTTAAAAAGAAAACCTATGCAATAATTCTGTAGTCCACTGTGTGTGTGTATGTGACATTTCCGAGCGCATAATGATATAATAAGGAGAACGTTGAAAATAAAATAGATAGAATACGAGGAGTTCAGACGCTTTGTTTACGTCGGACGCCATGTTGTATAGCCCTGTAATGCTGTAGTAAAGTAAACAAATGCAAATCGGCAGTCACCTGTTGCTGTGGATGTGTAGACATTATTGTAGATTAGTTGGCCGGTATATGCAATCACTATCTCTGTTCTGTGTATGCAATACTGTGTGGTTCGCGGCTAGTGGAGTGTTGCTGCGCGCGTGAGTTTTGACGTCCGAATCCGACCCGGNATATGCAATACTGTGTGGTTCGCGGCTAGTGGAGTGTTGCTGCGCGCGTGAGTTTTGACGTCCGAATCCGACCCGGTGAAGGCTTGTTATTTAAGAATGGAGGGTACAGGTACGAGTGCTTCTGTGCGTGAAAGTCGTCTATGTAGCGGGTGTTACCTGGACGTTAGCCAGTTAATTGAATTAACGTTGTTTTGGCCCATACTGTTTGATTATTTAGTAGAGCGTGGTGTGTTGCCGAAAGAGGTAATTGCAACCTCATGCACGATGGTGGTAGAATTGGCAGAGGACAGTGAATTTTTTTTTTCCGCTGTCAATTGTCAGTTAGGACTAGTGTCTGTAGGAAATATAGAAAGGTGGTTTGTAATATGGAAAAAGTAAATTAAGTGTAGCGTTGATTTGTAAAATAACATCAGTTTTTCTTACTATTCCACATCCTCGCACCATATTTATTAGTATGTGTCATATTAGTATGGTTACCGTCGTGAATTGGCCGTTCTTTTGTCGCTAGGTGATGATTGACTTTTTGTATGCGTGTGACAAGGGATAACATTTTGTTNTTTGGTCAGCCCAAGCATAATAAGGGTTGCATCCTCCAGGGGCAGTGGGTTTTCAATGGGATCGAGAGACTTACTAATCGTATATCTCTTGTTCCTGTCGAAGATCGTACTAGCAGCACGCTTCTGAACGTAAGCAAGCAATTCATAGAGCCTGGAACGACAATTATACATGACTGTTGGTGCGTGTATAATTGTCATTTAGAGCACGACTATGAGCACCTTCGGGTGAATCATAGCATGAATTTCGTTGATCCCGATACAGGAGCGAACACCTGAAGAATATAGCATGTGTGGTGGGATGTGAGGCACTGTCTTCCTCGGTATGGAAATAGGACGCTACACTTCGTGGGGTTCCTGGCAGAGTTCATGTTTCGCCGCCGGTACCCCGACGAACGCGAGCGCATACACNCCGGTACCCCGACGAACGCGAGCGCATACACTACTTCCTACTCGCCATGGGAAAAGTGTACCCACCGCTTAATTAGGTGAGTAAATTCACATACTTCCGGTATGTTTTATTATGAGGTATGTCGTCAAGGGTTTGTATATTACTGTGTGTGTAGCTATTTTAAATGTAGCAAACAAAACAGAATACAACCTAACTTCACAATATGTAACGCACAGGTGTTACTGTCACTGCCGCAAGACGAAATACAATTATATGTTATGGCAAACAGTACCCCTGTATTTACATTTCATGTTAGGTAATGCTCAGTTAGGTCTTTTTTTATACAAGTAAAGGATTTAAAGATAGCGTACATAATTTACACATGTTTTGCCCCACAATTTCCCCGATCTTCACAGCCCTTCCCACTATCGTATTTATGGTTTTTATTGATTTGTGGTGTATTTATTTGAAATGTAGAAAACCTGACCGAATTCAGCCTAACTTCGCAATATGTAACATACAGGTGTTGTTTGCACTGCAGCACAACAAAATACAGTATTATGTGATGAGAAACGGTAGCCTGTATTTACATACCATGATGTTAGGTAATGTTCGGTTAGGTCTCTTTTCATTTAACGTATTTACATACGAAAATATACAGATAACGTACATATTTTACTCCACCATTTCCCTGATCTTCATAGCGCTCCCCACTATCGTATTTGTTGTTTGTATTGATAATAAGTTAATGCCCCTGGTAAATTTGTGTTGTGCGTAACTAGCAGAGTGGAATTATACCACTTTCCGTGATTTTTTCTTTTGATTTCGGAAAAGTCGGTATTCTTTACGATTACCGGATGCCAATTTTTGTGGTTGAATTTGTTTTAAACCGTTCACAATTGTTACAATGAAATGTTTACTTCACCCTGTGGTTGTTCAACTCATTGAAACTTCCTGTTACCAAACTTTGTTACATTCATGTGACTAAGGTTGCCAAACGCAAACACCTGTAAACTGTGGCGTGCATTCACTACTAGTTAGTGCCAAACCATCTTGTTGCTACCAAATCAAAACTTAACAATACATCAGTGCTATGTTTGTTTGTTTTCAAATTTTTACAATTGATATTTTGTAAGGTTGCAGTTAGAACACCGCTACATTCAACTGTTAAGCCGATTGAATACTAACCTAATACGAAATCAAAGTTTTAATACTAAAATCTCGGAATTTTTAAAATAAACCGCATAGCAATGTTAGCGCACCTTTTCGGTATTAAGCTAGTATTAAGAAACATTTGGNAAATAAACCGCATAGCAATGTTAGCGCACCTTTTCGGTATTAAGCTAGTATTAAGAAACATTTGGGGTTAAAGACTTTTTTTTAAACAATAAGTATGTAATGAATAAAATACGCCTTTAATGAATATTTTGGCGACTTACATTAAATAAGTGCGATGCACATTTGTTTCTTGCAAATAACCTCTACAGTGTGCATATTTACTTTTAAAGTCTGCGGAACTAACAAGGCAGCGATTTGGTAATTTGTAATTAGTAATTCGTAAGCTTTGAAGTAGTCAAAACGCAAATTATAAAAATACGTCATATATCGTGTAGATGAAATCGGGTCACGTGACCATTTTGATTTAGTGCCGGTTGGAAAACTGTCTGTTTTGAAAATGCTGGGAGCGTGATAAATATTTTTTGTGCTGATTAAATTATGTATGTTACATCTGCAATGTGATAAATCCTCATGCTTCGTCACGTGGAAGACAGTGTGTAAACATTCTAAGTGACGTGCTATTTTAGTACTAACTCAGAGGTAAGTAATATGTGTAATTATCTTTTATTGTACACTTGCTACAAAGACGCTTATGGCAGTGAAACTAAACAGCGTCCTAACAATAGACGACTGAAACTATCTTCTAATTAATTAAATGATTTTCTTAACAATATTTTCGTTATTTCATGACAGCGAACATATTTCGTACGTAATTGAAATTACAAATTTTCTTCAAAAGGGAAACAACCTGAAATAAATATTGTATTTTACTACTTCATGTTGCATAAGCATCAACTGTCAAGTGCTCTTCTGGACAAGGTCTTAANTAAATAAATATTGTATTTTACTACTTCATGTTGCATAAGCATCAACTGTCAAGTGCTCTTCTGGACAAGGTCTTAACAAAACTCTTTCATATAGCTTGGAGAGTACAACTTCTAAAAAAAATTTTACTATGGACTTTAAATGTCACAATAAAGCAGGACATTCTGTTCTTGCCCAAANAGTACAACTTCTAAAAAAAATTTTACTATGGACTTTAAATGTCACAATAAAGCAGGACATTCTGTTCTTGCCCAAACGGATTACTTCAAAAATTGCAATTTTGGGGGAAGTCACAAATTTGGTCAGTTGCCTACATTGGAACATTGAATTAAAATGCTGTGTAGAATTTGCATGTCTACAGATTTTTTCCTTTTTATTAATGACCAGTGTATACAGTTATAAAATAAACGTTCTTTTGTAGTTGTGGAGCAGTAAAAAAGTCAAATCTAGATAGATTTTTTTTTTTAATTATAGGGAACTCAAAAGATTCAATTCTTAATAATAGGTAATTTNGTTTATTATTACACTGAAGGATGCATGTGCTATGTATTACTTATTGACCACCAAACAAGATATACTGTATTAATTTGAAAAATACTCAGTGTTGGAAGCAGTTAGTGTTGTTTCACCGAGCGAGCAAGCAAGCATATATACCACCAAATTCAAATATAGGGTAATTATCCAGTTTAGTGACTTTTATGTAAAAAAAAATTCCTGGAAAATGGTATCTTTCCACTCTACTAATGACGCAGAACACGAATATACGAGGGGCATTAACGTATGGCTAATTTCGTAATATGTGCCCACCTGACCTAACAGAACCTAACCCACGATGGGTGAATCACTATTTTACATTTTTAAACTAACATAGGATTGTAGGGTTTTACACTGACCTAGGTTTTTTTAGGGTTTTACACTAACCTAGGATGTTAGGGTTTTAAACTAACCTACGAATTTAGGATTTTAGGGATTTAAAGGAACCGTAAAATACATCAAAAGAATATCAATTAAAAATTGCACGGGGTAAGATCCAGGCTAACTGAGGAAACAACCACTCTGTAAGCATGTCCAATTAAGGGATTCCAGTAACAGTGGGCTCGTGAACAAAGAAAGAGCCGAAAATAGTGTCTTTGGATACAGCTCAAAACACGTTCACTTTGGGGGAAGCGCGCTCGTGTTCGGTGGTTTCATGTGGAGGCTCCTGACCCCATATCCGCACGTTGTGCCGGTTCACCTTACCATTTGTATGAAATGTTGCTTCATCGCTAAAAACCAGCTTAGACATGAAGGCATTGTCTACCTCGTTCTGGGCACAAATGAACGCGCAGAAATCACGTCTCAGTTCTTTATCCCTTTCGTTAAGAGCATGTACAGGCTGTAACCTGTAGGGTTTGTACAGCAATCGCTTTCGCAACATTGTCCATACTGTCGATTGAGGGATTTGCATTTCCCGGCTAGCTTGTCTAGCTGATTTTCTTGGACTGCGAATGAACGCTTGTTGAATCCGTTGCACATTCTCTTCGGTCACACGTGGCCGCCCGGAACTTTTGCCTTTGCAAAGGCACCCTGTCTCACGGAACTAACGAAACCAACGTATGATACTCCATCTATCGGGAGGACGACGTCCGTATGCGACGTAATTCACGTTGAACAGTCTTCACTGTTGAGAGTTCTACTCTGCACGACACTGCCTTGTGCCTGCTGCGCTTCCAGCTACCTCGTAGCTCACCTACAGTTGACTCGAATATGAGTACCGCTGACCTGGGGTCGCCCTCACCCCCCGCGCTGCCGTGTCTTCCGAGACTAGGTAAAATACCAGTTGGCAACCTAGGATCGGCTCTTTGCCTTAGTCAGAGTACAGGTTGGTTTATGTGTGTTTGATTATGCCCGTTTTATGTGTCTTTCCAGCACTCTGTATTTCCTACAACTGACTCTTTTTGTCTCTCCTANTTTGTACTTCCTACAACTGACTCTTTTTTTTCTCTCCTATTGACAACTGATTCGAAGTGCAGCTTAGGAAGCGTGCCTTCCTAGGCCTCACTAGAACAGTCGTCCCTTGAACTATCAACCTTCCGGTAAGTTCCTGGGCCCACCAGCGACGCCTCGCTCGCCAGGGATGGGTTGCCCTGCTACTGTAACCTCCAGTTTGGTACGTGAGTCTGCCAGCGACGTCCTGCTCGCCAAGTCACTGTACTGAAGGCCAGTAGATCAGGTGTCTAACCTTACGTAACCTCCACACCCTACTCTCCATGAGGCTGTCTGCCCCTTACTGGCCACCCAGTATCAACCTAATTTGGTCTTACAACCCCCTTATGCGTCACCATGGGGCTGGAAGGTGCAAAGCTGCCAAGCAGGGGCTAGCTCAGGCTGGGGTACTGAAGAGTTAGCAGTTCAAGAGTCAACCAGGTATACACCTGGAAGTCAGAGAGGGTCTGCATCCTGCTCGCCCAGTACCACCTTGAACCTCACCTGGCATGTTCCACGTGCATTATCTCCTCTGCCGCCAACGTTACTAGGGTAGTCAGGCCCCTTAACGTCACACCCACTTGTACCCCTGCCAGGGTACCTACTGCCCATCACTCACAAGCGCACCACCCAAGGCTCACTGCTCANAATGCTCAACGCTCAGTTATATAAATAGCAAAAGCCAACAGCCTAGGCGCCAGGAAAAACCCTGTACAAGCAGCGACCACTGCTTCACTGTCGCCTAGGGGGGGAAGTACTTCTGCCTCACCCTCCAACTGCCATTCCCACTAAGGGTGAATGACGAGGCGACACAATCCTACCTACGACAAGCAATTTCATTTCAATGCTATGTTTGGATAAAAAAAAGTGGCTTTTCTATAAAAAATCTTGTCCCCATACAATGCATTGCAAGTATGTCAAAATTGTGATGAAGTAAATTTTGCAAAAACGTGGGCTGAAAGTAATTTTGTCTTTCGATTTACATTATTCCAATGGATACAATTGGCGATGTGAAGAAAAAAAGATCTAATGACCTTGCTAGTGTACATATTACCAACCTATTATTCCTATGAACGATGTTAGTAATGAACATAAATGCCATAATTGTCTGTTTCAAATATGAACAACTTTGCCAAAAATCTGGTGACCTAACCTGCAACAAACCATTAATATTCATATTTCTACAAGTNCCGGTGACCTAACCTGCAACAAACCATTAATATTCATATTTCTACAAGTGTTTACTACTAATAAACACTGTCCCACATATTTATAAAACTTATGCCTACATACTGCAAAATGTAACTTATATGACACAATTAACACATANTCGCCTAGGGGGGGAAGTACTTCTGCCTCACCCTCCAACTGCCATTCCCACTAAGGGTGAATGACGAGGCGACACAGTCCTACCTACGACGAGCAATTTCATTTCAATGCTATGTTAAAATTGTGATGAAGTAAATTTTGCAAAAACGTGGGCTGAAAGTAATTTTGTCTTTCGATTTACATTATTCCAATGGATACAATTGGCGATGTGAAGAAAAAAAGATCTAATGACCTTGCTAGTGTACATATTACCAACCTATTATTCCTATGAACGATGTTAGTAATGAACATAAATGCCATAATTGTCTGTTTCAAATATGAACAACTTTGCCAAAAATCTGGTGACCTAACCTGCAACAAACCATCAATATTCATATTTCTACAAGTGTTTACTACTAATAGACACTGTCCCACATATTTATAAAACTTATGCCTACATACTGCAAAATGTAACTTATATGACACAATTAACACATANGACACTGTCCCACATATTTATAAAACTTATGCCTACATACTGCAAAATGTAACTTATATGACACAATTAACACATACATACGTTCCATTTGCCACTCCCTCGAACTTAACTTGGGGTTATGTCACTAATGTGCTAATAGCCTCATATGTGCTTGCTGTTTTGAAACCAAGCTATTTTGAGAACATTCATGTTTTATGCTAGTTAAAATGTGGAGTATCATGACGACAATGAAATTGTCGTCATCATCATCTGCACTTACGCCAGAGTATAATAACTTTTTTTTCACATAATTTAGCCAAACCCTTTAAACCATTTACATAACAGTATTCTGTTGTTTAAACTTCAATTTTGGTTTTACAGATTTTTAACATTCAGGTGCCCCCTTTCACTTGATAGTTAAAGACTAAGCAACCGACACAGAAACAGTTACTGAGCATTGCAAGTGTTGGGCCTCCAGCACTCAATAAATGGTATTTGGTCGCTTCATTCTAGAAAGCTTCGCGTCGCCTATATTGGTGGATGGAATATAATGAAATCCAGCCGAGGGCAACCCAGAATCAGTGGGAGGCCAAATTCAAGCCTCAGAATCTTTGTCATCGCAAAAGCCGACGTAGGGATTTGGGGTGAACTGTAAGAAACCAAAACCGCACTTTTTTTGGTTGGGGTNTTGTCATCGCAAAAGCCGACGTAGGGATTTGGGGTGAACTGTAAGAAACCAAAACCGCACTTTTTTTGGTTGGGGTCTTGGGGTGTTTGTGTTCGGTCGTAACCTGCGCATCTCTGGGTCGGCGGTGCAAGGTGCAACCACAGCGTTCACACNCTTGGGGTGTTTGTGTTCGGTCGTAACCTGCGCATCTCTGGGTCGGCGGTGCAAGGTGCAACCACAGCGTTCACACAAACCAGCCATGCAGGAAGCAGAATGTAGCAAGTTCAATGAAATGTGGTACGGCTCTTGGAAATGGATGATTAAGTCTAGGATTACCAAGTCGATCACAGGAAAACTGGCTGTATACCAGAAAGGGGGAGACGACAGTAAGAATAGCCAAGTGCTATTCGACACATGCACGAGGCAAAACTGACAGGGATTTTGGCCTCCTGACCACCGTTCCACATGTGGAGGGTGTTGAGGATTTATAAAATCAGCTCCTATGCCAAGGGAAAGATGATTTAAACCCGCACTGTTTGGGCCAGGCAATACTGTAGCCAGAGTCCAGCAAATATCACCCGTCACTGACCATAAGTTTTCAAATACCCATAATATTCAATTGTTCATGTTTGAAAGCAACTGTACTTTGCCACTCGATGGAAGAAAAATTATTGCATTTCGACTTAGGTTACAGACAATCCTACATTTTTCAACTCTAAATTTGGAAACANACAGACAATCCTACATTTTTCAACTCTAAATTTGGAAACAGTGCTGCAACATTTGAGTTTCATGCAGCATAACCATTTTCAGAAAACCTAACTTGGGGATAGAGATGCAATGTTGCAGATTCTATTATTTTTACACCTCCATCCTTTATTTTGCAGAGTCCAGAAAAACTTTCCTACAGGACAGTAAAAAAAATCTCAGCATGGTTCTTTTTCTACAGAAAAGTCGTTTTTCCAACTATCAGTGGGGTCCCCTGTGGTGGAGTTGTCAAGACTACTCGCTTCCCACCAAGGTGAACCACATTCAATTCCCAGTAGTATCACCTGGATTTTCGCACGTAAGAAATGTGGTGGACATTGCTGTCGGCCAGAGGGTTTTCTCGGGTCACTCCCATTTCCCCCAATACTCCATCTTCACCTTGCTTCACCCCCATTGGGGCTCAAGAACACTCAATCTCCATCAGGTAAAAAAAAAAAAGTTCCAGTTGGATTTTTTTATAGTTAATATCTGGATGGTTACCTGCACTTGGAACAAGAAATATGCTTACACTGTCTGTAAACATGGTAAGTTGAGACAGTTGAGCCACTCTTCTTCTGATGCTGTGCTCCTTGACCAAGACAAGTGTACATCCAGAAAATATTGTGAATTACACAAGTCAGACCATCCCTTCCCATACTCATTCTCTCTCTTTCCCTCTTTGGAAACAAATTATGCAGGTGCTTATGGCACAGTATTAACCTTCCTGTGTAGTTTGAGGCCAACAACTGGATTTGTGCTTGACATTTCTATGCCGGCAGATGTACATATACACGTAGATGGCAAACTGTCATAGATTTCCCCACTCTGAGTTCATCCCTTCTCAACAGCTACACCAGCGCTTGGGTCCTGTCCCTCCCAAACTGCACAGATAATTTGGCCAAATATTAGATAATGGTATCAGAGAGAGTTGCTCAGCTTACCCCATTCCTAGCAGTGACAGTGTGTACCTCTTGTTTCAAGTTTACTTCCACTCTACAAACGTAGAGAAGCTCAGACGTCACCCTGCTGTGAAAGCATCATCTTTAACTTACAATGGGGCAGGGTTTCCTAAAGGTGGTGGAAGGAAATAGAAAACTAAATCTCAAGGGAAAAATAAGCAGCAATCTAACTTTTATTTTTATTGTGTGCGCGTGCAGGGGGGGG
>NQII01000339.1:1053288-1063735 GCA_002778355.1 Clitarchus hookeri | reverse complement strand
AGAAGCCTGGGAACAACAGGCATTGAAGACGTTTTCTTAAAATTGCCTTGATGTAATGACTCTATTACAACGGGCTTCTTCTCTCTGTACTGTATACTTTAATAGCACTTCAACTATTACATTATGAACAAGAATTGATGGCAAGTCCACATACATCAAGTGTGAGCTATCAATATTGTGTTTGAATACCAAAGTTTCACGAGGAAGAGCAGACTATACGACTGTGTATCAAATTTCGTAATAACATGCGACAGAAAATGCCACACAATGAAGGAATGTTGAAAAACAAACAATTCCAACAAATGAGTAGATTTTCACGTACAGACAGAACTCTTAGTCGCCTAAAATTCAGTCATTAGGGGGACCTGATGTGGCATTTTTTAAAAAGTGTGCCCAAATAACACCTTGGAGTATCGTGGACCATACGATGTCAATCCGAATCCGCAGTTCGAGAGGACGTTCAACAGACGTCTAGCATGTCCCACAGCTTCTCAATCGGAGAGACGTCGGGAGGTCAGACCAGCCATTATCCTGTTGAAAAAGTGCATTTGGAACATCCTGTTGATATAGTATTGTCATGGGTCACAGCNGTCAGACCAGCCATTATCCTGTTGAAAAAGTGCATTTGGAACATCCTGTTGATATAGTATTGTCATGGGTCACAGCAACTCGTCAACATAGCGTGTTGATGCGCCCATTATTAGAGGTGAGCAGCTGTTGATGCTGACAGCCAGGACCTTACATTGATAGGCAGATGAATCTGCCCGACGCTCACACTGTGATCATCATTGGTGAGACAGAAACAGGATTCATTGCTGATTAAACTCTTCCAACCTGTACTGCAGCAGCTCTGGTGTGGCACTATTCTAAGTGACGATTGTGACTTGCTGTCGAAAGCAGCCTTCACAACCAATGGCTTAGCCAATCAGCACAACATTATGTGTGTTGATATCAGTATAAAAACCACCCTGCACACAAGCAAAATGTCTCGTCATGGATTGTGGGTGTGCTTGTGCTAAAGCACAGCATCTGATGTGACGATCTGTGCACTTAGAATTATAAAACTGTATTTGCCAGGTTCATACAACAGCTTGTTGCTATAATGATTTGGTACTCACTTCCCCATTCTTTACTTGAATTGGGCACTTTTCTCTCTCCCCTTGGCTTAAAAGCAGGCTTCAAATAACTGATATGGAATACATAAGGAGGCAAGGTTACAAATAACGATGACAACTTCCGAGTTACTCAAAATATATTAATGTTTCACCAACTGTTTTTACATGATAGAGCAATGTTTCTCACTGAATTACCTGCAAATAAATATTGATACACAAGTCAGAACACAAAACTGGAAAGCTGAAAGGCAAGAAAATTTATGATAGGGTTATACCGACATACAATAAAATTATGCAAGATATAATTTTTCATTAATTATGATGATCCACACTTCACATTGTATAATTTCCACCTATGTGCTGTACGAACAGTTGTATTATCTTTGTATTACATACAAAAGAAAATTAAAAATAGTTTTTTTAACTTTTATTTTTGTGGCTTTTCAGTAATGACTGAAGTACACTGCAGAATATATGTACTGGTAAAAAACATGATTCTGCCAAACACTTCCCAGCGAGAATTACAACTGTGTCGAACAACACAGGGGTTTGAAACTTTATGGAGCTAATGTTACAGACTATCAATTTTATTAGTTTATTTTTATAGATATCAATACTTAGGAAATGTTAACAAGTATTTATCGCTGGCCCCATTTATTTTACGAGCATGAACTCAAAATGGCATAGAGTAATGATCGACAGTCTATTGGAAGCAGTTAGCAGATGTTAACATGTCTGTAAAAACTGTTAAGACACTGCTGCCCTGTGCAATGCAGAATACATTTCCTTACACCACCATTCAACGCTAGGCACTTTGTAGGGCAGCTTTCACACACTAGGTCCTTGAATCTACTACACTGCCATCTCCAATATCAAACAAGATACAGCGGTATGGTGAAACTAGAAGGTATCAACCTCCACACATTCACCATTTCTCCCGACAAGAACAGTATTTAAACTTGATATATGCCCTTATTTTTAGGTGTAAGGAAAACACATGGAAAACTAGTATTGATCAGAATTTTTCATGTGACTTTTAACACTTCTTTAATTAAGATGAATAATTAATTTTATTAGAGTAACACCTCTAGCACACAAGACATTCAATGTGAATGTGTTTTCCTGCAGAGTAACAATAATTATTCTCAGGGTGTAAAATGCTCTTTTCATATGAGTATTACTGACCAATAATTTTGACATACATGCTTCAAGATCTGTGAGCTGATTATTACATTTTGAAATTACATAAAGAAATACAAATAAATGTATAAAAAAGTTTGTAACATAAAAAAAAACGTTTTGAAATGTTACATTTAAAATTAAAAACAAAGCAGACAACACAGTACAAGATGACACTTTTTTTAGGATGCTATTTCAGTTCCACACAGAAAATGACTAGAAAACACTCATTTATGAAGTTCAGTTGCTTTTTTTTTTCTCTCCTCACTTTGCTGCTTAAGGAATAGGCACTCCTGAGTTCTCGAATGTCTACAGCACTGTTTTTCTTTGGCATGAAACTGTGCATTTAATAAATGATAAATCCAGTACACCGTAAGCTGCTACCTTCTCCACCAACTCTGTCCCTACTGAACGATAGCACCCTTTCAGCTCGGCGTGACCACCGCAGCTGTAGAACCGCACAGTACTTCTGTACACCAAGACACACGAGTATTAGACCTACCGTCACGTACCCAACAGATATGACAACGGGAGCGCACGCGCACACATACTACAACGCCAACGTCTGGAATGTGGAGGCAGGGTGCACTACTTTGTTATTTGTGTAACAGGGGATTTAGAATTTTTTTTTTTATTAGCAGCTCAAACGCAGCAGCTAACCGAAACGTCACGACACCACACATCTTGCACACTACGAAGTCCCCCACAGAAGGTTTGCTTTTAAATGTATACTGGCGTTTCCTGACCAGTAAGTAGGCGGAACATTGATGTTGGCATGGTCTTCATCAGGATCTGGAACAGGACACGTTTGTCAGAATAACTGCACATGTACAAATATTATTGCCTGTTTGAAAGGATGCAATAGTTACAACCAAACTTGTACACAATATTTAGAAGTGCCATTTTATTAAGATTATCAACACTTTTTTCTTTTAAAAAGTAGCAACATCACAATTTGATATATTAAAATTTTTATAAATTTTGCAAATAATAATCTTTACAAAAGCAATGCTCTAATGTATAGTATGAACACTGCTACTTCTGACTCCTTCCAAATACCTAATAAATCATAAACTGTACACCAGTTTTTAGCATAGGTAAGCAAGTGATCTATGACATTTATGGAGCATCATATAATTGAACACATTTTTGCCCTTTAAAATGGTACTTCACTTATTAATCCTGCTTATTGTATTTTCATAAAGATTTTTTTTTTCCATTACGCTGGGATGGGTGAAATACAATTTTTGGCTGAATCCATAGTCAAATCTTNTTCATAAAGATTTTTTTTTTCCATTACGCTGGGATGGGTGAAATACAATTTTTGGCTGAATCCATAGTCAAATCTTTGAAAATATTCTCTAATCTCAAACCAGAATTCGGATCCATGTTACCAAAAAAATTGACNTTTCATAAAGATTTTTTTTTTCCATTACGCTGGGATGGGTGAAATACAATTTTTGGCTGAATCCATAGTCAAATCTTCGAAAATATTCTCTAATCTCAAACCAGAATTCGGATCCATGTTACCAAAAAAATTGACCTGCTTCCTAGGATTTTTTTTATAACAGGGATAAACTGGGAACACAGCTACAGTTAATTATAGAAGTGAATGCACAGACTTACCTAAGAATTCACCACATGAAATAATGACATGCAGTGTAATAGACAGAAAATATGACATTGAAACTTCAGACATTTTAAATAACTATCACAAATCACCGCACTACAAATAATGAAACATAATCCTTAACAATTCACACATTCCCATGTGTTCAGCGAATGCAAATGGAAATTAAAATGTTAGGCAAATCACAATAATGAATGAATAAATGGAAGGAAAAAAAAAACTTTGGTAACTTATTTTAGTGGCACTATTTACATGTGGTGGAGTTTTGTAAAACAATAACTTTGCTGACAAAACTATTAGCCTAAAAAATTATTCAAATAAATTTAAAAAAAATTAAAGAATTTTATTATTATTAGTGAATCTTGCATAAAATAATTGTAACAGCGTAGTCAAACTGAAATTTTATACTCGGATCCTGTCTTAAATCTTTGAATACTAGAATCCATGAGATTCCAGGGATTTGACAGAGCCATCCCTAGTCAAAATGGATCCGAAATTTCTAAAAAAACTTATATTAAGACCATCACCTACAACCTCATTCCTGGGTACTGAGGGGCCTTATCAGTGAGGTTTTACTGTACCTCAAACTGTTACAATGGCAAAAACAGGTTGTTGGAATAAATGTGTGCAGATAGTTGGTCATCTATACATATTACAGAACTCAACGTCTCTCTGTCTGTTAGTGCGCTTATCACTCGAGAATCACGTATCCAATTTACGTATTTTTTTTTTTAAATTCATAGCTATGTTTTGTGGCCAGGTTTTAGTTTTTATTTTGTTACGCAAAGTAACATAAGGAATAAGCAGTGACTATAATAGTGAATCAAGTCGGAAAAAAGTTTGCCGCCAGCACGCTCTATTGCAATACGCTGTCTAAACCAATTCCCACATATACTTTAAGAGATGTCAAAAGTTTTGTGAAAAAGTAATTTTTCGCGAGTCGGTTGACCGTACGCGGANACACGAGTCACGTGCGATCGGCCAGCACTCAGTCGGCTCGCGTCGTTAATAACAAACTAATCACTTTCGAGCATGTACGTGCATTTATTGCGAGTTCGCTGTGAATTTTAATTTTGATTATTTATTTTTAAAAAAACCTAAACAATGATTTTGTAGTCCACGCGAGCGGAACCGCGGGCACAGCTAGTTTATAATAAAGTAATTGGAATTTTTTTTAGTTAAAATTGTTTTGCCAAACATACTGTATTTTATACATTCAAACTTACAAATTGTGTACCAGAAAAAAAACTTGCATTTACGAATAATTTTTAAATTAAATACGTTGAGCTCCATTAACGTATTCATTCACGTATACTACTTGCTAGATATCTGTAATCTTGAGCAACAACCCAAGGAAGGTGTTCCTGCTTCCACTATCAACACTGCATAAATCTATGATTATTTCATAGATACTTTGAACTTTTAAGCTAATTTACCTTCGCAGTGTGCTGAACTTATTGAAGGAGTTAATATTTACCAATCATTTAATAGAAACAATTCCGTGCTACGTTCTCAGGTTACGTCCTGCTTCCCCGCACCCCCTCCAAGACATAGTGGCCGAAAGTAGGGCTATTTGTAATAGTCCTAAAGACTGTGGCACTCGTCACAGTTCGGTTCCGTCAAAAAATCTATACGGCAGTCGCATGTTACTGTGCAGTCGGCTTATTAAAAAAACACACACCTCTCCAACTGAAGTTGCCAACAAATTGACAATTTTCTCGTGTGGGACAGCCACAACACTCTGGTTGTTTATCTCTATGATGCGATGTCCCACGCGGACACCCCCTCGTTCCGCAATACCACCACGCAGAAGGCTGCAGATCTGTCAAGGGAACAAAAACAAATGTATTACAATTTTCATATTTTTAAAATATAAATTAATTATCTTTCCTCCATCTTTATTTAACAACCCATTCACATTTTCTTCTGATGGGTAAGAACATACCCATTACATTTCTAGTGCATAGTAAAATCCCAGTATAAAGTACTTCACTTTAAGGTACTTTTTCACTTGAAAGTAAATTTTACAAATCGTGGCATATTTGGTATAATTAAATACATGCGCAGTATAAAGTAGTTTTCAGTATTAAGTATAAAATTTCATGTCTGCTTGTATTTACAATAAAATGCTGCTTCAGAAAATAATTTTTACAATAATTTAACTATTAGCAAATAGCATTCAACTGAAGTCTGGTTAGTCGACAGAAGTTTGTGTCCCTGACCATCAAGGATGATGAACACAGCCTCCTATGAAGCAATGTGTAAAATAATAGAGGAATGTTAAAGAAGGGAAGAAAAGTTGTTAATCTGGACATGACATCATCTGCTAAGCACAATGTGATCAACGAGAGACTGTTATTTTTTTAAAAATTAAAATCCCATATGGCCAGAGTTACTGGCTAACAGCAAAACTGATGCTGTAATAAAGAAGAATTTGGGACAGACATATAGGAGACTGACAACCCACAAATTTTCTACTGTAGATTTTAGACCATGTTCTAGCTTTATACTTATTGGAACAACTGTCGGTTGTGGGAGACAAAAACAATAACCAAACTGTTTTCCTGTTTACAGCCTGGGACCACGGTGGCTTAACGGTTAGACTACTTGCCTCCCACCAAGGTGAACCGGGTTCGATACCTGGCCGGTTCACTGCGGATTTTCGCAAGTGGGAATCATGCCAGACAATGTCGCTGGTCGGCTGGTTTTTTTTTTGTGGGATCTCCCGTTTCCCCCCGCCCTTTCATTCCAGTGCTGCTCCATGCTCAACTCACTTCACCCTTATCTGCTCAAGACCTCGCTGTTAAGAGCCGCCCAAATCTCTTCACTCCTGTTTACAGCCAATATAGAGTAAAGATGAGGTAGACTGATTTTGTGCGCACAACCAGTCTCCCTGTCCCAACATTGAACTGCTTGTCTGCCAACACGACTGGCAAAAAACAGCGTAGATTGGATTTGAGGTTAGAACACTGTTTAGTAAACAAGAGCTTTGGGATGTTTTTATACTTCCTCTTAACCAATTTGTAATGCAGTTTGATTAAATTCATGTTTTGGTAATAGTATTTTTGTCATTTAAAAATAAAGGCATAAACAAACACGTTCATCACTGTTGAGCATGTGACTAACAGTCGTGTTGCTTTGGGGTAGGTCAATATTGGGTACACGCTCAGAAGACAAAGAATCGTTCTAACTTCTACCTCATATTTAGTCTACGGGGAAAATGCAGGTTAAAGGGGTGAAATCCCCATTATTTTGGATTTATTATGTATATTCCTCAATAACTTTATTCCCAGATTCAATATTTTAAAATAAATCTTGTCAAGGCACAGGGGACATCTTAAGGTGGCTGACTGGCTAGAGGGTGACCCATGCGTGCACATAACACCTCATTAAAACACCAAGGCACAAATCACTGAACTGGTGCGCTGTCTTCCTATCAATGCACCTCTGAGATTTTTGGCGGTTAGCATAAAATTTTATTGTAAAGGTAAAAAGTGTGCTGTAATTGTCTATACCTTTTCAAAGATTCTGCACCAGAATGCTCATATGTACTAAACAATGATGCAAAAACACTTGGTTTAGCCATTTTCACTTGTAAAAAAAATTGGCTTTGAAGATAAATGTAGAATTTGAAATTGGTACATGCATGTGCAACATTTCCTAAATGCTATTCCTAAGCAGACATCACTCAAGCACACTGAGCAGTTTTGTCATAAGTTTTCTGCTGAATTATCTGCACACTGATTGGCTGCCTTGGCGGGAGGCCACCTTAATTTATTTTGAATTGCAAATTATTATTTTCCCATTACTCATTTCACATCTATAACAATAATAGGTCTGTAAAATTTTGTGATTGCGAAATTTTTGTGGATTCAAATGAAGTTGTGAGGCAAATGCAAAAAAGACTTCCCCCTTCCCCCTTAAACATCAAACAAACAGCCCCTTTCTCTCCCTGCTCTTCTTCCTATCTAAAACACCATGCCATTACCGTTCTCCTCCTCCTCCACCAACCAAACACATCTGAGCCTCAATCTCGTACCCTCCTCTAACATCGGACTTTTCCCTTGTCGTCCTCATCCCACCCCCCTCGAAAATCAGACATTTTGCTCATCGTTCTCCTCCCACCCCCCTCGAAAGTCAGACTCTTTTTCCTCCTCCCCCTTCCCCCTCAAAAATCAGACAATTTTTCTAGTTGTCATTCCCCAATCTCTGACTTTACTCCTCTCCCTTCCTCCTCGAAAATCTGTCTCTTTACTCCTCCCCTCTTCCTCCTTGAAAATCTGACTTTACTCCTTCCTCGTAAAACCGACTCTTTCCACCTCTCCTAGAAAATCTNNGAAAATCTGACTTTCCTCCTCCACCCTCGAAAATCTCTCTCTTTCCTCCTTCCCCCTCGAAAAACGGTCCCCCCCCCTTCAACCATTAAACTTTTTCCTTCCTCCTCAATCATAGGACTTGTTTCCTCAACCATCTGACCTTTCCCCTTGAATATGGGGCATTCTTCCTCGAATTTGTAACTTCCCTCGAATATAGGAACATAACTCGGAACATAAGGCTTTTAACAGGAAAATAGGACTATTGCAAAATTACAATGACTAAAAGATAAGAAATTTGATAAAACAAATGTTCTAAATGTAATATTCTGTCATGTAATCTCAGATAGATATGCCACACTGTGCTTTTGAGGAAGCAATGCAAGGAAAACTACAGCCAGGTGTGAGAGCATCCCTTGCTACATTGGGTGCACTGGAAAAGTTTGAAATCTTTTTAAAACGTCTACATCTTTTCAGAGGTAACCATACTGTATTAAAAGGTAAAGACTATGCCGAAAAACACTTGAATATTCTGCTATATTATTTAGGAAGGCAGATTACTATATTTTATGTCCACTGATTGTAAACTTTCATAGATGTACCATATCTACATCACTAAAGACTTGAATCAATAATTACATTTCTGTATGTTAAAACTGTTGTTTTATGACATCCCTTTATTAATTTATTTCTATAATTTTTTTTAGAAGATATAAAGATGGAAACATCAGTTAAATGGAAATACCAAAACAAAAACCACTACTTAGGTTTTGAAATACCGCTTTCTGCAGTTTAAATCAAATTTTCCAGTCCTTAGTAAAAAATATGGACACAACTGAAACCGTACAAACTTAAAAAATTCTGTTAAGTCGGTCTAATCTTCTATGCATAACCAAGCTTTATTTTTAAATGTCCGGTCATAAAGTTTTGACTACAAAGATTTTAAAAAAATTCTGAGATGTGTGGGATTTCTCTACCTTTAGCAAACCTCGTGAAAAATTAGGCAATTTTTTATGACAGCCAATATGTTCAAGTTATAGTTACAAAAATACAAAAATGATAAAAATGCACCAGAATGAACATAAACAAGTGCTTCATCAGTAGCCACAGAAGCTGTTCAATAAGGAGAATTGGAATTTAACAATAATAAAAAAAAAACCATTTTGGGACAGCTCTGGGGTCTTTATTTTACAAGGGAGGAAGTTGTAGCTGTTTAGATGCAAGAAAATCCTGGGTTCATTTTGTTGTAGCATCATGTCTTAAAATCTGTTCGGCAGGTGCCATATTTTGTGATTCAAAAATTTACAAGTACATAATAGCGTGCTGACATAGTGATACAGTTTCCTGAACTCTTAAATAAAATTACCATAACTTATTTTACCTTGTAAATATTATTTTTCAACACCACAAGATCAAATAAAAATAATGGGCGTATATTTCCATTGTGTAACTAAAACTGAAATGTAGTTCAGTCAACCAAATGCTCCACAGCATGCAATAATTGTAAAACCAACCACTCCATTTTGAACGCTGAAGCCCAGCTGATACTTTGTGTCCGGCCTCTTGATTTTCACTTCCACGACTGGAGCACAAGGAACGACTGTAAGCTTCACCACCGTTTGGTTTTTTGTGTTCTGAAACAACATTTGAACAATTACAACTACAATACCACCAGGCAGGCGTACACAGACTGGAGCAGGCAGATATCTGAGCACACGAGTCCCCCTCATAGTATGTGCTAGAATGTACTAGTACCCCGTCGCAGACCCATCTGTAGCAGGGTAAAACACAATGGCCCGTGGCAACCAAAAAACAGCTGGTCTTCAGGGGACAGCACAATGATGCATGTATAAAATTAAAAGTATCAAATTACATCAAATAACTAAATATAATGTGTTCCACTCGCATGTTGATATGAAACTTGCTGCTGCTTGTACCACTTTCTGAAATTTATACAGAGGAATTTCCGTCTATGGTTATAACAATATACGCTTGACACAACTTTGAGTTTTACTGCAATCCAAAAGGAGAAACTAGGTATGCTTATGAGAATAGGATGATGCAAAGCTGCTCAGTTCTTGGGTGCTTCTATAACACCAGAGCATTTCAAATGTTAATTTTTTCCCATAAAACCATTAAAAATACACCCAATGTGCTGATCTACGAAAAGCACACACACTTCATATCACAAGTGGAGATAGACTCTTGGT
>NQII01000339.1:1026405-1053064 GCA_002778355.1 Clitarchus hookeri | reverse complement strand
CCCCCCACCTTTTCAATCTGCCCCTGCTTCAGAATATGCCTGTATATTACTTTCAAGACATTACACACATGAGAAATACAATTTTAGAGCACTCCAATATTGCTAAAAACTTCTTTTTCTAAACCCTGTATCTTAAATATTTGGGTCAGATAAATACAAAAGTATTCAAGGGTCCTGCAGTGAACCTTGCTATAGACTTTCCACCAATAAAATTATAGGGTTACAGCTTAAAAATCTCATATGTACATGCAGCATGACCAAAACACTGCACGCTAGTTCAGAGCCTTACGCTTAGTGGCAACGTCGCAATTGATGCGCATGACAATGTCATCCTTATCAGTCTTGCATTTCTCTGCTTCAAAAGTGGAAAACAGCTTCAGGTAGGTGGGTCCCTTAAAGCTGTCTTCACTGTGTGTAGGTACCGTAAAACCCACAGATGTCTGCCAATTAACACAAGGGTGATCTGTTCTTTGGGCAGTGCTCTTATCTCGCTGTTCGTACCCTCTCATAATACTTCCAGTCAACACATCTCACTGTTGCCTACCTTTCCTGCATACCTTTCCAAGANCTGTTCGTACCCTCTCATAATACTTCCAGTCAACACATCTCACTGTTGCCTACCTTTCCTGCATACCTTTCCAAGAACGAAAATAAAAAAAAATATGCTACACATGTTCCACAGGCTTAGTTTGAAGAATACCACCACAATAGCTAGCCTGGACAAGCATATACACGACACTGGATCAAGCCAATGGACAGGGCACAGTGGAACCTTGTGTTTCAGAAACTGCCAGACCAGGGATGTAGACAGAAAGTGGAGTATGGCATATTTNCAGGGCACAGTGGAACCTTGTGTTTCAGAAACTGCCAGACCAGGGATGTAGACAGAAAGTGGAGTATGGCATATTTCAGCTAGAGAAATAAGTGAAGAATTCTCTGAAAAGGAGACTAATGCATCTATCATTTATCGGACTACAACCAGAGACAACATGTGAAGTCTTGCATTCAATGCACATGTGGTGCGACAACCAAGTATTAAGGAATGCACCGAGTACAAGTCAGTGCAGTAATTGAGAAACATTAATAATGAGGAATATAAATGGTCATCAACAAAGAAAATTTTCCAATTTTTTCAATGATTTTGTGCAATGGCAACAGATACAGCATTACCGTCTAAAAAATGTATATATTTTAATGATTAGATAATTAGAAATAATTTGATCAAAGCAATACATTTTTCTATACAAAGAATTTCAAATTTCAGACACCTCCCTGCTCTGCAGGTTCTGAATGACTGAAAACCTTTGTAACAAATGTACACCAATAACCCATAAATAATGAACAATTATTATAGACCATATATAATATATTCACATCATAATTCAGTACCAAGGAAGATGGCAAAGGAGTTTGTGATAGTTTCATGTGTGTGATATGATCTCCAGTCATCCAACATGCCCTGCAGGACTCTGCAACCAACCGTAAACTTTCAGCACTCCAATGGTCTCATTCCATGTTGTCGGGTGGAACGGGAGGTTAAGTTCTGCCTGTGGCAGCAGCCAGTGAACAAGCGATCTCTGCTCAAGTATGTGGAGAACTGTGGGGCCCAGCATTGTGCCGGCTTATAAAGCAAAATGGTAGGGTTACTAACTATTATTGATTATGAGTATGAAAATGCTACACACTTCAGCACAAAAAGAAACCTCCAGCAAATTAATAAGCAGTATTTGGCATCTCATATAACTGTAGCACTCCCAGAGCGAAGGAAAAATAAACTCACTTTGATGTAGTTCTGACATGTCGACAAAGGCAAGCCGACCAGACTCACTCCATTGATGGCAATTATCTGGTCGCCAATGTTGAGCTGGCCACAGCGGGCGGCTGCGCCCGCGGGCGCCAAGTTGGCGATGACCACGGTGGGGAGCATCGAGCCCCATCCCGACTCCACTATCACAACCCCCAGGATCTCGCCCTTCGCCTTAGGAACTACAACCTGCAAGCAGGGGAAACACTGTGAAGCTTAGTTAATATTATCCAGTTACTTCATACATACGCACCAACAGCCATTCACTTGCCAAAGCAGTACCATCAAGTCACATTGCCTCGTTAACAAACGCATCGTTACAGAGCAAGCACCAAGCATTTCACTTTATCCATTTTTATCATGCTTTTTACTTCTATGTTAGTGGCATTGTTGTCACGTTCTTGTGTTTGCAGTTCATTTTGTAATACCAGGTGTTTGTCAGTCAAAAGTTCATAACTAACTTAACATTTTTTAAATTAGTAAAAAAAAAAGTATCACCAGAATTATTCAAGTACAGCACGAGGTAACCTAAGCTTCTAGGGCTGAACATATTTTTTTTTGTAATGTGTGAAAATCTTGCAGTAATTAAAAATCCCATGTGAACAGACATGTACTATACTGAATTTTCATTCAAATTCTGTATTTTTTCTTTAAGTCCTTGTATGATGAGAACTCCAAAGTCAATAATTTCCTTTTTTATTCATACAACTTGGCCAGGAGTAAAGTATACTGAATGTTGGCAATACTGTGCACTGCAGTTAACGAATTGGAAGGCAATGCGAGGAGGCTACAGTGCTACCTTGATTCTGAAAGAGAGAGGTCATACTATACAGCGACATGTATACATTGTTAAAAATGAGGTGGTCTGAGAATGCAAACGACCATCCATTACGAACGTGTTAAATAAAACACACAGTCTTCCCTGCCGCTTACAACCCCCCAAAAACAAGATAAAAAGATGCTCACAATATTTTATTCTGTTTTATTTGTTAAGTTTCATTGTACTAGGAGATGGGCTCCAGTGTCCTTGAAGGACAAATCACAGGTACGCAGACCTAAGTTATCTTTGGCAAGTTAAATTAAAGTCTTGGCTCCTGGGTCCTTAGAATGGCACCACCCACTACCAGACTAGCCAACTCTAGCCACACATATGACTTTGTAAAATTGCCCAGCAAAAAAAAAATCAACATCGGATAAGGGTTGCATTTCATTTAACATGACCTGATAGCTGTTTGTTTGAAAATCTCCACCAAAAATGGAAGACATATCTGGAGTTGGATGCTAACCACCTAGAGCATGTTTTTTGATTGGCTGTACAGCAACATCATCATTGTAACTGATAGATCTAATGTCTAGCCATACTGTACAAAAGTGGTAACAAACATTAAAAAAAAAAAAATAATAATGTGCTTTGCTCTAGGATGTGCTAAAATTTAATGCAGTAATTACTTTGGTGCACTACTTTGAACAAACCGTGTTATGTATCGTTCACCACACAGTTTATAATTTACTGTAATTTATTTTTGTGATTTTTGCTGCTGGTTAGCTGTAAAATTCACTAAAACTAATAAGGACACTAATTTTAAAAGAACTAAGAAAAAATTTGGAATTATAGTACAGTGTTACTTTTGATTTACCTATTGCCAAGCTATAACACAAAGTGAATTCTAATCTGCTATTTCTAGGGACTGTAAAATTTACTACTTACTTAATTTCATTTTACACAATAGACCACATTATTCTAAAAACAAATGTAATAGGACTAACTAAGATTAGTAAGATGGAATAACTAATGCATGTGATAATATTGAATAAATATTCAATGGGCGCCTTGAGCGATTAAATATGTAGTGACAAACAACCTCAACGATGATACATACGTACAAGGAAGAAACATTTCACAACACATTAGAAAACTGCATTTAACTACCACATCCACCAATAAAAAAAAACCATAAAATATAATTACTAACTTTAATTAAATAAAATTATGATGCATATATGAAACCCTTTGATGAAATGAAAATGGTTTGGTTGAAATCGGGTGCGGTTCGAGATCAAATGCAATTTTAGTAGTGGTATGTGCGGATAAACTATTAAACCCTTCCTTAGAAATTTATTTAGTGGTAAGGGGAAGCTAAATATCTTTCTTCGTTGCCTAAAGCTATGTGCTTAGAATTTTATGACGTTCAGTTATTTTCATGCAAGCTACAGTCAGGGCAAAAGCTCTGTATAAATGGCCTCTGAGAAGAAAACCAGACTTCAGTTCAAAATTCTTTTAAAAAAAAAATTGGAAAATATTTAGAGCTGCCTTAAATTAACACAGATGACTGCAAACCATGTTGTTAGGTTCAGTCATGCTTGCAGGTGGCAATCGATGAGCTGGCAAGGTAAGGGTGGTGCCTCGATGACGTCACAATGGCGCTAGGAATACTACGTCCCAGAAACGGCATCATCGGCTCCGGTAGCACTAAAAAACCTATTTCAACGCCTTGTGAGACCTCTTCAGGTTGTCCACGCTCCCTAACAACTTAACGGTCATATTTAGGCCCGGCAGACTGAATAAACCTAGCTTATGATGTTAAAACCTTGCTGTTGAGAAGGATCCCTCCTTCAAACACGTAAGGCAATGGTGGCAGGGCCAAGAAAGACACAGATTTACCATTTACACGCGGTAAATCATAATCTGCGCATTGCGGAAAAGGTCACAACCTTGCCATCGCGAGAGATACAATTACTATATAAAATTAAACCCAAAGAGAAAAATACTAAACTACTGTGCCTTGGGGCAAACCTAACATACATTACACTGAAATGTTGCCTAGGCAACTACATAAATAAACATAAAATTTGAGCTAGCCAACCTACAATTGGAAGGGCGACCTAACCTAAAATCTAGATAACCAACACAAAGCTGAGCTATCCTATAGAGGCATTCAAAATGAAACAGGCCTAATTTAAATAAAATTTAGGTTTAGCAAAAATATAAAATTTAGAACATAAAAAATGAAAAGAAATAAACAAAACTGTAATGCCAATATATTACAAAACATGAAAATGTTGTGTTTTAAATTACCTGCGTGCTAGACTCTACTGCCCTATTTATTATTGAGCCTCAGATTTATTTTTACTGACAGCTACTCCAGTGTGTAGTTAGTTTTACGTCAGACTAGGTGACATGCAAATCAGCCACTTGTTTCCTTGCAAGTCTGTTATTGGCTCAGAGTTCACCTGGGCGTGTCTAATAAATTGTGATCCAATTGCAAACATGATATAAATGCGCATGAGTTTAAAAGTCCAGCTTATCCTAAAATGAAATCTTGAAATTTTCCAGTCCCTAGCTATTTCTGAAACTAAATTTCAAAATAATGTTAACTTTTATAATAGGTGTACACACACAAAGCAGTTTATAGAACTGAACACTAAATAACTACTATAAGTTGAATTTGTACAGTGTGTAACAGGATTATGATCCTTTTCATTCTCTCTGACTGCAAGAATTTAACGGTCAAATGTATAATGCAGCCAGACTTTCTATGCAGTGAGCTGCATGTTGATTAATTCAAAACATGAAAATATGCAAATAAAGAAAAATTTTTCATTTTTATTCCAATTAATAAACAACAACAAAGGAGGGTGTTACAAGGGTATATAGTTACAAAGGTACATATAACTGTACAAGATATACATATACAGATTTACAATTTGACTGTACTTATGCAGGTACATTGAATTGAAAATTGTAATACATACATGCATGCGCACACAAAAAATATGGAGCTACCTGCATCTGTAGCTCTCTAATCCCCCATCTATTGTGGACTGAGAAGCTTGCCTGTTACCTCATTTGACAGCACCATTCATGAACATGCAATAGGAGCAAGAATGCTTCGCCACATTGATTTCCTAGGTTAGTAGTGCCTAACTCTGTGTGTGTTTCTTTGTGGTTATTATAATTTGTACAAAACTAATATCTGTATTTTTTCCGTTATTTTCAAATATAACTTTAATTTTACGTTTTATTGTGGGTCAATTGTTGAAAATAGTCAATTTATTTTGCCCATTTTATATGCTCTATTACATTACGATCAAGTCACATTGTTTATGTTAATACATTCCGCCCATTCTCGCCCGAGCGTCCACTGACTGGTCAAGCATGCCACACATCATCATACCTGTCCCCTGCCATAGCTTTCAAATTTAACACTACACAACTACTCTGTCCTTACACTCCTACCTTTTCTGCTAACATAATCTAGCTACACTCAGTACATAATAGCCTAAATTAATACATGTTGGCTTTGACTACGCAAATATTGTACCCAACATTTTATTCTGATAAAAGCATGCTATCAATATGCCTAGAAACAAGCCAATTAAAAAATATTTTCTTTTACCACATGCAACTAGAAAACACACACTCACTATTTAGCACCACAAAAGTTATACCTACTTGCAAGTACGTAGAAACCGTTCATATTTTTGTCCAATTTTATCAAAGTTACCTCTGTTTCACTGGTTCAAACAGTTTATACAAAAAAAAAATTACTTACTTCTTTCTGCATTTCCTTTTTCGCAAACATTTGAAGCTCATCTCCAAATATTTCCTGCGAGTTCAGTACTTCTTGATAATCCATTTCCTTCACAAAACTGTGGTCTTCGATGCCATTGGCTTTTAGGAACTCCATGTAGGCAACCTGAAATGCCTGTCCAATCGACTGCGCTATAAATTGTGCTTCCTCGCTCTCAAAAACGTGACAGATCATTTTGGGAGTGCGATTAATCTTCGGTGCCTCCTCAATGTCGTGTGGTACAAATCTCCGTCGAGCCATCAGCACCACGAGATCACCTATGTCTGCAATATAGGAGATTGTACGGAGAGCATGGTCCATCATAATCTCCTGGAAAGAAAAAAAGAAAAAAAAAAAACATTAAGTATTATTATTATGAGAAATCTCAACACTATACTCAATCTCACAATGTTATAGACTGTTCATGATAACCTGAGCACTTCTGAAAGCCCTGTATTGTTGGCATCTCTATGGGCTTGATCTCTTTATTTATGCATCGGAAACTGCAAATTCATTAAAAAAGGTAAATTAAAAAATATATATTAATTAACTTATATGCAATAAGGAAACAAATAAAAATTAAATTGTGTTAGTGATTAAAAATGTGTACATAACACATTTAATGTAACAAATCAATAATGGAACTAATTTCTATCTGTCGTTGCCAACTTTAATAGGAGCCTGCGAGTCGGTGTGTCCGTTAAAATACGTGCTAGTACAGGCAGTGACATTTTTCAAAGGTTGATTTTAAAAATGGTCACTTTTCCATAAACAGCCTATACGCATTATCAGCACCTATCTAACATACATTTGGTGTGATGCTGCATGTTAGGTAGCTCTACAGAACATCCCTGCCAAACCGCACAGAGTTAGTTCTTCAAATGCCTCTTCTTGGTTACATTACCTCTGTTCTGTCCACATTCCCGATGTGGACAATACTCGGCGTATTTGTACGGACAGACATAATTTCTCTTTCAAGACAACATTGCCTCTCATCACTGACTTTATTCCGAACACCATTACATCTATTTAGTTAGCTTAAAGGATCCCCACATTATACTGAGGAGATAGCAGCGGCGGTAGAACTCAATCGTTGCCTGCGCAACGTTTGACGTTTCTATTGGTGAAAGTAGTCCAATAAAGGAATGATGGGGCAGGCCTACCACACATTAAAATAATTCACAAATCTATCATGTACAACAGAAGACATTTGCTGCTCTTCGGCAATCAAATGCCAGGTTTTGGAAAGCTCCCAGTATTGGTTCTAATGGCCCTAGAAGCTGCTGAATGTTCTATTCATTTTCGAATGCAAGTAATTGCGTAATGCGCATGCAGCTTTTACTATACGTAGTTTCCACCTTGATAACTGTTGCCACTGCTATCGTGCCAGCCACAATGCACGCTGCCTTGACTGCTAATGCCACCGCTCCGGTGTGGGGGGAACCTTATCAAAAGTCAAAAGCGGGGGGTGTAGGTAAACTACACGTGAACAGATGCTGAAAATGAATGTTACTTGCACCTCGCAAGCATGGCATATTTCAGTTTAATTACTGCTTGTCTCAGTTTGTTAAGTTCTTACACATACATATTAAAACATGTTTCGGCAAACATCTTTCAAAATTTATTGAAGATTTTTTTAATGCTTTTTGGTGTTGAATCATTATACAAATAGGCACATTAAAAAAATTCTAGGCAAGAATGTACAAGGTGATGAACTTCATCAGGCCCAACTGCACTAGTGAAGCGAAAATTCACTTGTCATTGATAAGGAATAGGGTATTACAAAAATAACTTTTTAGATAAAAAGAAAAGGCCACAAGAAGTGTTAGACCCTAAAAATGACAATGTTGAACCATGCCTTACCACTGAATCAATGTGTAGTATTCAGTGGAAAGTATTAACAAATAAAGTTAAGTTCAGATTGTCTATGAGAGGGCCACTTTCCACAAGTTCTTGCCTATATACGACTCCAAGTATTGCCTCCACTGCTTGTGACAACTCAGGAATTGCTTTCCCATATGGTATGTGCCTATAATATGCTCCGCTTGCAGGGTTTTATTATAATCACGTGCTACAGTCTGAATCCAGTAATCTTCCAACTTTGCCTCCCCCCCTCCTCTTGCTCTCTTCCCCCACCAAAACTTACTAACGGTGCAGTTGCTATCTCAACACATTAACTGCTGGAGCTTGGAGCTGAAATCCTGTTTATATGAAATCTTAAGAGCTAATTTCTGAAGGTGGCTGCCTAGTGCAGAACTGGCTGAACGAAACAATAGGGATTGGCATGTTACATTATATTAGGCATGTCTCAACTACCTTTCACAATATCGTTTTCAAACAAAAAACACTGTGCCCTTAGAAGAGAATAACCATGCTACAAGAGAGCAAATACAGTCAACCTTCGATTCTAAGACCCCTGGAATAACGACCCTCTCAAAGTAACAACCCTATTTTGGGGAACCACAACACAATTTTCCATTATCCCTATTTTGGAAAACCATAAAACAATTTTCCATTAACGAACCTCTCGAAATAATGATCTTTTCTGCAGGCACCGCGAAGGGTTGTAGAATTGAGAGTTCATTGTAGGAGAAAATTAATAAAGAATTTGTGTGTGTTTTTGTTGACTCTACAAATCTTAGTTTACTGGCAATTTTCAAGGTATAAAAATTAAAGAAAAAACTTCTTATAGCTATATATGGCATATGGACAAAGTGTTTTTTGTTTGAATGTGATATAGTTAAAGGTAGCCGAAACATGTCTAAAACCCTTAAAAATTTAAAACATTCTTCTTTCAGTTAGCTGGTCCCGCACTAGCAGCCACGTTAATACTGAATAATATAATTTCCGAACAATAGAGGGCACTAGATGCAAAAACCTTAATAACAGTCTGTCACACTGGGTTCAGATGATAATGCCTGCATGCTCTCAGATGCATTACCAGCAGTGAAGGTGTTAGTTAGTTACACAATGTAGGTATTAAATGAAGAGGAATTAAAACAACACATCTCACCTTCAACTAGAAGGACCTTCAAAGGGTACTGAGACTTTGCATGTAGCATCATTTTGGAGGAGGCTAACTCTTAAAAGTAAATTTCATTTAATGGAAAATTAATATTTCATAAATTTCATTTCTGTAGCTCTCTGGCAAAGATCTTTGTAGCTGAGCGTAACTGGCAAACAGGTTGCTTCCCTGACATAGACGGCTTTTCAAGTGCACCTAATTTAATTAATTCATTAATTAAGACAGTAACATACTATCAAATAGTTAAATATTACATAATTCATGCTTAGGAAATCCTTTATGACCAGATACAATCCTGCTGAGGTATTGGGGAAAAATATTCACAGCACTAGGCATCATGAAACTAGGAAAAAGAAACACTACAATGTAAATGTGAGCTAATACGAGTTTCGCTAATAGCATGTATCCTTAGGATCATTACACCAATCTTTTATAGAGGGACTTACGAGTATTTACCTTCAGATCTGTGTTGAGGACCATGATTTTTTCTGTTGAGATAAACAAGTCAACTTCTGTGCTTGGTTGAGTTTCGCCTTCTGGCGCCTGAAAATTGAGTACAAATTTCAATGTTGGCATAACAGTTGGGTACACGAGTTGTAACATACATACAGAGTAAAACAGAAAAATTAGATGAAACAGGTAGCATTTGAGGTTCGAGACCTATGTACTGTAAGTACATGCATGTGTACGTATATGTATATACATATTTCTGGTTTTCATTGAAACAATAAAATAGGCAAGGTTGAGATTTCACGAGTCGCGCAGACTGTTCAGTGATACTTTCTCACACTTCGACAGAGTGACTAACAAAAGATACTCTCTCCAAAGGGCTGGTTTCACAAGTTTATCTAGCATGTTGCTCACCAATGATGTTTTGCAGTTACGCCCTACGCACTTAGATGTATCAATTTGGTTCTTATAAACTGGAGAAACCTACAGTCAAGTGCGTCCAGCTGCAGTTCACGTAAAGAGAAACAAATATTAAAGACTTGAAAATTAGCAATAGCTTTACACACAAGAATCCTAAGGTGCGTTTCATCAAATACCCATTATATTGGGAAACTAGGTTGATGTTTAGCAGATAGTGTTCAATTTTAAGAAATTAAGTTGATCAAGATATACACCCACTAATGAGTGCACACAGGAAGTATACCTCTTTTAACAAAAATGAATAGAGGCCAATAGTTTTCAGTGTTACTTCTTTAAATAAAAAAAATGTTACTATATCAGAACATGTACACTTGCTCAACAAAATTTAAAACTTACCAGAGCCTTCAGGATCCAATGAAAGCAGTGGGAAGAAACAAAACATACTGTAGTTACTTGTTTTACAGGAATTCACATTAAAACATCCAAAAACAAACACAACAGACNGAAGAAACAAAACATACTGTAGTTACTTGTTTTACAGGAATTCACATTAAAACATCCAAAAACAAACACAACAGACGAGACAATAAATATTAATTGTAGCTAATAAATTTACTTGTGTAAAAGGTAAAAATATATGTATATCTATATTAAAACATTCAAATTGCAAGTGTAACTATTTGTTAGTTAAAAATTGATCTCTCCCATTAGAACTATACATGNTTGATCTCTCCCATTATAACTATACATGCATGTAACAAAATTGTTTATAATCTAAGGGAACTATGTAAAACAACCCTATCACAATTACCACACACTTTAACAACTATTACAAAAACAATTTCAAAAATGTCCACTATTAATGCAGTAAATACACTTACTGTCAACTAAATATACAATATACGAGGGTTGAGACACAAGTCATGGTAACTATTTTTTATGTGAGAATGATGGCATGGATCAACATTGAGAAATGTGCAAATTAAGTATACATAGGAAAAGGTAGGTGTATCAGTACACAACATTGTGTTTATTATGGTAGTTGTAGTATTACAATACATATACCCACCCTAAAGACCCTATAACATCCACAACATGCTGCCAATGATGTAGGAGACACTAAATACCATCTTCCTCACCCATTCATATGTTGTCGCACAGCATTTACAATGACCTGTCGTCTCCCAAACTGTCTAATCATGCAATGGTTCTTTACTTTCGGTATAAGGGCCAAAATCACGTAGAGAAAGGTGTGGAAAGTATCGTCGGTGTTCCAGTACTTCATCCCCAGCACTTGAGTAGCCGCTGTACTAACCCTACTGTACGCGGTCTTGCATTGCTCATAAAATCCGGACTTTTCTCCCCAACGGCATGATGTACCTGTCTCTGTAGGAAGCTGCTGTAGTAGGCTGCTATCACTGTTGTGTCATGTGGAATGAAGCGACACAAAAGTACTCCCGACATCATATGTGACAACGACTATCAACTTCAAGGGGGGAGGGATTTAACAAAACTTCTACCATCGTGGTGATCCTGTAGGTCGCCACTCTGCCTATTGATGTTTGAGCTCTGGTTCATAATAAGCCTTGGTCCAAAATTCATTGTCGGCAATGAGTTCGTGGTCTCCATCCTGCTGGTAGAGTGCCATGTGGTCACAGTATGTTGCATACCATGCCCACTTTTGAACTTCGATGCAAATTTATGCAGGTAGAGATCTTTCTGTAAAATCCTATGGATCGTTCTTTTCCAAACGTCACTTTCTACCTGTAACTCGAGCAGTGTCCGTCTTATCTCCGTTTCCACGAGGTGCCCAATTACTGAATGCGACATGTTGGTCTGCAGTCGCAGGTCATCCTACTTATTGCCGTCGCCGATTGCTTTGCATCCGTGCTGAAACGCTGCCACCCACCTTGCGACAGTTCAGTACGGAAGGGCATTATTACCGCACTGACCGTGCCTCCGAAGACTGGTGGCAAGGCAGCCAAGAAGGCAAGGCCCAGAAAAACATCTGAAAGGAAGGCGAGAGGAAGGAAAGCCAACTACATCTACAGAGTGTTGAAGCAGGTCCACCCAGGCACTGGCATATCATCCANATTGTTTATAATCTAAGGGAACTATGTAAAACAACCCTATCACAATTACCACACACTTTAACAACTATTACAAAAAAAATTTCAAAAATGTCCACTATTAATGCAGTAAATACACTTACTGTCAACTAAATATACAATATACGAGGGTTGAGACACAAGTCATGGTAACTATTTTTTATGTGAGAATGATGGCATGGATCAACATTGAGAAATGTGCAAATTAAGTATACATAGGGAAAGGTAGGTGTATCAGTACACAACATTGTGTTTATTATGGTAGTTTTAGTATTACAATACATATACCCACCCTAAAGACCCTATAACATCCACAACATGCTGCCAATGATGTAGGAGACACNTTAGTATTACAATACATATACCCACCCTAAAGACCCTATAACATCCACAACATGCTGCCAATGATGTAGGAGACACTAAATACCATCTTCCTCACCCATTCATATGTTGTCGCACAGCATTTACAATGACCTGTCGTCTCCCAAACTGTCTAATCATGCAATGGTTCTTTACTTTCGGTATAAGGGCCAAAATCACGTAGAGAAAGGTGTGGAAAGTATCGTCGGTGTTCCAGTACTTCATCCCCAGCACTTGAGTAGCCGCTGTACTAACCCTACTGTACGCGGTCTTGCATTGCTCATAAAATCCGGACTTTTCTCCCCAACGGCATGATGTACCTGTCTCTGTAGGAAGCTGCTGTAGNTCTTGCATTGCTCATAAAATCCGGACTTTTCTCCCCAACGGCATGATGTACCTGTCTCTGTAGGAAGCTGCTGTAGCAGGCTGCTATCACTGTTGTGCCATGTGGAATGAAGCGACACAAAAGTACTCCCGACATCATATGTGACAACGACTATCAACTTCAAGGGGGGAGGGATTTAACAAAACTTCTACCTTCGTGGTGATCCTGTAGGTCGGTTCAGTACGGAAGGGCATTATTACCGCACCGACCGTGCCTCCGAAGACTGGTGGCAAGGCAGCCAAGAAGGCAAGGCCCAGAAAAACATCTGAAAGGGAGGCGAGAGGAAGGAAAGCCAACTACATCTACAGAGTGTTGAAGCAGGTCCACCCAGGCACTGGCATATCATCCAAGGCCACGAGCATCATGAACAGCTTCCACCCGCTCCCTGCGGTATTCTCTAGCATTTCTCCTCCATAGAACCGCTATTTGCATGTAAGACCGGTGTTCAAGTTAGGTCACAGCCATTCTGCAAGACACTCGACTCAACTAAATTAACGTAGCTCTGTGCTATACTGTCCATCGTACTGCCATTTAGTGATGCAGCAACATACTATGGATGCCAGATTCTCCAGGGACACAAAACATCTTGCCCAATCATTACATTATTTTGAACAAAACAAAATAGTTTGCCATGATTATTGCCCCAACCCTTATATCAATAGCAAAATGCCTGACTGAAGAGGAATAATAGTTTGAGAACAATGTTTTACATACAAGTAAAAAGTACTGGTTCTACATTAAAATGGTAAACTAAACTTCACAGCACGAAGTACATGTTGGGATGTCACGGGAAGCTGCATTAACACACGTTGCTAGTATTTACGTGACGTAGGCCCGATGCCAAAATTATTTACAAGCAGATCTGAAGTAATTTAAATGTTGGCCTCTAATGTGAACGACAATGTCTCAACATTAAACTGTATTTTTCAGCCTCCTGTTTGTTGCCATGAACTTTAAAATACTAGTGTAAAAATTATGGCTACCAATATTAACAGCATTTGTTTAAAAGACCTTTAGTGCTATGAAAATAATAATAACTCCACTGAAAAACAGACTAGGAGATAGTTCACTGCATCACAGCATGAGAATTTTTACTGAAAGAGAATAAATTCCAAGTGAAGAATTCACACGCAGAAGTCTGGAGTGTTATGCCACTAAAGACAAAGAAGAATATGTCTGATTGAGTGTCGACCAAAATGATAAACAGATATATATATATATTTTTTAACATAACATGTTCATTCATCTGAATGCAGCAGAAATAATAATTTTCCACCCCTCCCAGGAATTTTTTTTCAAAACAAACGCGACATGAAAGGTCAATGTTTGCAGTAAATCACATATACTGTAGGATACAGACTTATGCTATGTGCAATTGGCACACAGTCAAGCGAACACTTCTCAAAGCCTTACTTAATTTCTCTTTACAGACTACAGTGTGTGTATCATACGTAAAAATCAACACTGTCACAAACATAACTAGTAGCAATGTATAAATTGTCAGACATTAGTAAAGAGAGAATTTTCTTGGTAGTAAGTATTCCCGCTGGCTAAGATAAAATTGTGGAGGGTAACTTTTGTAGGCACATTACCTAAATTAGATAAATAAACAAAATGTTTATGCAGATTACGCTTAGATTCTCAGCACAATTCTTGAACTCTTGCAGGGGTGCCCGTATGATTACGGAGAAAAGGGGGAGAAGAGCAAAGAAGGAGAGCGTGACAAAACTGCAAATGGCTCTTAGTTGTGTATCTTTACATTTAAATTATATTATCACTTAAATATACATACTAGTACCTTAACTTTAATTTCTAGCAGATAAATAATGTTTATACTTCTTAAAGATGCTATTTGATACCCATCCTTGACTTAGTCTCAAAGTAGGTCGGCAGAGATTGATGCCCTTGATATTTTTATAAATTAAAAAATAACATGTAACATGAGTATTACTATATTGATAGATGCAAATATTTTGTCAACCTTTCTGCAAACAGCCACATACAATATAAAGGCACTGATTTCAAGACAAATTGGTGTTTCTGCAGTTTCAAGTCTTCAAGTGACACAAAATATAACTTAACAATAAATAGATCAGAATAAAGTAACCCCTTTTAGCTAACAGTTTACACTAAACACACATTACTAACACACAAAAAAATAATATTTTTTATTTGTACATTATAATATATATTCCCCATTTGTAAATGTGGTAGAACATAAACAGTGGTGCATTAAAAAAAAAAAAAAAAAAAAAAAAAAAAAAAAAAAAGACAGTTACGAGCTGCAGTTTCAGGGCAGCCCTGCAAACAGGAAACAAACACCCAAGTGGTGGAAAGGTCAATGAACCTTGATCTTGGTGACTGCCTCTTCGACCATGTGCTTCTTGAGCCTTTTCCTCCTCTTGCGCCCCCCTTCCTCCTCCACCTCTACCGACCCCAGAAAGTGCAGCCTGAACACAGTGCCCGTGGCCCCGCCTCCCAGCGGCAGCACGCCCGTCAGCGGCACTTGGCTGTTCACATCATCATCATCATCATCCTCATCGTCGTCCTCGTCCTCGTCTTCGCTCAACTCATCGTCGAATGCAGCCAGTTCGCAGCCAGGCACGTGCGCCTGCTGGCTGGTTGCCTCCTGAAATGGGATGCCCTCGGCTGTTGCCTGCACCAACTTGACAGTGGCACGCGAACCGAACACCCCCCCTCATTAGAAACATGCTCAACACTCCACCTAAGTCACTACACTGTCTAGAAGTTTGGGTAGTTTGAAACTTAAGGTTAACTCAGAAGCCATACATTTCTATTTATTCAAATTTATTACTTTGCGAGATACTGCTCCAAAGGTCTTAAGAAGTGTACTGTAGATTATTATTATATCATTATTTAATAATTTATGTGCATACTAAGTCTCAAGTAGGTGGGTGCAAAATTCACTTTTCTGGAGTAAAAAGGTACCAACCACTTTAAAGAAAGAAGAAAAAAATATGTTTTTGAAAGAAAGAAAAAAGGGGCCGTGAATGAGGGGGGGGGAGGGGGAAGGGGAAGGTGAAACTAAGAATACCATTTCCACTTTTAACTAATTAAGAATTGTTTCACACAACATTTAACAGATCCAATTCATTTGGTTAGTATAAAATAACTTGACAAAAGACTTATTGGGTCACTTACAAATAATTACAATGCTTGACAGGCCACACTTGCTCGCTACAAAAAGTTGTGGCTCACTTATAAATCGCTGTGTGAAGATGTAATATATACATTATTATATGACATTAGAAGTTTTACGTTAGTGACAGTTACAGCTGAAGTTAATTAATTTAAAACAAAAACATATATGTTAAAAAAATAACTGCTGATAACTATTTTCTCTGTGGGATAGTATGACGAGTCCAGCTGGCCACACTTAGCCCGCGGTCCAATAATTGAACAGCAGTGCCGTAGTTAATAAATGGTGAAAATATGACGAATTTAGATTTTACTGGTGCAGAAATACATTTTGTAAGAAGTATCTTCAAGAAATAAAACTAATACTGATCTACCTAAATTTCTGATAAGGTTGTGCGCATACACATAATTCAAATGACATAGCCACCTGGTATTAAGGCTGTTCCAACAGATTAACTGGACTGAGAAGTATGTTTGACCCATTCGCTTTAATTTTTATCCTTTTGCTTATTTCAATGAAAATATGTTAAGTGATAATCTACAAGCATCTTCTAAACAATGCCAGTTTTATTACATTATGTTTGTGTTTGTTTATTTTATTTATTGTGAAATTTTATAGCCAATACAGTAGGGGAAAAGGGTGTATAAAAAGGAGCTTAATTTTTATCACTCCTATTAAACTTCTACATTCACACCCATTCAATATTAAACAAAATAATACCATTTAGGCTAGGTAACCACTTTAACTAAATTTGTTTTCAAATGAACATAGAAATTTAATTATTACAGTACATCATTCTTGTGAAATCAATTACAAAAGACATTACCTTTAATTAAAAATAATAATCCCTGTGTATACCACCTATTTTTGTTATCATGTTGACAGGTGGTAAAATGTTTTAGCTATCCTGATTATTGGACTATGATTATAAAAAAATCTATAAATATTGTCTGAATTTGTAAATATTTTGAAGCAGGCCCTAAATCTATGCAAATAATGTAAAAGGAAGTATTGTAACATGTTTATTAAATATCCTTACAACAATTTACTAAACAACTATTTTAAAATTAAATACCCTACACATTAATTTTCAGGATCTATTTTCCATCTCACTAAGTTGTACATGCAACATACATGCCAGATATCAAATTAATGCCTCTACCTTTCCCTTCATTGCTCTAAATTAACTAATTTAAGATGTCTTGAAATGTATCAAAAGTGTGCCCCATGCACTCTTCTTTCTATCATAAACTTCTCTTCAATATGTCCTAACACAACTTCATTCATTATGCAGATTATCCTCCCAGCTTTCAGGGGTTTTGTTTTCTTGTAGCATCACAATTTAAGTATTTTATATTCTTTTCCTCTCTCACGTGAGTTTGGTCCATGTTTCTCAGAAGATGCCACGATACCAACTGAGCATACTTCATTCAACCACTTTACGATTCTACACTAGCACATCCAGTTTTCAACTCTGTATTCCTTGCACACTATTCCAATGACAAAGGAATTATAATCACTTTCTTCACCTCTTAATCGTTGGACAGCAGTATTTGCGAGACAAATAAGTATTACGTCAAAAGTGTCTACATATTATTGTAAAGCTCACATTAAGTTTGAAAAATTATCTGCAAAACAGCAGCAACATCTCAAGAAAGAAGGAAATTCCCTGGGCACTTTTTATGATGCTTCTAAAAGAGGTTGCACAGTGTGGTGCCACTTACAATGTACCTGTATATAGTGTAAAATGCACTCTTGCCAAAAATGACCAACTTTTAACCCCAGTTGTAGTGGACTACTTGAAACGATTTTTTCCCATTATAGTTGCTAATACAAACAGCCTAAGCAGAAATAAATGACAAGGAGTGGTATTGCCAACATAAAAAGTCTGGCAGCCGCACAATACACGCACATCTGTAGTTACCGCCACCAACACATCCAGCTACTGAAAACACCACTCGATTGGCAGCCAGCGTTTATATGTTTTCCATAAGATTATTAAGTAAATTTTAATTTAACGTTTATCTCCTACTGCAAAGGTGGTAATGGATAGCGATCCTCTAGATTGTTTGTGCTTATCCAGTGCTTGTCACCTAGCAGCAAGCAGGCTGTCAAACTTCTGTTTCCAGGGTCGTGCAGTTCTACAAGTAATAGTATTAATCTGTTGAGGCCTAAAATCAACTTTGTACAGGACGCCTCCACCAAGCTTTGCACTACCACCATATTCCACTGTCATACGGTGCATCACAAGAGAGACAGGCCTCCAACACCACCCTCTAGGTGATAACAGCAGTCACCACAGTGCCGTAAGAATCACTCACCAACCCTCGTCATCAACAGAAATCACAGGAAACACTCATACAAGTGTATAGATAAGAGACAAATGCAGGATGCACTCCACTCATTGCTCCTATCACCTGCAGCTTGATAAAGCATGCCCATGTGTCTGCAAGTGAAATTCTTAGGTTGGGCCATAAAGAAATATGGGAGAATCAAATCAAAACCACCAGCCTTGAGAGTGCTTTAAACACTCAGTGCCAATTGCCCAGCCAGGGGCAATAAATACACCTAACAAGTCCTATGACACATGCATGCACACACACACACACACACACACACACACACACAGAGGATAAGGAGAGGAAAGAAGAGAGAGCAAGAGGAATGCGGAGAGGGGAGATACAAGGGAAGGAGAGAGGGAAAGGGAGAAATAGGTGGGAAGTGATTGTGACAGGGAGAGGGGAAGGCAATTGAGCAGGGTTGAGAGGGAAAAAGGGGAAGCAGAAGGGAGAACAGCGGTAAGAATAAGGGGTGAGTAGAAGGGGGAGTAGGGATGAGAGGAAGGGAGCACAGTTGAGAGGAAGGGAGTACGGTTGAGAGGAAGGGAGTACGATTGAGAGGAAGGGAGTACGGTTGAGAAGGGAGCACGGTTGAGAAGGGAGTAAGGGTGAGAGGAACGTAGTAGGGGTAGAGGATAAGGTTGGGAAGGGAGAGGAAGAGAGAAGGCGAAGAAGAAAGAGGAGACTGTAAAAGTAGCAGTACATTCATTCTTGAGACCCTGAAGCTACAAAAAACTATAAAAGCCCATAGAAAGGGCATGAGCTGTGGCAGGTAAACTATTCTGGCCAAGCCTTCACCAACTAAACATCAGCAGCTCGATTATGTTTCTCTTCGTGTAAGATGTCTTACCTGTGATGCGTCTTTCGTATGACAGCCTCGTCATAATGCTGCATGAAAAAATTGATTACTGTTCTACGCGTCATAGTGGGCTAGTTGTACAGAAGCCATAGCATCTATGATGCCTGAGAAGTGTACTATTTGCAAACGCTGGTTATCCTGTAGCTTCGATTATGTCATTTCTCACAGGAGTTGGTAACGCCATGACACTATTGGCCAATCAAGCGTTTACGTGTTACGTCATTACTGTTTATAAACACAGCTGTGATTGTCACAACAATGGACAATAAGCACATATTTTATTAAAGTTATTGTAATTGTTAAATTCCGTTAACACATTTATTAATGTACGTGCAAATCATGCGTGCATTATATAAAAACTGATTGATACTTGCTATGAATGGTGACCTATGTGGATTGTTATGATACACTATAGCCTCAGTATTCAAAGGTCAAGGAAATTTATTATTGAATCCAACTTAATTATTACGCAAATCTTTCACAATTATAGAGAAAATGAAAGGTGCATTTCCATTAGAGAGCCTTTTGTAAAAACAGTGATTGGCAATTTCTTTGAAAAACTCTATAGCATTGTTCCAAATGTAATTTCCAAATTCAAAGTACCGCAAAACAAATTCTTCATTGTAATAAATACCTAAATAAATTTGTAATATTTTGTTTAGTAAATTTGTAATATTTTGTTCAGCACCAATTTGTTTTACTGAGTGTTATTGGCACATTATGACCTTTAATATCAAATGTAGCTTGCAGAACCAACTAGGCTTGACATTAAAATTACTTACAATTTTTGGTGAATTGTCTTGTTCAGGATAAACCTGATTTTCAAGTGAACAAATGCAGGGGTGTGCACAGGGAAACTTACAGAGCAGCTATAACACTTCCATGCTGAAATACTGTGATAAGCCATGAATCCATACTTTTGGTATATTTCGGTTCGGTATACTATGCGGCTAAGTTTTGCAGCATAACACCACATGTCTCACAAAACATGTAGCCACTAAACTTCGGATTTTACCTCAGTATTTAATACACAGCGTAACTAGTAATATGGATATACCCATACCAATTTCTTAACAATTAACAATTGTGTACTTTTTATTGAAATATACATTAAGATTGCTTGCATTACATAATATATATTTTATTATTTTAATAATGCAATCACTATTGCATGATAATACCAAGATTTACCCACTTTCAGTTAGTGGCTAGATAAAATGGAACCAATCATTCATACACACACACACACACACACACACACACACACACCCACACACCCACACACCCACAGGCAGTCCTCTACTTTCATACATAATGTGTTCCTGAAAATGTGTGTGAAAGTTGAATCATATATGTAATAAGAGGGATTCCGTTCCAAAGTTACAAGAAAATTTAAAAAATGATAAATTTTGGTAGAAAGATAATATATTTAATTTATAAACATGTTATTTTTAACAAGTATTTCATTGACAATCACTAATAAATATACATATGCAATACTTTCTGCCAGAAACGTTGATTTTCAACACCTGTATACATATTCGATTGGTAAGTACTATGTGAATAAATAAGGTAATTGAATATGCTTTCTACTTTCTGTAAAATTGTTGTGCAAATGTAACAATTTATTATTGTAGGTTGTAAAAACTATGTAAAAGTTTTTCAGAGATTTGTATATTATTTTAACAGAAGCACTTTTGTATTGTGACAATATGACAGCCATATCTAAACATTCATAACTGGAAAACATGACAGGCAGTGTTAGATGGCAACTAACAGTGCTATATCAATATGTTGGTAGGTTGCTAGATGTATGAAAGACAAAGTCGGCTGTATGAAAGTTGATTTAGAGGTGTTAATATGTCATGTATGAAAGAGTGAGTTGTACAAATCTCAAATGTATGAAAGTCGAGGACTGCCTGTATTAAGCATTCATAGAGTTCCTACAATTTAATGCATCAAAACAAAAAGTGCTTTCATTGATAAAGTTATGTTACGCCCTATGGTCATGGTTGACAGTTTATTGCGATTTGTTTTACTACTTTTCCTCCTGACAAAACACGACACGTTATTTTGGCAATACACACACTTGTTTACTTAACTGTTGAGATTAGGGTGCAAATGGAAAGCTAATAATGGGAACATCATAAAAAAAATCTCATGCAGTTTCCCATAGCCAATTGACTGACTACAAAAACAAAGAAACTTTTCATAACACTTCAACTTATCGTCAGAAATAGTGGATCAACCATGCACCATCTCATACGAAAACCACTATATTATTTAACATAATCGCAAGTATGGATATTACATAACAGTACAGTGATAGTAAATTATTTTGTTTACAGCGCAGCATCAGTTTAAGCACGGATTTGAAACTAATTACAATAGTTTTTCATACAGTATAAATCAACGTACATCACATAAACGTGTTATAACGGCGACGTCTTACTTATGGCGAGCAAATTTCAGCATCACAGATAAGACATTGCTGTCACACTTATGCTGCACCATAAATATATATGTGGTTGCATTTTGCCGCTAAACATCATAACTATGACGCGTATTTCTTATGACAGGGCAAAAAAAGAAACACAATCGACCTGCAGATGACCACCTCACACTAATGGGAAACTAAAGGTAGACTCGCAACTACACATTGCATCCGTCAGTCGCCCGTCTCTCCGGTGTCATGTGATCTTCAACCAATCGCAGGGCAACTTTTTTTCTATCTGACAATTTATCTAATATTGATCAAACTTTAACTTTTGACGGACCGACGGATGGGCCACCGCCTTCTGACTACATTCCGTAGACGTAAAAATGCACTTTGAAATAAAATGCAAGGCGGTGGATCTGTATATATTATCTTTGGTGGTAAATTCAATAATTTAAAATGTAAATAATTCAGTATAAATTCTTATCACGTAAAAAAATTCTCCCCAAAATGTTTTATCTCTTGAAAATGTATTGCCAACGAAAATATACCTCTAACTAAAGAAAGATCACAACAAGTTGTCACACTGAAATGTTGCCATACAGAAGGATTGACGGACGATGAATTGTTGTGTATCACTTTCAACTGACTGATGAAAAAACAGATGGATGACTGACGGGCGGGCGACTGACTGGTGCGAGGGATGGTTAAAGAGCCCAGCCTAAGTAAGCTGCAACATCTCGTAGACTTCACAATCACTACAACCTTTACTTCAGTTGGGGAGCTAGCAATGGCCAAGATAGCATCACATTGCCTTAGAGGAGCCCCCAACCACGAATACGCAATTAAAGTCAAGTGTGTGTGCAGAATTCCTTCCTGGGGTTTATGTACGCCTCGCAACTCTTGTGAAAATTGCTATTTCTGTTGTCTTCGAGAGCTGGGACACTCTGATAACCATGATAAGTATCAGCCACAACTCCCTTCACAGCATTTGTTCAGATAACATTTAACATGCTTTTCAAAATCTAGGCCTGGCAAATAGAATTAGATGTAGGAAAACAGTTTCTATCATCATCATTAGTAATTTCACAGGTAGACTAAGGTATGAAAAGCCGAAGTTTACCACACCTTGAATTCAACAGCAAGCAGAGTGACAATCTCAAGATTTCACAGTAAATTTTGTTACAAGCAGAGAATACATCTTGACGGCACGACACAAGTAATACGAGTAGCAATGCAGGATTAAGGATGCAAGTACTGAAAATGCTTTGTCGCGTGCCGGTTTAGGGATTATAGCACAACATTGGCTCACATCCATCACCCCCTCACACCACCCCCGCCTCGCGCACTTCGCTAGGCGCCTTCTAGACGGCACGTGGTACCACAGGCAGGTGGAAAATTCCGGTACACGTGGAGCTGAAGCGTAGGCCTTCCCCCTTCACCACGGACACCTCTCGCCCGCCGCGAGATCTGTGGAGTACAGGGAATTCACAAGATATCAACCAAATAATCGGGCGTATTTCACCTGAACGCAGTAAATACGCACCGCTGCAGAAATACCTGACGAGATGTATTAGTGCCGAGGTATTACCCCCGCCCCGCCCCTCCAAACCTTCAGATACGAGGACACGTGTGTTGGACGGCTTGTTAGGCGTTCTTCCACTTCACCCCTCTTACCCCCTTCCCTCCCCTAAAATGTGCCACGTGCCGCCGATTCAGGGCAGCGGCTGGCGTGTATAAAAACCCCTTTCCAAGAATAGGAGGGGGTCAGTAATATCGGGTACGTCGGTCAGTCATATCGGGGCAGTCAGAGGCTGCGATACTCCGTGCCGGGAGAATCGTTACGTCAGTAAAGTCAACCAGTCAGTAGAATATCGCCGAGCAGAGAGTCAGGTCAGGGGTTCGGACCCCTGACCACGTCAGTACGTCAGCAGCAACTGTGGCCTTGCCAAGGCCTACCCATCGCCGGAGATCACCCACCACAGCTGACAACACCCGCAACAAGAGTTAAGTATGACAATCACCGTCACGAGAAGCCCACTCAACCACGAATTCGCCCAGTAAATCCGAGTAACCAAACTATCACAGTACCGCACCTCTCAAGTGTTGATGTTGTGTATTTGTGAATATATACGAGACAATATATTCATACTTCAAAATACAACAGTAATAGTCTACCTCATTACAATACCCACAACCTCCACGCACTTTATAGTCGGTGCCTGGGGGACATTAACTCTGACCATATAAGCCGCCATGTCTTCCACAGTGGCGGTACACGAGTCGTCGTTAGCTTTTATAATTCATACATGCAGGACTTGGAATATGACTGTCGCCTACAAATGCTATCAGGGTACCTATAACACAAATTGTATTTTGTTTTTAATGTAATTTAATAATAGAACTCATTACCCAGGAAAAAATGAGTAGAAGATGCAACAGGATAAGTTGACCAAAATGATGAACGCTCACTTGAGTTGAAGAAAGGGAATTTCACTGTGGATAAATATGGATAAAGAATGTGGACCTAAGAGAAACTGTGCTTATTGCCAGTGGCACCAACTTCGGGAGCAGGGGCAGTGCTACTTTTGCCCTCCCAAAATTTACTATGGAGGGACAGAGCACATTTTTGCCCCTCCAAAATTATTGTGCATATTAATGTTATTCATACGCAATAATTTGTCGATGAATGTTGCAAAACACTAATAATAAATTCCAATTTAAACAGCTTGGGGGATCTTAGTCTTTACAATTGCAAGTGGCCATCTATTGGATCTAGGCAACTTCCAGATGTCTGTAGTGTAACTTAAATATTACTATTATGTCCAATAAGACGGATAGTAAGATATAAGTCAATTTTTCTGTCCTTTCAAATTATATAGATTTGATAGAAATTTTTTTACATCCATTCCAGATAATGATTCAACCGAAACCAGATCTAAAGCTGGCTCATTTTTAAGACTAATGTTTTCCTTTGATTTTTTTTCTCTACTCTTACTGTTTTTTTCAAACTATTTGGTTAGGTAGACTCTGCTTACTGTGCTCTACAAAATAAATAGCTTCACTTAGTAGAGGCTCGTAGATTGATTACAACCCTTAAAGCAAGCATTCAATTTTTAAGAGGAAGTTTGCAAGAAATCTGGTTTGAAACAAGAGGAAAAATAACTGCAGAAATACGTTCACCTACTATACCCAGAGTGAAGAAGATTCCCAAATGATACGACAATTCTCAAGATAATTCAGCAGTGCAGTTTGGTTCAATACAGCAAAGGTACAGGTGTCTATTATTCGAAATCATAGATAGGATTGCAAATAGTTTCATTTCCTGTTTTGAAACAGCCTTTAACAAATTTTTGCATTTCTACAAAGATGATGTTGACCATGATCATATTTTTACTTCACAGAAGGATGTTTCATGATATGTTGCAGAATGAAGGGATAGTTGTTGAAAACATTGAAGATATTATTGATCACTTCAAGCAACAGGTTCATTTAAGGATTTGATCTCTGAAACTCTTCCAAGTTTTTGCAAATTGTAAAGACAATTCCCATGTCAGCAGCAGAGAGGTCTTCCTCTGTTCTAAAGACTTGAGACGTACTTACGTTCAATGATGGGACAGCTGTGGTGCAAATAACACTTATTACATTCAATATTAACGTAATTCATTATGCAAATGTTCTGCAAATGAAATAGTACCCCACAAGATCATAAACAATCTGTAGTTGGCGAGAAACGTTTAAACATTATGCACTGCTTAACTTTTAACGAGTGCAAAATCCATTTCCAAAAGCCCTTTTGTACAAAAATTGGAAGATTAATTAACAAAATACAAATTTATTTCTAAAATCCGAAATCTTCCGGATAGGAATATACATCCCATAAGTGCCACGCACTTCCATTTATCTCAGAAACATAAACATTGTGGCACAAACCACTATGGATAAATACCAGCATACATTTTTAGCCAGTACGAAGAACATTCTTATTAAAATGAAATAATTAAACAAACAATTGTTTGTACACTACGCCGCGATCATGCCTTCATTTATCCAACACACTGATGGCTCGTAGCGGCACACGTTAAGTCAGCCGACATGCATGCGCACAGCTGGTGTGAAGGATGTGGCCTGCCTTTCAAGGGCAACTACGACATGTGCGCAAAAGACGCGAGGCGGGTTGCAGCAGAAACAAGTGGTGCAAACACACCAATATCATTGATGTAATATGTTGTATTAGTTTATATGTAATGCTGGTTTCCACTCATATCCAAAGTCGAAGCAGAAAAAAACATAAACAAGTCATCCATTAATAAAAATAATTAAACCAAAATCTAAAACTGTAAATAAAATTTTATTCCAATAAAAATAGTGTAAGCAAATTGTCAATAGGCAATGCAGTCAATTACAATCGCAATCCGTAGTCTAAACCCATGAAGAAAAGCCAAAAATCAAAGTTATAACAGCACTATTGGAAAATGTATCCCTAAGTTAAACACTGCACTCCAAGCACAAAGCCATAGCAACATGGCATGGTGACGAGATAAAAGGCGCTTATGAGAGGGAAAGGTAATATCTGTAACCAGTGCTGTTATTGGCTACCACTGTTTCTATGCACGCGTGATTAGAGTGAGTGAAGAGATTTGGGCGGCTCTTGACAGAGGTCTTGAGAGCCGATGCGTGATTGGAGGATAGACATGTACTCAAAGTAATGGGTACGAAGTGGAGGGAGTATGGGGGGGGG
>NQII01000339.1:950401-1025291 GCA_002778355.1 Clitarchus hookeri | reverse complement strand
AAGAAGAACACGGAGAGACGACAGATGTAACAACAAACGAGCCGTATCGTGTCAGCAGGCAACCAACCAACCACAGCGACAAGCGTGCGTTAACATAAGGCTCCACGTCCTGGAGCCAGCGCATCCTCATACCCTGCTTCCACTAACTTAGCGCAGCGAGCAATTACCTTGTGGAATGAGGAAAACAGTATACAGGCAACATGAAAGCCTACGTTGTATTCTATAGGCGGTTCACGGTTAATTGAGCACTTTTGGAAGCCCTGCTTAAGATATACTTTTCTCCTCAGCTTGCATCATTCTGTCATATGTAAAATATACATTGCCACAGACCTAATTACATTATTCATGCGTCAGTCAAGTCAAAACATGTGATTATTGGGAACCTAAATAGGTCGCCAATATACCAAATTGTGCTCTAATTTGTAAAAAGCAAAAATATAACTTTATTCACCACACATTTAAAAATTTCTCTCAAAATATATCAAGACTTGGAGTGAAAGAAGAGATCTGGGTGGCTCTTAACGTCCGAGGTCTTGAGAGCTCATGAGGGTGAAGCGAGGCGAGAGTGGAGCAGCGCTGAATGTAAAGGCGGGGAAACGAGAGATCCACGAGAAAACCCTCCGACCAGCGGCATAGTCCGGCATGATCCTCACATGCAAAAACCCGGGAGCGAACCCACCAGGAANTTAAAAATTTCTCTCAAAATATATCAAGACTTGGAGTGAAAGAAGAGATCTGGGTGGCTCTTAACGTCCGAGGTCTTGAGAGCTCATGAGGGTGAAGCGAGGCGAGAGTGGAGCAGCGCTGAATGTAAAGGCGGGGAAACGAGAGATCCATGAGAAAACCCTCCGACCAGCGGCATAGTCCGGCATGATCCTCACATGCAAAAACCCGGGAGCGAACCCACCAGGAATCGAACCCGGTTTGCCTAGATGGGAGGCAAGTAGTCTAACCACTACAACACCGTGGCCTCCGTCAAGAATTGGAATTATTTTTCTTAACTTGCTGCCAACTTTACAGGGGAATCTGCTTGCCAGTGCGTGCATTAGCATATACTATAAGCAGTCATTAGCAGCAATTTTTTTCAAAAGTTTATTTAAAAAGTGCTCACTTTACCGTGAAAAACCTGTAACTTGTTAACTACTGGGAAACACACGAAGCTGGTTTTCAAGTAAATTTATGATAGTAATAATATAATTTTGTTGGTCATAACCACTATACATTTATATTCAATATGTAAATGTACGTACATCGAGAAACAAAGGGGGTAGGGGGAATGCCCGAGTACCGTAAGGCTATGAGCTGCCGAGCATTAAACGGAACACTTTGCATCATGCACAACTGAGTATAGCTGTTATTCAAAAGTACATCAGAACTGTAACACTGTGCAAACAGGGCACTTGGATGCCAGCATAATTCTGCAAGCAAACACAAAGTAGTGATCCTTAATGGCAATACATCCACACAACCTAATGTTTTAAAACTCTGACAAGTCTATTAACAGTCATCTGCATGCAAAACTTAAAGACCGCCTAAGACACAACTGTAAAGAATATTTTACACTGCAAAATAAAGAACATTGAGATCCAAACACATCACTTGTTCAGCTTCAATAATACATACATCTATTACACAGCTGTATTATGCTGATACCACCAATGCCTGCCCACACCAATACCAATATCATACCCCCCATTACCATCGGTCCACCATAGTCTCATGAGCTTCAACATGACTAAAATGGGCTAAATCTTACCAATACAAATATTTCTGTTTTATACAAATCAGAGAAAGTTAACAAATTATTAAACTTTGACACAGCAGTTGTCATACAGTAATTGCATCTATGTAATCATTATTGTGTTAAATATTTAATAATCTCACAGCTACTGTAGTTATATCCCAAGTTGTCAAATGTAAAAATAACTATGTCTAAAGAAAGTTCTACAACTAAAGAAATTTGTGAAAAAAAAATCTGATTTGTGTCAATTTATAAATTTGTGAAATTTCATAGTTTGAAAAAGTTTGATGAATAAACTTTAACATCACAATGTTTAATTATTGTTGGCAATTATCATGTTCTTTAAATTTATTTTGGTATGATACCAAGATAATTCTACTCAAGAAAAATATAAGAACAAATATGTAAGACAATAAATTAATAAATAGCTTTGTTATGAGTTATCTATTAAAAATGTACCGATACTGCATCATTATTACAGCATTTATTTTCTGCACAAGAGGTGCAATAAAACAAAGTCATAGATAGAGTGCATGAAAGCACAACCCAGATAACATCCCTTTCACATGTGAAATAATTACATTACGAGCTACAAGACATCTAAAATCTTGATTAAAATGTATTTATCATTTTGTAAGTGTTAGATGGATGCATTTCATAATAAACCATCATTATTTATCATGAATATGATATATGGATTAAGAAACTTGTGTAATGGTGTAGGTGCAACTGGTATTAGGTGGTTTCTAAGTGTTGGCATCAGCTTAATCATTCTAACTACAACACTGACGTTCTACATACATCATGACTTCACATTTTAAACAATTTTTTTAAAGTTATATATTTAAATAAGAACATTTATACATTTAAAAAAGGAACATTTCTACAGAACTTTAAAATGTGTTTGTTTTATGACACTTTTACACATAATATTTTGCAGACTGAAGTGATGAGTTTTTTTGTTTATTAAACTTAACTCAGACCTAAGTTTATGAGAATTTAATACACAAATAGTGCATTCAGTCTTACACAAGCTTTGTTTTCAAACAAAATCTGGAGCTTCCATACACCTCCGTTGTTTGTGTTGAAATTGGGGTAAATTTCACATTTACATCTATGCAATGTTAATACCTTAAACCTTTTACACAACTTTCCTCCAGATATTAAGATTAATAATAAAAGCAACAATACAGTCAACTCTCTTCTATGACTTTTCATAGTTCAGGAAAAAGTATGTTATTTCAAAGGGGTCATTATTGGAACTTGGACTGATTTTGACCCGTTGTCAAATCCTTTATGCAAAAATTCTTTTAAAATGGTACTTAAGCTGGTTTTGAAAATCTTTCGCAGAAAAATGAAACACTGATTTTACGGAGTGTCACTGCTCTCGAGAATGACTTTGTAAAATTACTACGTCCGTAAAATCAAAACTGTTTAATTTAAACCCCTAAAAAATCCAAAAATTGCATTAAACATCTCCCCCTCCCATGAAGTCCTTGTTTCATGATCTCTACCATAAAATCAACATGATTTTTAAATGAACTATGAATTTAATTCAATACGTAGACCTCTCCCAAACAAAATGATACCCCAGGAGTGTTTACTTGACACCTCCCTCCTGCACCAAAAATGTTTAAAACAATGAGCAAAGCATAAATTATAAAGAGCGCAAATTCCATTTCAGAAACTTCTTGTGGGAAAAATCTGACGTGTTATTAAAATATTGATTTGTTTCTATAGATAAATGATTTCTGAATAAACTGTTATCCTGGAAGGGCATATGCGACACCCCTTTGATGCCAAATGCAAAAGCGCAGAGTCCAAGCACCGAGTTAATAGCAATAGTTAAATACAATCTTGCAGGAAAAACCGAAGATATGGTTTTGAATTAATAATTACTGAAGGTCTTGAAGAAACAAATCCTAGTGACTTATATTTATTTGCAGCTGTGATACATTATCAAATGAAATATTATTAATCACTTCAAAGAGGTGAAATAGCTGCCTACACAGCAAATTCCAGCTGCACATGCCAGAAAAAGGCATCACTTGCCACTGACATGTCTGAACGCCATTCACCAATCAGCGCCTGGTAACCTGCTTGCCAACCAGCAGCCAAGCCAATAGGGCACCTATCACAACATGCAGTAGCCAGCCAGTCTGACACAGGGCCGGTTCCCAAGAGCCTCTTTCATCCAATCATCGAGTGGATACGCTAACATCACAGGAACTGCCATGATGTTTTACCTCTGTGTACTTATCTATTCTGCGATGCAGATGCCTACCAAATTAAATGACCATTGCTATGGTGTCAACATACCATAGAGGGAAAATGGGGGTGGAGTACTCAAGTGAGTTGGGCAGTAGCCACTCTTGTGTCCTCACACTGGACTGCTTTTCTGCCAATAGCACTATCAAAAACACAAACAGGATTTGAGATCAGAACACTGTTTACGTAAGTGCTTCAAGATGTTTGCATTCTTTTTCTTACACAATTTTGATTTAATTAGAAAGAATACATAAAAGTTCGTCAAAGTATTTTATTTGTATAAAAGAATGTGTGTGTTGAAGATTCAAATGTAAACATGTTCATCACCGTTCACTATGCAATGTTGACAGTTGCATCGGATTTAAGCAAGTCATTGTTTTGGACAGAAGACAAAAATCAGTCTACCTCGTCTTCAGTCAGTATAAACGTCAAAGTGTCTTCTGGCGACACAGAACATGGACTGTGCTACCTCATTTCCTCCCCTTGCATGACTGACGAGGAGGGTGATGGTTGACTAGTACCCAGCGTGGCATCTTCATACTCTCCCCCCTCGTGATCAATTAGGTAGTGGTGACGGAAGCTCGTGGGAGGCGGGTGCTTTTCCTGGGCTGCTTCAGCAACGTTCCCCTCATCATCACTCCTTGCGCATTATGAAGAAACTTACTCGGAACTACCTTTACCACCACTTTTGATGTTTTAGCGTTTCACTTTGTGGCATACTACCAGTTAAGTGCAACAACATTACAACACCTACATTTTAATGCTAGTAAACATCTTTTTTAATCAGTTTTTATCTCGATGACAATGGCAGTTACGCATGGGGAAACTTTCTGCCATTGGGGAAGGGCGTGGACAGAGTCAAATGCGTACTGTGGTGGTACCCACTTTTAGATCCAACCTGCTCCCGAGTAGTACGCTGCTTACAGAGAGAGTCACAGTGATGTGTAGCGATTCAAATAAATGCAACCAACTTATTTTTAAACTTATTTGCTTCACGTTTTTGACCTTTTTGACCAAAATGTTTTTACAGTTATCCTAAAAAGGGTTGTTACTAAGTGAGGGTTGCTATTCCCGGAGTCATAAAATCATGAGATGACTGTATTTAAAGACACTAATGAATATGCATTCAAAATCACCAGGGTTTGCAGTAGCATCTCCAGCAACACACGTGATTGAGTATGTAAATATGTATGTAGATCGTCTGGGAAGTATCCTGACAGCACATATCATATCTCCCATTCAAAGTGTTAACACAACAAAAAATACCCTCTAATGGAAGACCAACAACAACCAAAGTCATACATATTCTAGTAAAGGAAATATTACTTTATAATTCTCCTACCAACCCTCAAAAAGCAAAAATGTTTTCTTGAGTGAATCTACACAAAATGCACATTAGTACTTTTAATTGTGCTTATTCATGTGCTATCGTCTTTTAATTGCAGATTACATAACATTTAGAAAACTAAAATAAATCTTACAAACTATCACTAGAACAAGGCAAAGCCACATGGCATGTGTGCGAGTTTGGGAAAAACCCAATATACATTTCAGAAGGGCAGAATATTTTACTGTGCATGGACATATCTGTATCCTAAAAAAATAATCGTAATTTATGCACTTTCTAAATCTGGAATGACCATTCATCACGTTGTTAAACCTTTCACTATGGATTAACACACAATACGTTGAAACCCAGTAAGCACCAGCACTTCTGGAATGCATTCTGTCTTGTGGGCTTTTTTTTTCTTGTTTGCAAATATGCTTCAGTATTCTACTTCAGAATACTGAATTACAGGACCTATCTACATTAAAAAATTATACTCATTCCCCAACAAGAAAGATAAGGCAGTTGATCTAATGAAGTTAATCATTGCGAGTTCTATACTGCACACAAATTGCGTTCTGGATGGTATCTCCAATTTCAATAGCAACTGTTACACTGAGTATGCTGGTTAAAATTAATCAGCAAAAATTAATTAAAATTAATACTCTTAACGAAAACCCTAGGTTAAATTAAATAACCCTGTCTACTTAAGACATGACAAAACGTGCCAGTCTTGCAGCAATCGTGTACACCACTAAGGCACAATGGTACGAGAAAAACTGATTTGTCACACATGTTGGTCAAAGAAACATGTTGATTAGGGCCGTATTCAATGTGTGTGTATATCCGAGTCTTCTGGAGATTTCGTATTTTACGCCTGAGATTGGGCAGTCGAAGGACTCTGAATCTTAAAACAGAACCTAGAGATAATATAGCAGAGTACACAGTACACACCATAGCGGTGGGTACTTTATTAACTTACTTTATGTTTTTACTATTTCATATTACAATTAATGAAGTAATCTGCAAGTTTTCATGGTAGTTTATGATTTTGAAACACCAAATGGATTGTTCTTTATCACCAAAATAAATATCAGTAAGATACATGAAGTTGGGCCTTTAAAAACTAAAACTCAAATTATAAACTACAATTATGACAGGCAAACACATATGGCTATTTACATTGAAAAGAAACAAGTCATGATTATAACGTGTTTCTATAAAAACAATTACTTTACAAATTAACAATTTTTGTTTCACGCATGATATGTGAATTTTTATGAAACTGGACATGAAACCAAGCATTCGTGCTTTAAGATATTATAAAATAGTTATTCATTTTTATATTGTCTATGAATAGACATCATCAGAATGAGCATGTGACATGTATCTTAAGTTGATATCCCTGGTGTAAGAACCCTTACTAATGGTGAAATTCTACCCAATCACGATGTTGCCTTGACCCTGGAAGAATGTTCAAACTCTAAAGTAGTTTATTTAAAGTTTCTTCTACCATACCAGTTTTAACGTCTGTTTTACAAACTTTCAAAGCTGGGTAAACATAATTTGTTTTATGATGCACAGTGGAGAATATGGCAAGAACATACCCACTGCAGACCTTTCCTTTTAGAACTCCAGATTTTGTGTTTGTGCACTTTAAGAATTTTTACTGTCAAAGCTTGTGAAGACTACTTCTTTAATTCATAAACACACTTATTTACGATTTCTGTATATTTTTACACTTATCACTAAATCTTATTAATGAAAAAATTTGAAATTTACATTGGGTTGAAAATGCTAAATACACCAGGATGTCAAAACATAACACAGCAGTAATCATTACTCATCTAATCCAGCAACACAGTAATGGATTTCAGTACAAAACCAATTATTTTAACTAAGGCAAAAAAAAAAGTTGGACAGTTACAATAGAAGTGTGGACTTTATTAAAAATGTAATTAATATGACACTCATTTAAAAGTTATTTATATTTAAATGTTTTTTTTTTTTTCAAACCCAGAACTTAAGTCTCTTTCACAATTAAAATACATCTTTTCTGTAATAAATTATTCACATAATGTACAGATTCTCAATTTTTTTTTTTTTTACAAAAAGATGTAGATTAAGAACTTCTAAGACCATGAAGTGTGAAGCTCTGAAGCAAAATGCAAGTCATATTTTTTTATCAGGATTGTAGAGTTTTTTTTTTTTTTGCAGTTTAAAGTAAATATGTTTTTAGAAAATATATGCACAAAGTTTCCCACCTTGGCTTTGTGACCTGTGCAGCTGTTGTAACTGCAATGTGTGTAATTTCTTGTGTCCTAACTGTTCAGTTTGTTAATCCAAACCTTACTTTGTTACTAAAAACTATTTTCATTGGTACTTTGCGCAGGAAGTCACAAAGCTTGTACTTGTTTACGAAAACCATCAACGATGGCAATCTCGTATATTTAACGTGTTAATTAAATTACGACGTACGCGGACGAAATCCCATCCACATTGGCAATCGCTAGCATCAACATTCCCTCAAATAACCATCTATTCTGCATTTAGCCAAGGGATGTTACGTGTAACTGCTGATTCCTCACATGACTATGATAGGTTAACAGATACTTCAAGCTAGTATTAAAATGAGAGTTACTCAAACTAAAACCATTTGCTTAAATTAGATTTCAACAATTTTTGAACTAATTTCAATAAGATGCCTTTTTTTTTCTTGCAACACTTCTTCCTTTTTAACACTTGCACCTATAATTTACAACCTGTATTTATGTAAACATTAGCTCTGGAACTATATATATTTCCTTGCAAAGCAAGCTAACTTAGAACGGTTACAATAATGTTCTGCAGCAATACTGTTTCTTTCCATTTCTTTTAACACAGGTTACAAGACTTTAAAACTTTGCCAAAATGACAAAGTTTTTTTTTTTTTAAAGTATCAAGTAGCAAACAAATGTAAACAGATAACATGGAACACCAAACTAAGGGGTCAAAGACAAGCATCTAAGAATACAATATAAAAAGTCTAGCAAAGTAGCAAGTGCAATATAAAACATCTTTTACTTACCCACATCACTTCAAACAAAACCATAACAGACTTTCAAAAAATCATTGAAATGGGAATAGCACTATTTTTAAATTCAAAATGTACTGAATATTTTTTACAACACTTTTATAAAAAATAATATTTACTTGTATACAGAGTTTAAAATTTTTTTTATTTCAAATAAGAAACTACTATAAAACCTTTTTTTTGCAGATTGATAATATATATTTTTTATATATAAGTTCTTGATGAAACATGTTTTATGCAAAATATATTATACATATACTACATTAACTAGGTCTTAAATTAAGGCTCCCTCTAATGTAATTCATACACAATATGCAATATTAGGCCCATGTAAGTAACACTTGTTTTTACAATCAAAAATGTTTATTCTGTCGGTTAGAGTAGACGTGTACGAATATCAGTTATTACAGTAGTATTAAACATTCTTTAAATTTTGTTATTATACCTATTTTATAGTTATCAAAAAATTTTTTCAAACTCACAAGAATTTTGAAACACTAATGAACTACAAAAACCCTAAAAAAATCATTCTAAGAAATGCGCGACTTGACCTTAGGTCAAAAAGTTAAAGGTGAGTTCCATGGAAGAGGTTGCTAAATAATTTATGTATATAATAAAATGGACTACATAATTTTTAAGTCTGGTAATAAATTTTCTGTGTTTTAAATTAATTTTACTTAAAACAGCAGACCGACAGACCTTTTAGAACCTTCTGTTAGTGATGTTTACACTAATACAGCGCACCACCAGAGTCAAAACCGCCAGAGTTGAAATTTTATGTAAATAAATTTTCTTGCAGAATGAAATTCACAGCAATTATTATAAAAATTCTGTACAATTTATTTATGGCCAACTAGGTGAACGAAAATTTACGCAGTACAAAAGAGTGAGCATTAATTTGAAACATCTAACTACATATGCAAAGAGGCACTGGTGCTGAAAATATTATCTCGCAAGATTGACTATAGGCAGTTTACAGTAAACTGAGCACTTTTTAAAGCCCTGCTCAAGATCTACTTGTACGCACATTGTGTATCCCTCCACTGTATGTAAAATTAACATTGCCACAGGCCTGATCACTATTTTGCATTGGTCACGTGAAACTGTGAAATACTTACATGCATTAAAACAACAGAATGCAGAAGAAATAATTTCATTATTTACAAATGTTTACCCAACACTTTCAATTAAACGTTAATACATGGATCTACTTTCCCTCCATTGTTACCGACTTTACTGGGCACATACCGGTCAGTTTTTCCATTAAAGTATAAGCAGGTAGGTACAGTGACATTTTTTTTGTTGATTCCAGAAGTGTTCTATCTCAACTGCAAACAGCCTATAAAATAAAAGAGGTAACGAGAGGAATCGCAGGAGAGCGTGCAGGATTACGGAGCCCCACCTTTATGCGCGACACAGCCTCCTCCGCCTGCATCATGCGAGTGGTTTTGGTCGGCTGGCCCTCGCACACAAGCTGCGTGGAGCCTAGGTAGCGTGCCCTGAACAGCACCCCTTCTATCAGCACTGCCGGTTCGTGGATCATCACTGCAGCACACAACACACGCACCCGTCACTTCACTAGCGAGCACCACAGACGCTCACAGCACCATTCTGAAGCACCCACCAAACACTTTCAAGGCAGCTTAAACACTATTTGGAGTTAAGTTCAAGGATGCTTAGCAACTATGTCATTAGCACCCACGGGTGTGAAGTGAGTTGGAGACGGAGCAACGTATTTCCTGACCTACCTTTAACTAACGCATGGAGCCGCAAGTATTTTACGGATTCGCAGCAGGTCAGGCTTGAAAATCTTATGTACACTCAAACCAATAGTGCTTGTTTATTGGTTGCTGCCCCACCAAGAAGCTTTTCTACTGCTTGGCTCATAACTCCATTAAAGCACGATTCCTATTCATTACTGGTTCACAGTCACACAGGGTGTAGGTAAAGAAATACAGTTCAATCTTAATAACACAATGCAAGTTCTTAAATTTTATTTTGCTATAAAAATAATTTGTGAAATACTAGGGGCTCTACGTAAAGACAGGACCTAAATGAATTTCAGCGCTGAGCCCCAAACTTCTAGAAGGGAAAGTAAATGCAAGCAAGGAGGTGGACGCCGCATCGAGGTAGAGAAGCGTTGGGCGACCATAGCTGATTGCACCCACGACCATCTTAAGTGTGCCTACGGCAGAGATGGAATGGAGAGCGAAGGATGTGGGAGCACACCGAGTAAACCTGTCAGCCAACAGCACTGACTGTCCACCACATTTTCCACACACGTAATCCAGATGTTACCCCGGCAGTAATCAAACTACGATGGATCACCTTCATGGAATGCCAGTTCACGGACCACACAACCCTAGCCCTTTAAGGTATTTGCCAGCAACACACAACACCAAACAGGGGCAATCCTACATGCTACTTTTCTGCAAATATTTCGAGCAAAAATTCTGCCACAGTGATTCCATTTCTGTTAAGCTATTTCTGAACGCTGTAAATGTGNCTGCAAATATTTCGAGCAAAAATTCTGCCACAGTGATTCCATTTCTGTTAAGCTATTTCTGAACGCTGTAAATGTGAACTCATTGTGGAATAAGGCCTATTCAGACAAACGTACATACTCGAGCTTGTTATGAAAACATTCAGTAGGTCTGTCTACCAGTGACAGTTCACAAGAATGTACAAGAAATTTAAAAAAAAAGTCAAGAGGGTATGTTTTAACAACTGCTGCAAGATGAGGGATGAAAAAAAAACAGAGCACACACAACATTGTAAAAGTACTACAACCATGAAAGCACACAAATATATAGGTACCACTTAAAAAAAATCTAAATAAAAGCAAATGCACCATCTGCAACAGGGAAAAATCACAAATGCAAGGAAAACCCTTTTAGAAGTACATAAAGGCATAACATTTCAAACCCAAGACTATTCAAATGTAANATCACAAATGCAAGGAAAACCCTTTTAGAAGTACATAAAGGCATAACATTTCAAACCCAAGACTATTCAAATGTAATGTGACATCTCTGCAATTTAATAATATCTACACTTAATGCATGCTTGCTAACCAAAAACTTGACAACCTAAAGGAAGGAAAATGAAGTTACATAAGAATTAAGGCAGCATTCACAAGGAATGGAAATTAAGGGCAAGCAGGCGGGGAAGTATAATATCTTACTCCTCCATGCAGCCAGTCACAATTAACATAATATCTCCGTACTCGGATTAAATCATGCTAATGCACAACCAGAGAGTCTTGACAACTGAAAATTTTGAAAGGTATTCTGCTACATTTAAGATGGAATGATTGCAGATTGAAGATCGTACGGTGGTGAAAAGATTAGATGCTGTTTCTAGCAAACACTTACCAATGTGCACAAAAATATTACACTGATGTAAAGTCAAGCAAATATTTGTAAAGTAAAAACAAATTTTTGAAAAAGAAAAAAATTATTATTCAAAAGATATACAAACCTGGAAGGTATTTTTTCATACTACAAACAAAAATATGAACATTACTTTATGTTCTTGCATCTGTCTTGATGCTTCGAATATGTGTAATACAGAATATGTTTCCAATTATACCACCTTATCGAGTTAGCATGTAAACAAGAGTGCATGAATGCTTACCAGTATGAAAAAAGCAGAATCGATAAGCTGACAAAAAATGGAACAGTGACGAACAAGTCATCTGCATGAAAATTTTCTTTGGCATTACCAATTTTGGGCTCATAAACTTAAGTGGCCAGCAAACTCATTCCACATGCAACCTGGAGTAAAAGTAACCACGGCCACCATTTCCCTGGAAAAAAATATTGTTAGCAACACTTCTGCTTCATGTGTTAGCTTCACGAAGAGAGCCACTGTACAGCAAATGAAATCCTGAAATCATGCCATTTAACTGGTTCCCTGTAACAAGCCAGCTTACACTACCAACACACACCTCCTAGGTGCGCAATGGTTTCTCACGTGTAGGAATGACAAACAAAAACAACTAACATGTTATTTTATGTGATGAGAACCAGAATGTGATGATTTTTCCCTTTAGCACAGAAACTGCGAACCACGAAAAGGCAGAGGTGACACTCAGTCACAAAAGTCTAAAAAAAAATAACATATTAATAGGCAGAGTAAGAAACCATGCTGCTTCAAGTGACAAGGAAACAACCACAGTATAAAACCAAATTTCATGTGAGGGATACGTATGGTATTTCAAAGGTACCCAATAATCTTGTACAGTGATACATGAAATAAATCCAATGAAACCATGGGTGGACTGGAAAAGTAGGGGGCCTCCATTGTAAACAGTGGTTAAACCTGAATGAGTTTTTTTTTCCATGAGGTATGAGGGTATGAAATATCCCAGGAAAATGATGAATTTTAATCTTAATTATGTTTTTTTTTTTTTTTTNCCATGAGGTATGAGGGTATGAAATATCCCAGGAAAATGATGAATTTTAATCTTAATTATGTTTTTTTTTTTTTTTTTAAGTTTATCATGGGCTTCTAGAAATAATACACTTGCGGACAATAAAAACAGTGCACACAGAAGGATGCAAAGCATAGGATGGTACTGAAACTTTATAGAGGTCATAATACATATGAGCAACACACATGATCACAAACACAGAGCAGCAGGACAATTACAAATGGATCTGTAGTACGCCGTCTGGTAAACTTCAATTGTGGGTCGCANCACAAACACAGAGCAGCAGGACAATTACAAATGGATCTGTAGTACGCCGTCTGGTAAACTTCAATTGTGGGTCGCACCCCCTTGCACTGCGATACATGCTGCAACACAATCTGGCATGAAGTACAGCAAAAGCTGTATGTTGTCCTGAGGCAGACTGGTTCACAACTGTTTGATGACGTGTTCCAAATACCAGATACTGGGGACATGTCAGAAGAGCAGGCAGTCCATGGTAGCGTATAGACATGACGGAGACGGTCCTGGGTGACCCGTACAGTGTGTTAGGGTGTTATCCTGCTAGAATGTCGCACCTGGATCCCAGCCAGAAATGGGAGCAGATGGGGGTGTAGAATAGCCACATACCACTGGGCCATCAATGTGCTATTTTGGTTAGACATTTATTGAAATTCTTAAGTGAAGATAAGTACTTCAGCTGATTTTTATAGCCATAAAATGCCATGTACTTCATCTTAAACAACTGGAAACAATTACAATTTGTAAACTACATAATTATAAACACATGCAGACTAATTTTGCATAGTTTCTAAACAGCATAATTTTGCACAAAAACAATGGTAACAACAAAGTTTACAATTTACATAGCAATACTGTATTTACACAGCCAGACAATGAAAATAGTGCACCACGAAGAAACCACGTGCATGATCCCATGTTGGTGTGTGTGNTGTATTTACACAGCCAGACAATGAAAATAGTGCACCACGAAGAAACCACGTGCATGATCCCATGTTGGTGTGTGTGTGCATCTGACCACACACCCGGCAGTGGTGCTGCAAGCAGTGAACAGCAGGCATGGACACTGGCATGTAGTCAGCATTAAGGCGAGACACTCCAGACATTACCAGCAAGTGTACAGAGTGAAGACGAATGNGGACACTGGCATGTAGTCAGCATTAAGGCGAGACACTCCAGACATTACCAGCAAGTGTACAGAGTGAAGACGAATGCCAAGAGATGCCGAAGATGTCACTTTGCGCAACTGACGGACTTTGAGAGAGGACTCGTAATCTGGCTGAAAACCACAAGGTGGTCGTATCACCGTACAGCCCACTATGTGGATAGTTTCAACCACACAGTGACGCTGTTGGGAGCAGTGAATACGTGAAGAGACCCACACATGGAGGACTTGCTCAGAACAGATGATGTCAACTACCATTCGAGAGGATCGACTGATCGTGTGCCAGGTGTGGAGTGATTCTATGGTGACCCAGTTCACAATACTGACCACAGTTGGGGGTCCTGCGTGCCCACAAAACCATTTCTAGACAATTTGTAAGGCGAATCTGTAATCCCAGTACCAATTACGTATGCTGCTATTAACGCTGCAACAGCAGTGGCTCTTTTTGCAGTGGTGCCAGGCCAGAGCTACGTGGAATGCCACACACTGGCAATGTGTGGTGTTTGGTGATGAATGCTGCTTTGTTACAGGGACTGATGATTATCATCCCCTGGTGTGAAGGGGCCCTGGCGAACACAACAATCCCAACCTTGCTACTGAGCAGCGCACTTCCCCCACTGCAGGCATTATGGTCTAGGGTGCCTGATAGCAGATCTGCTCTTATGTTACATGGGGAACAGGTCCTAACCCCCCCCCAGCCCAGCATTCCATGTGCAAAATTCCAGCAGGATAATGCAGGACTGCACACGACATGGGTTACTCAGGAATGCATCTGTAATGACCAAGCATTACCATGGACTGTCCACTCCCCTGACATATTCCCAAATGAGCATATGTGGGACCAGTTGAAACGCCAGCTGCCGTCGTGCCACAGTATCCAGGATTTGGAACGCACCGTCCAACAATTGTGGGTTTGTCTGCCTCAGGACAACATCCGACTTCTGCTGGTCTCTGTGCCTGGCTGTGTTGCAGCATGTATCGCAGTGTGAGGGGGTGCAACGCACTACTGAAGATGACTAGACGGCGTACCACAAATCCATACGTAATTGTCCTGCTACTCTGTTTTTGTGATCATGTGTATTACTAATCTGGGTCACTACCTCCATGAAGTTTCAGTATCATCCAATGCTTCCCTGTGTCTGCTATTTTATTCTCTGGCAGTGTATTTTCTATGAAAGCATCCACTACCTACAAAGAGGAACCATTTGGATGAGTACACAAACTAAATTGTATTTACTGCAAAAAACATACAGGCTGCATCCACTGCTCGCACAAGGCTGTCCTCTGATATGATGTGTCCTACATGGCAAATAGCAGCTACAGTATGAGAGATACAAAGTGAGTTACTGAAGACTTGTTCTCTTTCTTGAACTACTCTTCCTCCTTGAAGTTTGAGATGTGAACAACGCAGATTACAGACATACTGGTTTATTTTGAATGCCTGTGTGTAATTGGTACGTGCCGCAGCCCTTATATTTTGACTTTTATCACCCCTCCCACAACGCTTTAGTGTATGCCAGGCAGTCTGTTATGTAACTCTGGCTACGATGGTGTTAGAGCCTTCATGTGGCTCGTGGTGAATTGGGTTATCTGGATAGGATAATTAATGAAAATTATACTATACAAATTTTATCTAACTGTGTATATTTCAAATAAATGATAATCTCACCAGACAAAATATTGGTCACTTGTAACAAATGTATTTAGTAAGGTGCAATACCTTCATGCGCTCAAATAACAGCTGCAAAAGTGAACAAGTGTCTGGATGTAAACAATATCAAATGTCCACTGCCCAGTTCTACAAGATTTTGTGAACATTTTTCGTGTGTTTATTCTTCCCATGTAGTTGAGTTGAAAGGTTTGGTTGGTGCTTAACACTGAGGGTGAAATTAGGTGAAGATGGAGCAGTGGCGGAATGCACGGGTGGGAAAAACAGGAGTGCCCAAGAAAATCTGCTGGCCACGTTTCACACATACAAAAATCCACGTGATCCCGCTGCCATTCCATGATGCCCTACAAATTTTCTGAAAAGTGATAATCTTGGGATTTTGAAGGTCATTATAGACATTTGAATGCTCCTGAAGATTCATCATGCCAATCAGTTGTATTTGCAGCTTTGTGGACATGAGATTTGTCATCTTGGAATACAGAAATGGGTTTGTTATGTTCTCTGGTACGTTAANATTTGCAGCTTTGTGGACATGAGATTTGTCATCTTGGAATACAGAAATGGGTTTGTTATGTTCTCTGGTACGTTAATTAGCAAAGGGTAAAACCCAGTTGTCCAGCAGCTTAACATAGCCACTGTGGTTCAAATTTCCTGTCACCTCAACCAAAGGACCCATCGTCACATAGNATTTGCAGCTTTGTGGACATGAGATTTGTCATCTTGGAATACAGAAATGGGTTTGTTATGTTCTCTGGTACGTTAAATAGCAAAGGGTAAAACCTAATTGTCCAGCAGCTTAACATAGCCACTGTGGTTCAAATTTCCTGTCACCTCAACCAAAGGACCCATCGTCACATAGTTTAAAACACCCCCAGAATATCGGAGAATTACCTCTCCAGTATGAATCATACCTTGCATGCAGTCCTTATTGTCTGTCTCATATAAGTTGGTGAGATTTTGATAGTCAGTGAGTGGTAACTTGAGATATACGAAACAAACAACGTGCCATTTACAAAATCCTGTATCAGCTGATGCATGAATGAATAAAAATTAATATTACGTTGGCTATTCTGAGCGCACTGCCGATGCACATCAGACAAGTAGAAAATACGCGGATAAGAAAGAGTTCTTAGAATANATACCTTGCATGCAGTCCTTATTGTCTGTCTCATATAAGTTGGTGAGATTTTGATAGTCAGTGAGTGGTAACTTGACATATACGAAACAAACAACGTGCCATTTACAAAATCCTGTATCAGCTGATGCATGAACGAATAAAAATTAATATTACGCTGGCTATTCTGAGCGCACTGCCGATGCACATCAGACAAGTAGAAAATACGCGGATAAGAAAGAGTTCTTAGAATAANTGGCTATTCTGAGCGCACTGCCGATGCACATCAGACAAGTAGAAAATACGCGGATAAGAAAGAGTTCTTAGAATAATTAATACATTTTATTTTACGTGGTCATACAGCAGCGGTTTTTAGTGTTACAAACTAACCTTCGTGCTAAAGTAGTAATGCATAGGTGTTCAAAATGAAATGCACATTAAAAGATCTGTATTAAAATGAAACAACTTTGGGAGTTTTTTTTACGTATCCTCACTCATCGCAGGATATTGTTGAATTATTTTTTCAAATAATTTGAAGAAGTATATTTCAAACTCGTGTCGTTTCAAGCCAGTAATATGAGAAAAGTCAACTTTTAAAAAGACGGGATCAGGAGGCAGGCCAAGTGCTGCCACCTGTTGAGAAACTTATTCGGCTCAGAGAAACGCATTCGGCTCACAAAAGCACTACCTGCCATGCCATGCGCGCCATCTGTCTCTCTCTTGAAGCACTAACCAAACAGCCAGAAAAAATATAGCTTTCTTGTGTAAAATAAGAAATTTACGAGCATATACCAATGGTTTTATTTTCCCGCGAGTTCTGTATAATTTTTAAAGTAACATGTATTTCCGTGTACAGCGATTTTGTTTATTAGTAATTTCCTTTGGGCCGGTAACCGTTAAGTCTACGTCCATTACACGCCATGTTGTTCTGCCGCCCGTTTTGCAAAGTCGTTGGTGACTTCGCGAATGAAAGTGCGTTGTCAAGCAAGTCATCAAAATTATTTTTATTTCAATTCTTAACATATTAGCTGTAACGTCCAAAGTGTTATAAGAACTACAATTACAGTCTTGCAAATGTTAACCCACATTCGCTGTCTCTGATAAATTAAAAAAGAGTTAGCAAATATTAAATTTTTTTGCAGGGTTTTATATTTATACTTTTATAACCTACATATTTTTTTAGACAGATGTCAGTGTAGATACCTTAAAGTTTGTTTAGCATTGCAATACAACGGCAAGTGGAGTGGCTGACAGCGTGTTGATAAAAAATGCAGCCTCTATTTGACGCACCAGCTGATGGCGAAATGATACAACGAAAAGTAAACATTTGGCGCTACTTTCGTCAAACTGTCAAAATCATGCCAACTTACATGAGACAGACAATACTGCAGGCATCCTGCAGTATATGATGAACATGATGCATAACATCATTGCAATACAGGAATGAGATTCATCTAAACAGTTGACAGTTTGTATCTATTCGTTCACAGTTAACTGGGCAACTTTACAAACAGATATGACCAAAGGCCTCATGCATGCCACTCTGCTCCATATGTTAATGACATGCAGTTATTTGTGGAGCGATTTTTCTGCAATTTGTTGCGAAGAACCTGTGTATATTCCAGTAGTAATTTTTGCCTGGAAGCAAAAAAATTCTTNTTCCAGTAGTAATTTTTGCCTGGAAGCAAAAAAATTCTTATTTACAAGCTGTGAAATGTTCTTTAGATGCTTGTCTGTTCACATTGTTTTTCTGCCAAAATTTTGAAAAGAATTGAGGAAGACCGAGATTTTTGCCATCAGTGGCACAATCATACGACTTCACACTTCAATACACCTACAAATTCATCTACTTCATTCAGACTGTAGCATTTGGTATTCTTAATAATTATATATCCAAAGTTTAAGGCAATAAAACAAGATGATGGAAAATTATCATTATTATTAGTACTTACAAATTGCATACTGTCATCACAATTATTTTACCAATAAAAGGCAAAAAAGCTCTCTTACTATAAATCTCTTTTCAACGTTATGCAACAAAGAAAAAATACTTTAAATACTGTAAACATAGAATATCAAAATAACACTCCCAAGTTCATTACACTACATTAATGTATGAACGACAAATACAACAAACATATATACATACCATAAAAATAATACGGATACATCTACAGCTTATTGTAAATATGTATATACATGGATGTACAAGTATCCAATTCAATACTACACCTTACACTATCAAAGGTCTCACCAGATCACACAAAAAAAGTATTTGTTATATTAGAATTTTTTTTAGGAATTAATGTAAGCCTTGTTTATTTTCTGTCATACGTAAGAAATGGAGGAACTGTATTGTATTCATTCATGTAAGGGGAATAACACATTAATTTATATACAATATATTTGTGTAATAAGCAAACGAATATCAAGCATTATACTTGAATGATCTTTAAAACTACATTTCTTTGTTTTCATTTGGTACCTAGTGTACATTATTTACAAACTGGGAAAGTATTTTGTTTTCTCATAAATTTGTAAATCAAGCTACTATTTTACTCCAGATTCTACACGTCTCAATAATTAATTAATGGAACAATGTGTCAATGTGTCAGTGAAAAGTGTGTTCAGCATAGCTGAAGAAATTTTCTGAGGTGGAAAGAAACACATCTGAGAACAAAAATTTTGAAACACTATTATTCTGTGAAATAAAAAAAAAATGTTTGTGTATTTTCATATACTATTGGGGGTTTCAAATTTACATTTTATTCTCTATCGTGTTCTTGAAAATCAATCTAAAATAAGCCAACTAAACCACAAAAGAAAATATGAGTCACTTCTCTTTACGTATAAATTTTTTATTGTTTGGTTTTCCATGAATACGCCAGAGAATTAATTTTACCACATGGGTGCTTCTTACATGATTAGAGGTGTGTTGCAATTAAAAACAATTTGCACAGAAATGTCATTTTTAACAGAACATCCACAGCTTGTGTGACAAAACCGAATACTCCATTCTCCAAGAAATGAGTCTTTCATCAAGCAAGAGTTGCTATATGAAACCCAAGTAGCTCAAAAAAGGGCTCAAGAAAAATTGTTGTCTTACAGATAGTACATAACAAATCAAATGTAAATGTCAGGAAAATCTGAGATGAAGTTTCACCCAACAATTTTGTGAATCTCAATCTTCAAAAGGAACCAAATGTTGTGCGTTAGAAAACCTTTACGGAAAGTATTGCCAAAAAAAGGGGACAAGTTTAAAAAAGAAGTGGAAAAAAGGATGATACTCATGGATTTAATGCCTAACTACTGGAATCAGAGGAGGTTGAAAGATTATGGGCATAAATAAAACTTGGGTAAACCACACATCAAGAAGAGCACGTTACAACCTTGTCTAAAACATAGAGGTCACCAAAAATAATATTATACTTGGACATAAAATTTTGATACACAGCTGAGAATAAAATACTAAGCACCAAAACCAACAATTTATTGAACTTTGTAAAATTTTTAATAAAGTTTTTGGAACTACATAAAAAAGAAATAACACAATGACTGAAGAAGGCAACAAGACAGAAGTAATCAAACTGTGTGAAATTTTTCATAAGCTCTGCAATTCCTAAAATTATATTTATTTGTTGCCACAGTAAACATACGTCAGCCACACAATGAATTTAATTGTGTCTCAAGATATTTCAAGTGGTGCTGCTGATCAAAGACTTTTATCATGGGAAAAGCTTCCCAAGCTTATATTCCATGAAAAATCAGTCAATACCGACAGCAGAATACACACAATAAGTGCATTGCTTGCACTTGGAAACACAATATGAAACAATCACATTCATCAGCACTCAGGAGAAATAGTGTTTTCTTTGTAGAAATATGTTCTTTTTAAGACTGAGATCACTGAAGAGTATCAGGGGGATTACAGACCAGCAGCACAATCACTATGTAAAGAGAAGCAAAGAAGCAAGTGGACTACTTATTGCCTGCCGACTTTTCACACTCTGGGGGGGGACAATTCCCAGAAACAAAGTGAATGCCTCCAAGATATTGCGCACCTCTTCTTCAGACTGTCAAAAAATAGCATTAAACAGTAACTTGGTGCTATCCAGATGAAAAACAAGTGTCACTGATGTACATCTACGTATAAAATTTTGTCTGCTAAGGTTGGAAAAAGAGAATAGATCTGAGAAGGAGAAGGAAGTCAACTGGAGGCAGTTTCCTCACCACTGCCAAAGCCGAGAGGGACATGGACCGTGCTGCTGAGATGATTCAGATTTAGTATTTCAAGTCAAGCCCCAGGGACCTAAAATCTTACTTTGCCTCCTCATGCTACAGTAGAGATGTTATTCAATGCTGGTAGCAATGAGACGACTGAAAGGCATTATCTTGCCGATGATTCCAAATGTCTTGTGCAGTTTTTGAAACAGATACATTTCTTTAATAAGTGACAAAATTAATAAAAACAACCAAGTTATTAATTACATTAATTGTTAAATTAAGATTTTTTAAATTTTTTTTTTAAAGAATGACCTGCTAGCTCTCAAATCACTATACAAGAAGACTGGTACTAATGTAATAGTTCTGCACTGTGTTTCAAGNAGAATGACCTGCTAGCTCTCAAATCACTATACAAGAAGACTGGTACTAATGTAATAGTTCTGCACTGTGTTTCAAGCCTGTTAATGTGGGTTTGCATTCTCCACACCTTTCTACTGTTCCATAAAGGTTACATAGGCACATGACTNTTTCAAGCCTGTTAATGTGGGTTTGCATTCTCCACACCTTTCTACTGTTCCATAAAGGTTACATAGGCACATGACTGTACACAATGGCATTCATGCATTATTGTTCCCTCTTCAACTATCCTTTATAAGATCGGCTGGCAGTTCAGGTGATGGCAAGAGTCGCTGGCTTTGAAAAGTTAGAGCAAATTAACGAATCAAGAAACTGGCTAAATTAAGTGTAATTAAAAAAGGCTGTTAACTGCGACACCTCTCGAACCGCTGACCTCCCACCTGTCTACAGTTTAAATCATCTGCCAAGCTCGGACTTCAGTCCGCTTATTTCCTGTAAAGAAATTTGTTACACCGACGGACATTCTTCTACATCCTGTTGTGGCTGCNAAAGTATTTGTTATATTAGAATTTTTTTTAGGAATTAATGTAAGCCTTGTTTATTTTCTGTCATACGTAAGAAATGGAGGAACTGTATTGTATTCATTCATGTAAGGGGAATAACACATTAATTTATATACAATATATTTGTGTAATAAGCAAACGAATATCAAGCATTATACTTGAATGATCTTTAAAACTACATTTCTTTGTTTTCATTTGGTACCTAGTGTACATTATTTACAAACTGGGAAAGTATTTTGTTTTCTNCCTAGTGTACATTATTTACAAACTGGGAAAGTATTTTGTTTTCTCATAAATTTGTAAATCAAGCTACTATTTTACTCCAGATTCTACACGTCTCAATAATTAATTAATGGAACAATGTGCCAATGTGTCGGTGACAAGTGTGTTCAGCATAGCTGAAGAAATTTTCTGAGGTGGAAAGAAACACATCTGAGAACAAAAATTTTGAAACACNAAAGTATTTGTTATATTAGAATTTTTTTTAGGAATTAATGTAAGCCTTGTTTATTTTCTGTCATACGTAAGAAATGGAGGAACTGTATTGTATTCATTCATGTAAGGGGAATAACACATTAATTTATATACAATATATTTGTGTAATAAGCAAACGAATATCAAGCATTATACTTGAATGATCTTTAAAACTACATTTCTTTGTTTTCATTTGGTACCTAGTGTACATTATTTACAAACTGGGAAAGTATTTTGTTTTCTCATAAATTTGTAAATCAAGCTACTATTTTACTCCAGATTCTACACGTCTCAATAATTAATTAATGGAACAATGTGTCAATGTGTCAGTGAAAAGTGTGTTCAGCATAGCTGAAGAAATTTTCTGAGGTGGAAAGAAACACATCTGAGAACAAAAATTTTGAAACACTATTATTCTGTGAAATAAAAAAAAAATGTTTGTGTATTTTCATACACTATTGGGGGTTTAAAATTTACATTTTATTCTCTATCGTGTTCTTGAAAATCAATCTAAAATAAGCCAACTAAACCACAAAAGAAAATATGAGTCACCACTCTTTACGTATAAATTTCTTATTGTTTGGTTTTCCATGAATACGCAAGAGAATTAATTTTACCACATGGGTGTTTATATGATTAGAGGTGTGTTGCAATTAAAAACAATTTGCACAGAAATTTAATTTTTAACAGAACATCCACAGCTTGTGACAAAACCGAATACTCCATTCTCCAAAAATGAGTCTTCCATCAAGCAAGAGTTGCTATATGAAACCCAAGCAGCCCAAAAAAGGGCTCAAGAAAAATTGTTGTCTTACAGATACATAACAACTCAAATGTTAATGTCAGGAAAATCTAAGATGGAGTTTCACCCAACAATTTTGTGAATCTCGATATTCAAAAGGAACCAAATGTTGTGCGTTACAAAACCTTTACGGAAAGTATTGCCAAAAAAAGTGGACAAGTTTAAAAATGAAGTGGAAAAAAGGATGATATTCGTGGACAATGCCTAACTACTGGAATCAGAGGAGGTTGAAAGATTATGGGCATAAATAAAAATTGGGTAAACCATACATCAAGAAGAGTACGTTACACCCTTGTCTAAAACATAGAGGTGACCAAAAATAATAATATACTTGGACATAAAATTTTGATACACAGCTGAGAATAAAATACTATCCACCAAAACCGACAATTGATTGAACTTTGTAAAATGTTTAATAAAGTTTTTGGAACTACATAAAAAAGAAATAACATAATGACTGAAGAAGGCAACAATACAGAAGTAATCAAACTGTATGAAATTTTTTATAAGCTCTGCAATTCCTAAAATTATGTTTATTTGTTGCCACAGTAAACATACGTCAGCCACGCAATGAATTTATTTGTGTCTCAAGATATTTCAAGTGCGATGCTGCTGATCAAAGACTTTTATCATGGGAAAAGCTTCCCAAGCTTATATTCCATGAAAAATCAGTCAATACTGACAGCAGAATACACACAATAAGTGCATTGCTTGCACTTGGAAACACAATATGAAACAATCACATTCATCAGCACTCAGGAGAAATAGTGTTTTCTTTGTAGAAATATGTTCTTTTTAAGACTGAGATCACTGAAGAGTATCAGGGGGATTACAGACCAGCAGCACAATCACTATGTAAAGAGAAGCAAAGAAGCAAGTGGACTACTTATTGCCTGCCGACTTTTCACACTCTGGGGGGGACAATTCCCAGAAACAAAGTGAATGCCTCCAAGATATTGCGCACCTCTTCTTCAGACTGTCAAAAAAAGGCATTAAAAAGTAACTTGGTGCTATCCAGATGAAAAACAAGTGTCACTGATGTACATCTACGTATAAAATTTTGTTTGGTAAGGTTGGAAAAAGAGAATAGATCTGAGAAGGAGAAGGAAGTCAACTGGAGGCAGTTTCCTCACCACTGCCAAAGCCGAGAGGGACATGGACCGTGCTGCTGAGATGATTCAGATTTAGTATTTCAAGTCAAGCCCCAGGGACCTAAAATCTTACTTTGCCTCCTCATGCTACAGTAGAGATGTTATTCAATGCTGGTAGCAATGAGACGACTGAAAGGCATTATCTTGCCGATGATTCCAAATGTCTTGTGCAGTTTTTGAAACAGATACATTTCTTTAATAAGTGACAAAATTAATAAAAAACCAAGTTATTAATTACATTAATTGTTAAATTAAGGAATGACCTGCTAGCTCTCAAATCACTATACAAGAAGACTGGTACTAATGTAATAGTTCTGCACTGTGTTTCAAGCCTGTTAATGTGGGTTTGCATTCTCCACACCTTTCTACTGTTCCATAAAGGTTACATAGGCACATGACTATACATAATGGCATTCATGCATTACTGTTCCCTCTTCAACTGTCCTTTATAAGATCGGATGGCAGTTCAGGTGATGTCAAGAGTCACTGGCTTTGAAAAGTTAGAGCAAATTAACGAATCAAGAAACTGGCTAAATTAAGTGTAATTAGAAAAGACTGTCCACCGTGACACCTCTTGAACTGCTGACCTTCCATCCGTCTACAGTTTAAATCATCTGCCAAGCTCAGACTTCAGTCCGCTTATTTCCTGTAAAGAAATTTGTTACACCGACGGACATTCTTCTACATCCTGTTGTGGCTGCTAGAAGTGACAAGTACCTGCATCTAATAATTTCCTTACGTGTAATCACAAATTAAAAAAATTGGTTAATATTAAAATCTTATATTACATACTCAAAATAAAGCTAGAGAGTACTGCAAATATTTTAGGTTTCTTTACCAATACCATCACGTAGATACGAGCTTGGACATCTGACGTGGTGCTACATTAAGTGTGCAAGTTGTATACGTACAGACACAACACAAACACAGTAAGTCCAAATTGGTAGGGTGGGTAAATATCCAAAACTCTCCAAGGGCATGCACAGCCAACAGAACGGGATCTGCGTCACCTTTGTACACGCATGCGTCTGACGGCGAGGGGGGCATGCAAGTGGGGCAGAGAAGAGGCATCACACTTACCAGCATGAATCGCAGCAGCGCAAGTTGGAAGATGCAATCAAGTGTGCATAGAATGCAAAAAACCAACACACAGAAATATAAGTTACTTTTGGCAACAAGCAACCTACAATTGCACAAGTTTGTTATCCCCACTTCAAAGGTTAACACATTTTTTGAAAATTTCACCTGCTATTTGTAACAAAATACATCACAGTATACATGAAAAAAACATCAATATGGTTATTAAAATATATTGAAAATTAATTTTGTTAACATACTTCAGAATAAATAAAATAGCATATTATAATTCTGCTGTTATTTTTTTTGTATGAATTACAAACCAAAGAGAGCACTAGAAGGTCAAAATAGTGAAACTTGAAATATATAAATTTTGGGTAAGTTTTATGTAGTCCAGTACCCGCATGTTTTTTCATAACAAAAAAATTATTTACCAAGCGTTAAAAAAAAATTTCAAGCAATTGGAAAATTTTTAAACCAAATTAATTATAAATACAATGATAAATGTAACCTGATGTATAACTGTATTTATTTTCACTACTAACTATTTTCAAAAGAAGTAGTAAGTACATACTAAGGCATACTTCACACTAATATCTTACATGTGACTGTATTATTTTATTTTTTGGTAAATAAATTTGCAAGTACAAATCTATTCCAAAATTTAAATTGCAATTTTAATTTTGTGTTGTAATAGTTAGGAATTCCTAATCAAACTTACTTTACTGGCTAACCTATACAACAAACACCTTGAACATTCCATAATGGGAACTGGGAATTTCCAACATAACCTAATGATTCTCTACCACACACATTATCTATACATATTATAAAACCCAACGTCTCTCTGTGTCTGTGTTTGCCTGTCTGTCAGTGCGCTTATCACTCAAGAATCATAAATCCGATTAACATGTTTTTTTTTTAATTCATAGCTATGTTCTCTGGCCAGGTTTTAGTACTGTATATATTTTGTTACGTAAAGTAACATAAGGAATAAGCAGTGACGATAATAGTGAATCAAGTCGGAAAAAAGTTTGCCGCCAGCGCGTTCTCTTGCAATACGCTGTCTAAACTGTTAAAGATGGAACAATATCATGTAGTAAAAAATTGTGTAAAATAAAAAGACCTGAAAAAACTCTGCTGTAGCATATATCTATATAAAAGAAATACTAATAAGCGTTTTTACCATTTAATTCACAAGCAACATCAATGACGAAGTTTATCATTTTGCACTCATTGAAATTTAAAAGCAAGTGCAGACATTGTCAGAAAAAAGTATAGAGGCCTACCAATACCAGATAACATAGTGGATTCAACCGTTAACAATGACTACATCAGGGAAACTTCACATGATATATTAGAATTGTTCACCGCAACAACGCTCCTTGGGCAACTTAGGTGAAAACTGTGGACACTTTGATAATGAACGAGTATCCCGAAACATGACACAATGAGGCGAGCCCTTCTTGACTTGGCCTAGAATTGACTGTGCTGGAAGTGAACCAGATGACTTAGCGTATATTTGGTTGCTACCCTTGTGTATTGTCTTGGGTTTTTGCCCTCCCTCAAGCGACTCCAGCATCCTCTGCCTTCCTTCTAAAAATGATATGAATTGCTCTTAAGTCGGTAATTGATTAGGATCTGTAATGGTTAGTTCCCACTCTCTTCTGAGGCTCATTTCCAACTTTCTCTCCATTTAAGTGGAGTAGCAACGAATCTCAGGTATGCACAGATACTCCTAATACATTCAGTACTGCATCATTCTCATTAATAGTTAACAATAATTGCACCAATGTGAAACAATTTCATATTTCCAATGAATCTATATGGTGATTAACAATTAATCGCTTATTATTGTAGCATCTTTGGAGGAGCTTCCATGCAACCTCAAAGTTTTCCTCAGCAAGGGGCAAGGTCTGGACTATAGACAGGGGTTCCCCAGATAATGCAGTCTTTAAAATGACAGCCGCTCCAGATGCATCAACTGTGGGTTTTTTGCAACCAGGGTCTCAAAGAGATTAGCAAATGTTTGCCATGATTTTATTTCCCCACTAAAACTGGGTAACTCGATGGTTGGTAATGGAACCCTAGGAGTATGCGACATACCTGCTGCAGATGCTTGATTACCAGTCCTTAATGAATCAGCCAAAGTGCCGACCACTGCCATTATTTGGTAATATGTGTCATCAAAAACATAAAGTCTCCTGCTGTGTTCCTCTTCGTCAAAGTCCTCGAACTCTTCAGCTCTGCAGGCGATGAGGAGATGGTTCCCCTCGAAACCACTGCGAATGTGAGCCAAATCCGTACAGGTGGCCCCAAACAGGCGATATTGTGCTATATCCGTTAAGACTTTATCTGTTAGAATTGCAGCCCGTTGCAATCGATTCTCTGNCACAGAAATATAAGTTACTTTTGGCAACAAGCAACCTACAATTGCACAAGTTTGTTATCCCCACTTCAAAGGTTAATACATTTTTTGAAAATTTCACCTGCTATTTGTAACAAAATACATCACAGTATACATGAAAAAAACATCAATATGGTTATTAAAATATATTGAAAATTAATTTTGTTAACATACTTCAAAATAAATAAAATAGCATATTTNTAAATAAAATAGCATATTATAATTCTGCTGTTATTTTTTTTGTATGAATTACAAACCAAAGAGAGCACTAGAAGGTCAAAATAGTGAAACTTGAAATATATAAATTTTGGGTAAGTTTTATGTAGTCCAGTACCCGCATGTTTTTTCATAACAAAAAAATTATTTACCAAGCGTTAAAAAAAAATTTCAAGCAATTGGAAAATTTTTAAACCAAATTAATTATAAATACAATGATAAATGTAACCTGATGTATAACTGTATTTATTTTCACTACTAACTATTTTCAAAAGAAGTAGTAAGTACATACTAAGGCATACTTCACACTAATATCTTACATGTGACTGTATTATTTTATTTTTTGGTAAATAAATTTGCAAGTACAAATCTATTCCAAAATTTAAATTGCAATTTTAATTTTGTGTTGTAATAGTTAGGAAATCCTAATCAAACTTACTTTACTGGCTAACCTATACAACAAACACCTTGAACATTCCATAATGGAAACTGGGAATTTCCAACATAACCTAATGATTCTCTACTACACACATTATCTATACATATTATGAAACCCAACGTCTCTCTGTGTCTGTGTTTGCCTGTCTGTCAGTGCGCTTATCACTCAAGAATCATAAATCCGATTNAAAACCCAACGTCTCTCTGTGTCTGTGTTTGCCTGTCTGTCAGTGCGCTTATCACTCAAGAATCATAAATCCGATTAACATGTTTTTTTTTTAATTCATAGCTATGTTCTCTGGCCAGGTTTTAGTACTGTATATATTTTGTTACGTAAAGTAACATAAGGAATAAGCAGTGACGATAATAGTGAATCAAGTCGGAAAAAAGTTTGCCGCCAGCGCGTTCTCTTGCAATACGCTGTCTAAACTGTTAAAGATGGAACAATATCATGTAGTAAAAAATTGTGTAAAATAAAAAGACCTGAAAAAACTCTGCTGTAGCATATATCTATATAAAAGAAATACTAATAAGCGTTTTTACCATTTAATTCACAAGCAACATCAATGACGAAGTTTATCATTTTGCACTCATTGAAATTTAAAAGCAAGTGCAGACATTGTCAGAAAAAAGTATAGAGGCCTACCAATACCAGATAACATAGTGGATTCAACCGTTAACAATGACTACATCAGGGAAACTTCACATGATATATTAGAATTGTTCACCGCAACAACGCTCCTTGGGCAACTTAGGTGAAAACTGTGGACACTTTGATAATGAACGAGTATCCCGAAACANTCACCGCAACAACGCTCCTTGGGCAACTTAGGTGAAAACTGTGGACACTTTGATAATGAACGAGTATCCCGAAACAAGACATAATGAGGCGAGCCCTTCTTGACTTGGCCTAGAATTGACTGTGCTGGAAGTGAACCAGATGACTTAGCGTATATTTGGTTGCTACCCTTGTGTATTGTCTTGGGTTTTTGCCCTCCCTCAAGCGACTCCAGCATCCTCTGCCTTCCTTCCAAAAATGATATGAATTGCTCTTAAGTCGGTAATTGATTAGGATCTGTAATGGTTAGTTCCCACTCTCTTCTGAGGCTCATTTCCAACTTTCTCTCCATTTAAGTGGAGTAGCAACGAATCTCAGGTATGCACAGATACTCCTAATACATTCAGTACTGCATCATTCTCATTAATAGTTAACAATAATTGCACCAATGTGAAACAATTTCATATTTCCAATGAATCTATATGGTGATTAACAATTAATCGCTTATTATTGTAGCATCTTTGGAGGAGCTTCCATGCAACCTCAAAGTTTTCCTCAGCAAGGGGCAAGGTCTGGACTATAGACAGGGGTTCCCCAGATAATGCAGTCTTTAAAATGACAGCCGCTCCAGATGCATCAACTGTGGGTTTTTTGCAACCAGGGTCTCAAAGAGATTAGCAAATGTTTGCCATGATTTTATTTCCCCACTAAAACTGGGTAACTCGATGGTTGGTAATGGAACCCTAGGAGTATGCGACATACCTGCTGCAGATGCTTGATTACCAGTCCTTAATGAATCAGCCAAAGTGCCGACCACTGCCATGATTTGGTAATATATGTCATCAAAAACATAAAGTCTCCTGCTGTGTTCCTCTTCGTCAAAGTCCTCGAACTCTTCAGCTCTGCAGGCGATGAGGAGATGGTTCCCCTCGAAACCACTGCGAATGTGAGCCAAATCCGTACAGGTGGCCCCAAACAGGCGATATTGTGCTATATCCGTTAAGACTTTATCTGTTAGAATTGCAGCCCGTTGCAATCGATTCTCTGCCCCGCACCAACCTCAACTTCACCGCTGCTGCCGCCATCGTGAACCACCAATGCTGATCCATGATCAATGACTCGTTCACCGATATTGTTCTCTTGTGCTCCCAAAAAAAGCTCGCTGAGACTAGTACTTTCCGGGAAGGAAACAACGTGACCCGTTCCTCCAACCAAAACCTCGCCCTCCACTTTCTCTTTTACATCACAACCAAGTACAGCCTTTCCCCAGCTTCACACACTTCCGATAATTCTTTCCTGCAGATCTTGCAAAGAGCACGCAACTGGGCCAACACCACACCACAATGCTCAATACCACGAGGTTATGTTGGACGCACAGCCGCGATGCTGTTTCTCCAAGGACCCACTGCCATGCCGAACCGTCGCCGACTGTAACTTTCCATCTTACGTTTCTGCACCGATTCGGCCCCCAGAGGAGCAAAAATGTTCCGTGGCTGAACTTTAATTACCACAACCAAAACTATTTCATCGACAACCAAATGCCCGACATGGCCAAATCCGCCATCTTGAGTTCTCATAACTGACCTTTACCAAGGACGAGCTCAAAGTTTAACTTACCATAGGTGACTGTCTCACACGTACGCCACACACCTGCCACCATCAGTTAATACATATTTACACTGGGTCACTAAACAGGTTGTTTAGTTTGGGAAGTAGGCTGTATCAATTCATACTGTTGTGGAGGGTCTCTCCCAAGTCATCCACGAGAATCAGCGGTCCTTCCATGCCAGTTCCCCTGGGTTGATTATGACATCTAGATAGGAATGTTGTGTAAGAACAGCCCTGGGATAGTCTCACGCCAAGCCCAGGCACATAAAGTTTTTGCCAGGGGTGATGAAGGGAACCTGGTTTGTGCTCTCAGCCAGATTAGCAAACGCCTTACCTGCGTGCGCTGCAACTGCTCTTTGACATGGTTCCCCTCCAGTCTCTGGCATTGGGGTCCGCCCTTCTAGCAACATGTTGGTTGACCCTCGCCCCTTAACCTGAGGAACAATTGCCTAACCCCACACTGGGTCGAACACAATATTTGTTACTTCCATACATGTGCCGTCAGCTGCCTTACGGAGTCATTTGCCACACCTCTCTCATGGCAACTTCCTCATGGGATTTACTATAGCCAGACAGAGCCAACCGTACTGGTTGAACTCTGGCGACAACTGTCCTGGATCCAGACATGCTGCCTCGCTTAAATAGGTCAATAATGGGAGCATTCTCAGGGCAATGGTGGCATCAATCGCCTGCCAATCAGATCTTAATCACCGTAAGCATAGATGGACAGCCAGCTATCACATTTCTCTCAACTGCAGATGCTGCCGTGGCATGGCCACTTTCCCGGGTCAGTTACTGATGATTCACATCTACTTCTGGGGCTCGTCATGCTCACTGTGACCCCTTGGCACACAAGATGCAAAGGGCAGGACATTGACAACTTCCTATCCTAACTTAATTTCGGCCTNTCACTGTGACCCCTTGGCACACAAGATGCAAAGGGCAGGACATTGACAACTTCCTATCCTAACTTAATTTCGGCCTAGCCCAGCTCATATAATCATTTGTATATACTGTCCTTGTTTTCGTTTGATAACACATTTGGTGTTTTTTCTCTCATTCTTGTGACAACTGACTTAATTCCTAGATGACAATATTACAGGAAATTAATTTCCCTTTGTGTTATAATATATTTTCAAACAGTTAACATTGTTATAAAATTTAACAATGTGCAATGTATAAAAATTACTAGTGTGCATCTCTCTCAGGCACCCCCCACTTGTGAATCTCAAGTCATACTTTGCTATCCACTCAAATATTGTTGTGTTGTTCCATCTGTTGCTCTGCCCATGAACAGTCTATCAGAGAGACTAGGGGACTTATTGTGATTGTCCAAATGCTGCATACTACTTCCCCTCGGACAACAAATGCCTTCAAACAATATCCATTATGACACAATTATTACCCCCTTGATTTGTACCATATTCCTTTCCCTTTGAAAATGGGATGATACTACGAAGTAAAGATTTGTTGTGGCTTAGTTGCAATCGCAAAGTTTTGGAAAACTTTAACACTTTTTCTCAGCACACATCCTGGCTACAACATGTTAATACTACTTGAAAATGACAAAGGCAATATACATATTGGCATACACTAGTGTGCAAAAATTAAGGACAAAGTGGAGGAATCAACATAGCAGCGGAACAAACAGCAATAACTGACTGAAATACTAATTCCATAGGGTACAATTCCATAGGACATGCCCATATGTATACATTACGACATACTGTGGGCATGTGTGAAGGGTATAAAGCATGAGAACAGTGTACAAAGCTATTGCACAGTGCAAATCGCACTGAGCAAAACAAAGTTGCTCACTGATGTCTGAAATGGCCAATAGACAGTCTTGTAAATAAGACCAGAAATATTTTTAATAGAGGTTGAATCACTGGGAAGTTGAAAGAAGGTGTTGAAAGAAGTGTGGCTAAGGAGTTGTGGGATTATACTTTGCATTGTCTCACTAGTTTAGGTGACATTTCAAATAACAGGAATAATGAAGGTTTTGTAGTGATCGTCCGTAAGTAACCACTACAATGGAGGATCAATATACTGCCATCCACGCAAGAAGAATTCAATGACAGATAGTGTGTTAAATTGAAAGACACAGGCAATACACTACTGTATGCAAAGTCTCACATTTTACCATGGCCACAGCAGATTTGTGTGGAGACACATGTAGAATGTCAGTCAGCACAGTAAGGGAAGGTCACTGAACACAGATTATGCCTTGTAGATGCATTATACTGCATTACAAGCACTCAACGGAGTTTGACAGAGGCCACACTGTGCATCTGCAGGAGGCCAGCTAGATGTATTACGCAACTGCCAGGCATGTGGGGCATTCCAATGCCACAGCGGCCCGATGTCTTAACCAACAGGTACACGAGGGAACTCACATCGTGAAGGTTCTATTCGACCAAGACAGACCACACAAACACATGAAAACTACACCTGCCATCTGGACACAGTTACTGGACACACTACAACATCCTGCATCATCCTTGCACCACGTCTCTGTGACTGGCAATAGCTGAATGATTCACCATCTCATGCATAGACTGCAGTTAACACCGAAGTAGAAATGGTGGCATCTGATGTGGTGCCATACTGGAAGGCATGAAGGTGCAAGTGGTGTCGCATCATGTCCAGCGATAAACATTGGCTGTCCCCTACCACAGATGACCATGTGCTGTTAGTATGGCGACAAAGAGGGGAGAGGACACAATCTGTTAATGTTGTGAAGATACACATGCATTACTCCTGGATTGGGGAACAACAGCATATGGCATCAGGTCACTTCTGGTAGTAATTTCGGGCGGTAGTCTGGGACATCCTGCATTTTCATGTGTTACTCCTCACACGACAGCACCCTGGTGCAGTCTTGTTCACCCATACACACAGCGTGTGTGTATGAAATGCCCACATCATGTTGAGGTCATTAGCTCGGATGTCAAATTTAATCAGGTGCTGATCTGGAGGATGTCGAGGGCCAGTTAGAAACGCTGTCGGTCAACTTGCTGTGGTAGAAGATACAAAGGCTGTACAACCACTCCCATCTGAACCAAACTGACTTGTGTATCCCTGCTCGAGGGAATGTTACATTCTACAGGTACAAGATCAGCAGTACAAATGTACCATCAAATCTGTTGTCTATGGGATATAATATTGTAATAATTACAACAAACACACACCTCACATAATTTTTCAATGTGGACAGTTTTATTTCATTTCCACCACTTATTTTTTACTTGAGTGTATGTAAAACTTACTCACACTACCTGGGTGCACTGCCAGTCTGGCATGCGGGAGGTTCTGGGTTCGAACCCAAGGTAAAGCATGGGTGTTAGTTTAAGTTAGGTCACAAGTTAGTTTGCAAGCCGTCCCCTGATAAGCATTCAGGCATAACACCGGGGGACGTTAATAAGCCTTTTCCAATCCAATCAAACTACCTGGGTTAAGAATGTACCAAAATGGACCAAGTACAAAATTAATATTGACTGAAGTATAAGAAGAGAAAGTATTTGTTAATCCAAACAGACTACTATCTGGTATACATTCTTATATGAATAACACAAACTCATAAATTGGTAATTAGCTAGTAAACAAACATCTTTTTGAATATAATCATACTTTGTGTGGTGTGCATCTGGCTACCCCAGTATGTGGAATGATGTTACAAATACGTTTAGGCTTTTCTTGTAATGTGAAAGTAAAGTGTGTAATATAATCTGAAAAATTTAATTCACAAATTTTGATGATTAAGTCAAACAGTGAAGTTTCAGCTGTTGATAGATTTTAAAAGTGACATGTTCCTTTTTTGAAACAAACAATATGTATGTGGTTTATATGTTTTGTAAACATTAAATCAGAAAAAAAAAAATATTATTTTTATAAAATTAACATGATTTATAAATTATTTGAAGTTATATCTTCTAGTTGATGATCATTACAAAATACTTGATTTTGTCAGCCATGGTAATGTTACATTAAAATTGAAACTCCCCTTTACCTAACTTGAAAATTGTGTGCGAACTATGCTTCCACTCCCAGTACAGGGATGTGACCACCACTACGGTGACTATGTAAAAACAAAAAGCCAACCAAACAAAACTGTACAAACAGTGCATGTCTGTGTCCAAGCACGGCTCCCCCCTGCAACATTCGCACTGTGCGCCACTAGAATACAGTGTGACGAATAGCAGTGCATCACACAAGCGGTGCCCCAGTTGTGACTCTATTCACAAAGTGCATTTGCAATAACAAAACTAAATACTTTACCTCCACGACTCCTCTTAACACAGTAAACCGACTAATTTTTCCATGGGTTAGGAAAAAAGTAGATAACCACCGTTGCAATGACCATTATATGTACTTGCCCACTGGGGCGAGAAAGAGGAGCAAAGAGGTGTTTTCACCAGAGAAAGTGCACGAGATCAAATAAGGTACCTGTATATTGACACAAAATAAAAATAAATAGNGAAAGTAAAAAGCTGTCACAAGACAAGTCTCAGTAGGAGAAGCAAAGAGACACTTTCAATTATTGACGACGAAGGCAATGACGATGGAAAAATATAAAGACAAAAGGTGTTTATGAAAACTGATTGGGTTAGCTCAGTCATGTGACCAGGTTTACTCAATCACTAGGGGTTAACCAAGTTGTTTCTGAACAATCAAAAAAATTTTAGGGTATTGAGATGGCAGGAAAACAAAATAAGTTGGAATATTTGGTGGATTTATTTAAGTGTTGTGCTAGATGATGACATTGATGGCAAAGAAAAGTTTTTGTTACATAATTTTACGCCCAACCGGAACTCGCAACTCAAAACACTTAATTAAGCAGTATTACACAAATCACAAATAAAATATCTGTATATTCGGCGACAGGTTAATATAAAATTGTATTCCATCATAGCTACTTAAAACGTCTTCCATATGTTCAAACAAACTACAATATTTGCTTTCGTGCTCCTCTCAACGTCACTTTTACGAATGCCTTTTGTTTGGTTTGGTTGTACTGCTTACATATTTTTGTACTATTTGACTTGTGTTATCTGCTAAAGCCCACTTATTCTGCTGTCAAGCAGAGTTAGCCTGAAGTTGATAGAGTTAACTTGGTAGACTTTCCGAATGCGAATAATCTTCAACTGGGTCACTCATCCAATTAGCCGAGAAAATTTTTCATTTTAACTGGGTTAACTGAGTGACTTTTTATAAGCGACGACTATCAATGACTGAAGATCGAAACGACGAAGACAAAGATGAAGATTACTATACAATGTAGTGATTTTTAGCTATTTTATTTACTTCCATAGTGATGTGACATGAAACAAAAGATATTCACAGAATTGTGTGCATGCAAAACTTGTGCCACAAAGGTTTATCTGCAGCACACTCCATTGTGCAGGTACCTGTAAAATGACACCTCTTCACATTTCTTCTTTGCTTCTCTTTGCCATCACTCAGTGGGTAAGCACCATAGACCAATACTAAGAACCATCTGTGAACTGTTGGGGATCTCTTCTAGGACTAGCAGTCAACTTATAACTACTGCACCTAACTATGTGTGATTTGACAGAACCAGAGTCATCACTGGCTTAAGGGTAGCTATTCAGAATAGACGCTTTTCCGAAGAAAAAAACTACCCAGAAAATGGTATATATCGACATTACTTATTGCACAGAACACAACTTTACTAGGGGCATCACAATATTCGCAATACATGCTACCAAATGCGATAGTGGGGAGAGCTATAAAGATCAAAGAAATTGTGGAGTAAAATATATGTAAATTCCATGTCATTTAAGTTCTTTCACCACGTTAAAAATTGTAATTACTAATTACACTGAGCACAAATTTACTAGGGGCATCACAATATTCGCAATACATGCTACCAAATGCGATAGTGGGGAGAGCTATAAAGATCAAAGAAATTGTGGAGTAAAATATATGTAAATTCCATGTCATTTAAGTTCTTTCACCACGTTAAAAATTGTAATTACTAATTACACTGAGCACAAATTTACTAGGGGCATCACAATATTCGCAATACATGCTACCAAATGCGATAGTGGGGAGAGCTATAAAGATCAAAGAAATTGTGGAGTAAAATATATGTAAATTCCATGTCATTTAAGTTCTTTCACCACGTTAAAAATTGTAATTACTAATTACACTGAGCACAAATTTACTAGGGGCATCACAATATTCGCAATACATGCTACCAAATGCGATAGTGGGGAGAGCTATAAAGATCAAAGAAATTGTGGAGTAAAATATATGTAAATTCCATGTCATTTAAGTTCTTTCACCACGTTAAAAATTGTAATTACTAATTACACTGAGCACAAATTTACTAGGGGCATCACAATATTTGCATTACATACTACCAAATGTGATTGGGGAGGGCTATGAAGATGAGGGAAATTGTGATAAAATTTATGCAAATTACATGTTATTTGGATTACTTTACCATGTTAAATGCAAGAAGACCTAACTTAACTCATCCTAACTTCACAATATGTGATTACAGAGATAGTGTGTTGGAAAAAATATAATAAGTGAGCTTGTGTCAGTTCATCCACCACCTGTGATTCACCTATCGTGAAGTTAGGTTTAATTTGGTTAGGTCTTCTGCATTTTACATGGCTAGCGGCAGCATTACGTAAGCCCTTCAATTCTCACAGCCACATGCAATGCTACATGGGACAATTACCTACACTTACTTTCCATGCAAAAAAATTGAGTATAAATTAAGTTACCCATGTAAGTGGCGAATATAACTGCTTGGTGATTTATTGTCTAACTCTCGTATAGGACAAGGTAACATCTATTCAATTTGTCGAAACTCCCCAAACACTCGTATTTCCGCACAATAATTATATTTTTAACACTTCACATGGACATAATTGCAAAGAAACACTCGTATTTTCGCGCAACAATTACATTTAACACATCAAATGAAAACAACCGCAATGAAACACGCTTAACAGCACTCCAAAAATCACAAGCTTTCACATGGTCAAATTCACACGGTACACTGAAATTACGCACACTCCCAGCAGCATACAACCGTCACTTAAACCGAAATCAAAGCACATTTGTTTCCTGTGTGAGTACATGATTGTTCAATGAATGTATCATGGCGATACACGTCAACTACTTGTAAACACCACCTGTGAACGTCTTTTTGTGACATATACTGTATGTATATTTTTCTACTACTAGCATGTTACGTAGTACATTCCTCTCATGAACATAGACAAGGTAAGCCTTGAAAAATTTATCATAAGTAAATTATATTCCAACACAGTTTGATTACAGTGGTTAATACCTGTATAACCTTAGCGTGTCGACAAAAACATACCCTGAGAATAAAGTTTTGTAAATTAAGGTTTTGTTTACAGAGGCATTCTTGCATTTACCAATATTCAACAGGCCGATAGAAATATAATCAACATATATGTTACATGTTTTACCGCATAAACACCTCAATCTTCATAACCCTCCTCACCATCCCATTTCATGGTATATTCTGCAAATTACGTGAAGCCCCAATAAAATTCCTATTGAGTGTGATCAGTAACGAGCATATAACCATTTGCACTTATTCTTTTCCCATTTTTCGGAAAAGCCCATATTCTGAATAATTACCAGGGACAGTCTGCAAGTGTTGTTAAAGACATAAAACTGCACGATGAAGCTGCAAAAGCTTAAAAAAATTTGATTACAGAGACAAACGTCTCTTGGAATAAAACTTGAATCACCTAATAATTCACAACATGTAACAGTTTGCTAACAGAGTCGTGGATATATTTTTTTGATACTCAAAAGATGACTTAAAAATGATAAAATACCTGGTAGTTTTCAATGCAACCCCAAAGTTACCAACACCAGCAATAAGCTGAAATACTGTTTAAAAATAATTGGAAATCTGTCATGAAAACAAACAAAAAGAAACTCACAATATAATGCATACACAGAAAAATAAACTCACCTTCCTTATTACGGCCTTTCTTCTTGCTTCCGTCTTTATCCTGTTGGAACAACCACAAAAACACGCTTTAGATTGTTAGGCAACAGTACTACTGTTATAAACTATAATAATTTAAAAAATACAAATTGAAAAAAAAATTGTAATTCCTTTGAATATTTCACAATTAATAAATAGTTTTCCTTCAAATATAATATGACTATATCACAAAACATGTCTAATATTACAAATTTTGTGCAGCATGCACATCTGAAATTATTAGAAGGATTTAAAATTGAGTGAGTTTACTGTAGCACTCAATATTATATCATGAACATCTGCATATCACAGGTTTTCTACCATGCAAAATTAAAAACATAAAAAAATATATGCATATTAAAATCCCAATATTTATCATTAAGACATGCCATAAAAACCAATATTCCACCCCTTTTCTATAAACAAAACTTGAGTTTCTTTAATACATTGCAATATATAATAATGTAAATACAGTTAAGAACTATTAATCAAACCCCTAAAATAATAATTGGAGACCTGGAAGTTTTGCAAATTCATTTGAGGACAAGTTAAACTTCAAACACGTGTACATTTGAGTTCCTGCCTTTAATGGACCACACTTTGTGAGGCGCACCCCAGACCACTTTCAACCAATAATGACCTTGCAAGGAAAATGAGGACAGAATACCATGCTACCTGCTCTGGGGTTGGGATTGACCAACAGCCAATCAAAAACAGACTGAGGCTTGAATACATAAAGGATTGTGGAGTCTAGCTTGTTGCCAAATTAATCAGCAATATTTCTGCGTCTCCAATCATAAGATGACTAGTACTTATTTGAATAAATAAATAACACCTCTTTAAGTCAGTTATAATCAATTCATGCATTATGATTAAGGTTATTTTTGCAAACGTTTTTGATACAAACCAATACAAAATTGTGCTAAGTCATGCCGAAGCAGAGATGCCAGCTACAACAAAAGTATTTGCTGCATGCAAAACATCCAACTTAAAAGATACACCAAACAACATAAATACGCAATAGATTGCAATTTATGGTATGAACTCTTAGGGTTAAACAATTTTCATTGGGTTAAACAATTTTCATTCAACTTATAGACAAGTGAGAGAAAAAAAAAAAATGGCATTAAGACCATTTGTAAATGTAATATGATTATATTTAAAATTCATGAAACATTACACATTACATTTATTTATACATTTCAAGTTGTGATATGTATTTCATAAATTTTAAAATTTATTATTCTGAATTATTTTAAAGTGAATTTAAAATATTTTGTTTACTGTAAATATAAAAATATAGAAATTAAAAAGTTATTTCTTAACAATTAAAGTGTGAAGTGCTAGTAAGAGCTTGAAATATATAAAAACAAATTTTAAAAGTTATTTGTTGGATTATAAAATAAATTTTGTACAATTCTGTCTCAAAAAACTGGCTTGATTTTTGACTTATAATTATAATTACTATTAAAAAATATTAATGTTCGTAAAAATAGCTTAACCTATTAAGCAATGTCAATATATTAACTGGCTTTTTGTTTGGTTACTACGAGACATAAAACACGTGCTTACAATGTACTAGTTGTTTAATACTTTTGTATCTAATTTTGCGAAAGGCAGGAACTTACTGATAAAATACTAATTTATGTTCCTTACGTTTTACAACAAGCAGACAACACACAATTAAAATTATGCAAAAAATATTAAACAATTTGTAAAATGTAGATTTTTTTACAATTGTACATAGTCAGTTAATTACTATGAATCCAAAATTATGACGCGAAAACAAAGAATTTCTGCAAAAGGGGAAGCAAAGCCTTAAGGCAGTCGTCTACTTTTTTCCGTAGACCCTGATATGAGCCCAAAAAGCTCCAGAGTATGGAATACATGTCAATACTGAGCGCTTGAAATGTGTGTTTGAAAAATGTGTTTTTTGACTAAACTATTTAGTTAATTATTTGCATGCCCTCAAACATAGGTTAAAATGGCTATTTCAGACTGACGTATCTTGAAATATACAAACCGGGTACACACAAAACTACGATAGGCACTGGACTTTGCTACAGTCACGTCCAATAATATAACAGGGTCACCACTTAAAAGTCAAATTCAGGCAACTTGCCTACGGAAAGGCTGCACGCCAGTTGAGCGCCTTGCGCGTAGCGGCGATACCACTTCACATACTGTACGCCGGTCAGCATCGCCCATAGAGCTTCGATTTTTGCTTCACGCCCCTCAATAGACGACCACCTTAAGCTTTCAACCATCATAATGCGAGAACTGTAATACTAAAAAAGAAGATATACAAGAACGACTTTTTAAAATATAACCCCAAAAATCACCCTAACTGAATTATTTAGTTTCTTCTGCGCAGATTATTCCATACAGCAAAAAAAAATGTGGTTATCTTGTAGTGTGTTATATACAGAAATATCATTGAAAAAATTATAGTGCTGTTTGTGACAAAAAGTTGAAAACACAATGCTCTACTAAAAATAAGTTTATAAAACAGATTAACTTGTATTCTACAGTTTGGTGTTGCTCATTATGTAACAAGTTTGAGCCATAGCACACAAAATTAACCAATCACCAAATTAAAAATAATTCTCATATTTTGAAAATAAACATAAACATTTAAATTAATACATTTATTGTCTTCTTAACTTAGTACATGCAAATTCAAGGCAATTATCAGTAATAAATATTATTTTTATTTGGACTACTTACAGACTGACATACCATCCAATCCAGAACTAAAAAGAGTATTGGACAGTCGTATCAGATGTTCATGAACAAATGATGATAAACACCACAGTGGGGTATATAAGTACAAATGGAGCATATTTAATCAAGGAATCAATAGTCTAACGTCCATAGTTAACCTGCTATAGGCAATGGCAATGTGCAGGGGCGGATATGCAACCTTGTGCACGTGGCATTGTAACCAGCCTGTACGCAGGCCTGCGTGCCTGATAACACCGCTCAGTACCGCACGGTTGCAGTCTCCGAGGTGCTACGTATCTACAGTTCCTGCAGGACGTGTTACCGGAACACTTGGAGGAAGTTCCTTTAGATGCTCGTGNTCTTCTTAACTTAGTACATGCAAATTCAAGGCAATTATCAGTAATAAATATTATTTTTATTTGGACTACTTACAGAATGACATACCATCCAATCCAGAACTAGAAAGAGTATTGGGCAGTCGTATCAGATGTTCACGAACAAATTATAATAAACACCAGAGTGGGGTGGATAAGAACAAATGGAGGAACCAATAGTCTGATATCCATAGTTAACCTGCTATAGGCAATGGCAATGTGCGGGGGCGGGTATGCAACCTTGTGTACGTGGCATTGTAACCAGCCTGTACGCAGGCCTGCATGCCTGATAACACCGCTCAGTACCACACGGTCGCAGTCTCCGAGGTGCTACGTATCTACAGTTCCTGCAGGACTTGTTACCGGAATACTTGGAGGAGGTTCCTTTAGATGCTCGTGAGGCGATGCGGTTTCAGCAGGACGGGGCCCCGCCTCATTTCGCCATTGCGGTTCGCCGGCACCTCGACATGCACTTCCCGAACCGGTGGATAGCATGGCCACCACGCTCACCTGACATCACACCACATGACTTCTGGCTGTGGCGCCACATCAAATCGATGGTGTATTCCACACCACTTGACACGAGGATGAGCTCATTACGCCGGAAACCTTTGCACATGTGCGTCGCAACATGCTTCGGCGCTGCACCGCCTGTGTGGCCGACGGTGGCGGACAGTTTTAACAGACATTTTGAACATACACATAGAAAAGACACACTGTCCCCATGCCTCCAGCCGAAATGTTTAAATAGTTATTGTGATTGCCTACCCACCCCTGCACATTGCCACTGCCATTAGCGGATTAACTATGGATGTCAGACTATTGGTTCCTCCATTTGTTCTTATCCACCCCACTCTGGTGTTTATTATAATTTGTTCGTGAACATCCGGTATATACTAATTTTTGAGAATGACTGTGCCAAGCACACATGTGAATTGCATGCATTGCATATGTATTTAGAAATCACCACACAACAATTGTCAGCAGAAAAAAAACAGACAACCAAAATATAATAAAAAATAGCATGCAAGATAATGACAAAATGTACATGATTTTGCACACAACCAAATTTATATTCACATAATAATTATGTATATACCAACACATTACACATTATGTAATATGTCACAAAATTGAATCACAGAGCATTTTTTAATGCTTAAAACTGCTTTTACACGTGTAAATTGTTGCACAAATGTGATAATACATTGTTTAAAATCCATTACCCTATTTACCACTGTGTGATACTGGTGAATGAAGTTCAATCTGTCAGTGTAATATAAAACATCAGTCAACTTCATGGCAACTGTTAGCAATGTAATGATATATCACCTGAATCCAAAGGAGACATATTGAGTATTTCATAACATTATAATGTTCACAGTTTCTGAAGATGTGAGTAAATTAACATTACATCACCACTGTTCTCATCAAGTTCACTGTAATGTAACATCTTGTGTAAGAGGCACTCAAAAAATTAAAATTTGTTTACATAGATACATACAGCAGTTTTAAAATTCCCTACATTACCATAAATTATCTTAAACTATGATCATTATAAAATTAATGTAGTAGGGAGAATCATGACACCCTTCAAAATGTGTGTCTAATCACATTGTGACAGGACAATAAACAACCAAAGCAAACAAAATGTAAAGAATAAAAAACAACAATGTTATCATTAGCTACACAATTAAAACATTTCAACAAACTTTTTATAAGTAAACAATGCTGTTTATTGACAGTTTTGAAACCAGCAAAGAATTCTGACATTAAATTTTTTAATGCATCTTTCTTTATATTTCCTGTAAAGACAAGGTATGCACTATAATTGTGCNGGGGGGGGGGGAAAGAAAGGAATTATTGAAAAAAAAACAAGCTTTAGAAAAAAGGTTTAAACAGATGTAAAAAAATTTTCCCCTCTGGTATTCCCACTAGACTCTCAGATAAAATCATGTGTTTGCATAATGACTTTCACATTATAAAACACAGGGTCATGATGGTGCATAAAACAATAACACAACCAACTCAGAAGTATATAAGCACATTGTACAGATATATTTTTATAATGATGTTGGGGGGAAAAAAATAAATTTAAAAAGGTAAAATGCACTACAAACTTTACACACCACAACAAAAAAACACACTGGAAGTGGTGGCGATTGGGTGTTAAATTTGAGGGGTGGAGGGGAGGAAGGATTTTTTTCTGCACCTGTATTCATTTTCTTCACTCGCGACGCTGACAACTGAATGAGCAGTCGAAAACACTGTCACATCCACAACTCCACACACACTAATAACTACAGGTGCAAACATTTGTATAAATTTCATAAGAAAATACAAAAATTATTTCTATAAAAAATTGTGAGATTACCACAAATTCCCAAAATAACTTGAAACTCCAGATAAAAATGAAAAAAGGTCCTTTTATATTTATAGTTTTAATAAAAAATTTATGCGTGACGTAATAGGAAATTAGAACGGCGCTGTCACTAACCCTCCTCCCCCCGCCAGCTTCAACCAGTGTAGGCTAGGGGCTTCGGAAGACACGTGTCACCCATTTACGCATACCGAGGTCAAGCCGAGATGATGTAGCGCATGCAGACCATTCCACATGTTATTCCTGCAGCGCAGGCCTCCTCCTACCCCCCCCCCCCTTTTATCAAGCCCAGGGAAATTTGTAAACGCCGAGAAATGACGAGATAGTCAGGCGTATTCCGCCTGAAGTTGAAAACACGCCAGAGAAAACAGCTGACAAGCTAGAAAGTGGTGCCATGAGCCTCCCCCCTCCCACAACAAGAGAGACACGTGTAGGAACTTAGGGAGGGAGTCAAGAAAAGATATAAGCCAATTTACTAGATAAGAGGGGTAGTTGATTATTACCGCATAGAGAGGTTAGTTCAAGTTAGTTCATTATTACCGGACAGAGAGTTCGTCATAGCCGCACAGAGAAGTCAGTCGCGCCGAGAGAGTAAGGCCGGGGAGATAGGACCCCCGGCCGCATCAGTTCGCAGAGACAGTCGAAGTAACGAGCAGCAGGTGGCGCGGAGTTCGGTACCGCCACCCCGGAATGCGCAGGTAGTCAGTCGCGACATTAAGGGGTCAGCCTTATCGAGACGCGAAACACGGGGCAGAATCAAAGACAGTCACCAGACACACGTCGGACGAGTAGTTTCACCACGCCGGGACGCGAGTCAATCAGTCAGGCAGTCACAACGCACCGAGAAGGCGGAGTCGAGTGGTGAACTTCAACGAGAAGTGCCACGTCGAGATAGTGGGATAGTCCAGTGCAGCCCGTAGCCAAGAAGGATGGGTGGGGGCCTGCCCAAGGGCCACCTCGCCGGGACGTGGTAGGGTAGTAAGCAGTCAGTTACTACCCTACGCCCAGAACGGGAGCGAGTGGTGAGCTTCAACGAGAAGCACCACGTCGAGAGGAAGCCAGCTGCGTGCAACAAGCCAACCACAGAGGGCCTTTAACAGAGTCATCCAGCTCACCAGACCTCATCAACTGCCGGAACATATCCAGGCCATCCAACTCACCAGACCTCAACTGCCGGAACAACTACCACGCATCATGTGCAGATAAGTAACCCCGTCGCCACTCAGGGACCTGTCCTGACACCTAATGCCCCCACAGCGTCGGAAACCTAGCCAGAACAGTGTAACCAGCCCTTCAAGCCTGAACTCGCAGAGTGTTAATGTATGAGTAAATTCTCGGCTCAAGGTGCCGGGAACCGGGAAAGTATGTATAAAGTCCCGCAACAGTGCCGGGAATGTGTAAGTCAATTCCCGTTAAATAAACCTGTTCAAAACTAAGAAGTCGTGACGAAGTCATTGTGTGATATACCCTCAACCTCCCAGGCACCTATAGTCTGTGCCACTGAACATTAACCGCAGACGCTACGAACCATTCTGTACACCAAAGATGGGGAGTAGCGTCAAAATAATGTGTCTTAGTAAAGTTCAAATTACAGAATGTATGTCGCCTGTAAAATTTTTAGTTTCTACTGTTATTTTACAATTTTACATTCTACGTTGGTAGTGCATTTTCGACATGTTTCCATTTAATGTCTTGAAATAACGCCTTGGCCTAATTCATGGGAGTATTGTTTCTCTACTTAGTTGCTCTTTAATTGATGATGTGTAAAAAAAAGTTGACATTATAGTTTTAAAAACTGCTTAGTTTTAAATAGTTAAACTATACTAATTAATGAAAAAATAAGGGGGGAGAGGGGAAGAACTGCCCCCCTTGCTGCATTTTAGTTCGTTCACCATTATGCACTTGAGAAAACCAAGAAGTGTAGAGAAATCTTAAGATTTAATATAGTTCACAAAATTACTTGGTATTATATAGGTTTACTTATGACAACTTTGTGTCAGTTCCAACAGATTTTTAATACTATTTATAGCTGTAAAGCAAAAAAAGTTTAATACTGTCGCAAGTCTTGTTTTTTGTGGGTTGGCTCCATGTTGCATAAAAGTGTCGCATTCAAGTAATGGCAATCAATTATTTTTAACAGCATGGGTCTGTTGGGAATTCAAACTAATGTCTATGTCAATGTTGCCACTTCTGTAGACAATTTGTGGAAAGAAATGATGAAGGGGAAAGGGTACACGCAGAAGATGATCATTCCATTTCTTTTTAGTCTATGAATGAAAATAACAAGGAAAATAATGTAACATTCTCCTTGGAAGTGGAACCTAAGTCCAAATATTCCCAACAGAAATTAAGGGTTTGAAGGGGCACATCTCCCTACCATAGCAAAAAACTATTCCGTATTATGAAACATGCTTCTATTAGACATTAATTTTATGAAAAAGTTACTTTTTTTAGAATTATTAAGAGGATAACAGTGCATATAGAAATATATCACAGAAATTAGTAGAGACCCACACCATAGCAAGTTTCTTACAAGATGAAAACACCAACCACCATGCTACCAAGGACCTGTAAAGTGTCATTGTTAAAATCAAAAAGTTAGGTCTATCAAAATTCTACTAAAGTCTGGACATCTAACATGAGAAATCGAACAGTGGCAAATGAACTGTATAATTAAATATTGTAAGGAGCATATTAACTATTTGCATAGTCTTTCTTTCTTCTGTATTTTTCATGTAGCCTTCCTTTTCTTCACACGTAAAAGTGGACGAGGCTGAACGAGATGGATTATTACTGTACCTCCAGGAGAACATAATCCATAACTTATAATTAGTGTCTACAATTTGTGTTATAATCTTGACATTCACACACAAGCAAACAAGCCCAGAAGACATGCACATACATTACACAATGAAACAACACAAGCCATGCAGACGAAACAGATAGCGGAAGAGGAAGAGAAGCAACCCACACCTTCTTATTCTTGTTAACGGTCGTAGAGTCTTTCTGGGGAGACAGCCCCTTCTCCGGGGCCTCGTCTCCCACGGTAGGGTTGGCGGCTGGCTCGGCAGTGCTGCCGCTAGCCACCGGGAGGGGCGAGGAGCACTGCTCCTGCAAAGGCGAAGGGAGTGGGGCAGGAGCTGGCGAGAGCTGCTTGCTCGTAGCCAGCGGGGTTGACGTCTTGGTACTGTTACTGTTGTTGTTGATGTTGTTATTGTTGTTGTTGTTGCAGCTGCTGTTGTTGCTACTACTGCTGCTGGAGCTGCTGCTGCTACTGCTACTACTGTTACTGCTATTGTTGTTGTTGCTGTTGCCGTTATTGGTGGCCGTGGAGGGCATGACAGTTCGAGATTTTGGCTTTCGCCAGCCCTGGTTGTCAGTTATACCACACAGAATGATTCAACTTAGTTTTTGCCTCTTAACATTACATGAAAACTTGTTTAAAATANCCCCCCCATAAATATGTTCACTGAAAAAAACCATAGAACGCTTCTGCTACTATTATGCAATCATTTCACTAAAAGCCTTAAGTTTCCCCAATTAATAAAATTACTGCTGAAATCTTAAGATTAAACACACACACGCACAGTGCCAAAAATGCTATCACCAACACATTTCACATATTGGAATAAATCCATGAACATAACTCTCAGAAATCTTCACAACAAAAATGTACATTTAGGTCAAAGTAATGTGAGGGGTTTTTTTTTTTTTTTTTTTTGCTACCAAACCAAATGATTGATTACATAAAAAAACTTATAAGATGGTCCTACAAGTATTTTTAGTTACAAGCAAATTTCAAATATCTGTGCACCAAGTTTGGTCAGTAACCACAGCTTACCTTATTAAAAAATATATAAAATATTGTACAAACAAAATGCCTATTTAACTTTTTTGTACTTAACTTACATATTTATTTTCTGTTTAAATGTTGTATTACAAAATTAGTAAAATCCAAAGAGAATGAATACACAATCTCTCACAACGCATTAAAAAAAATTATTATGCAGTGCATTGAAGAAATTGAAGTCATGTTTTCAGATATTGCTGATTATTAATTATAATTCATGCTATTTATAGGCTGATGACAGGCATGTGAATGTGCTCTTTGAATGATTTTTGTAGTGGGGATAAGAGATTAAATGATGAATAATTATCCAAGAGGTAACACCACTGCGAAGCTATGCTGTCAACAAAAACCAGAATATGGAACACTGAAAATAATCAAGAGCAGCTGTTGTGAAGTGCAGATAACACTTGGGTAAACATGGTGGATGGAATAAAGTTAAAATTAAAAACAAAGAAAAAAACAATGNGTGAAGTGCAGATAACACTTGGGTAAACATGGTGGATGGAATAAAGTTAAAATTAAAAACAAAGAAAAAAACAATGTAAGAGAAAATGAATGAATAAGGATGACTAAAACAAACATATAGGGGAGAACATGCATATACACATAATCTGGACAATACATTGAAGACAAAATAAAGGTAAAACTGGCGGGTTTTTCAATCGTGTAACTGTATCAACATTTCGTAAAATGNAATACATTGAAGACAAAATAAAGGTAAAACTGGCGGGTTTTTCAATCGTGTAACTGTATCAACATTTCGTAAAATGGGAGTGAGAGGTTTGGGTGGTTCTTAACATAGGAGTATCGAGAGGTTTCAGAAATTGGTCATCTGATCTTGTCTTCGGGCATACCGAATGAAATTGAGGACAATGGAATGCAGCAATGGTGGAAAATGAAGTATAACCCACCAGCCAGTGACAATGTCTGCCATATTTCCTTCGTGCATAAATCCAGGTTTGAATCAACAGGAATTTAACCCAGTTCACAGAGGTAGGATATAAGTAGTATGGTCTCTACACCACCATAGATGGCCCTGTTTTAAAGCAAAAGCCTCAAATTAAATACATGTTGCAAATTAAAATGTAATTTGCTTGTTGACATTATGCTCTGCTGTGCCTTGTTGTTGAAATGGCAACAATAAAACAGCAAATAAAAAAAGCAACTGCAATTCCCGATAAAATTAAAAATTTAAATACAGCCGTTGTGTCACTGCTAAATTATTTATATATGTTTAAATGCTTGACATCCCCCTGTTTGTAAAAAGTAAGTGCGAGACAAACTATAATTAACATAAGTTTAAATAACTGTCGCAAATGTAAAGCTCGAAATGAGCAGCTGCTGAAACACACATCATCATCTTATAAATTCATTCAAATGTATACACTATAGGCGAGTATGCACAAATGTTTGCTGATCTCCTATCATGCGGCTTCAAGACAAAATGCGCTACATGTTCATTTTTAGCTGAAGTATGAATACTAAATGTGTATGTATGTAACCACAGTTCATTCAAATTAAGGTGACAATGCGTTTATTTATGGTTATTATGAATTCCATGTCAAAAAAGTGCTGTGAAATGTTTTCTTGCACAAAATGAGAAGAAAAAAAAAATGATATGAATAACACAGTTTTCAGTAAGGAAAGTATAAATTTTTGAAAATTTAAATATCTAAATTTTTAAATGACATTTTAAACTATTTAGCAGGTACTTGCAATTAAAAAATGAAATCTGACATTAATGATAATTTGGCAGTTAACATAATCCCCTATCATTACGAAAATTAAATGCTAACAGACAGTGTGTATAGCTGGAAGGCCCCATTTCAAAATTCTGTAGCTGTTTCTCAAGAACAGTTTGCTTGAGTGTGATTCTTCAGGTAAACACAATTTTAAAGTAGTAATTCATACCACTTTCAGAATATCCCTGTGTATGTCTACACATGATGAAACCTGATCAGAAAAAAACAATGTAGGGCTATGCCTATACAAAATAAATTTATCTTTCCAGCCAGAAACAGCTTCACTATCGGCTAGGAATTTTGTCGGTTGTAGTTTTGTTATAAAACTTAAAATATCAATTACAAGTAACATGTTTAAAATATCAGCAACTTCCCTGTTTTAAATTTACTGTATACCAGGGATGAATCCAAAAAAGAGGAAGAGACTGACAACTCAGGAAACTGACATCCCCCCCCCCCCAACAATTTTTTAAATATATTTTTTTAAATTACATAGATTTTCAAAAATACACAGAAATGTCTTATTATTAATAACGTGTAGTGTATCAACGCCCCTCTCCCCAGGTTAATTTTAGTTCATAAACCAGAGTGTCAATGATCAATGTCAATGTCAATTTTCCTCTTCCCACTTACAGAGAAAATAAACATTGTGGACATAGTCCTGCTTTAAGGTAAGGTTTATTTTAGGTGCACAGTGTTCCAAATTGTAACTTTTAATANAACATTGTGGACATAGTCCTGCTTTAAGGTAAGGTTTATTTTAGGTGCACAGTGTTCCAAATTGTAACTTTTAATAAATTTGTTAACCTACACGAATAATAAAAGAGAAAGATTTTACTTAGTTATGAAGTTATTTTATATTTGATTTATGATTATTAAAATTATCCTGTTTCTCAATATATAAAGTAAAGAAAAACAGGTACGCATGCTATACTAGCANGATTTATGATTATTAAAATTATCCTGTTTCTCAATATATAAAGTAAAGAAAAACAGGTACGCATGCTATACTAGCACTGCACTCAATGCAAAGGCAAAAATGTTCCCTTCGCCAAACTTTTAACATTGATCTTCCCAACCTGTTGTAGGAGTTTATTTGAACCAAGGTTTGTACTTACTGCATACGAACGCAACGCACGTGTGCTGGAGCGTAGGTTCCGCACAGGCGGACGGCAAAAGGCAGCCGGCGGAAGGCAGGGCACATCATGGCTAGGTGAGGAAATTTACAACAGATGTTCTAAGAGGGGNACGTCCTGGGGGAAAGTTGACGATCCTCGTTGGAGAGCTGACCACACAGTATCTCGTCGAGAGCGATTGTACGTCACTGCGCTAAATCGACAAGGGGCGAGGCCGTCGCCGCCGTCGCCGCGACTTAAGGCCCCCGCCTACCTGGCGCTTCAACTGTGTTGCAGAGTGTTTGAAATACAAGTTTTCCCACGAAACTAGTCCTTAACCACAAAAGGAACACATTTCAGACGAGGGCTGTTGAGAACTTTCAAAATGTCACGCACGTTGGATACACCGTCTCAGAGTACTCCAAAACGGCTTTTCCAAAACGCTGTAGTTGAAAATACACGCGTCAGATACATACAAAACTACCCGAGGGCCCTGCACTGAGCCTTCCTACAGACTTTCCACCAACAAAATAATAGGGTCACCGCTGTAAGTCCCATAGGCACACGGAGTGCGACGAGAACACTGCNCTTCCTACAGACTTTCCACCAACAAAATAATAGGGTCACCGCTGTAAGTCCCATAGGCACACGGAGTGCGACGAGAACACTGCACGCCAGTTCAGAGCCTTCAGCTTTGCGACGACGGCGTACTTGATGCGCGTGGCAGTGTCGCCTTTATCGCTCCCGCGCTCCCCGGCCTCAAACGCGATAAATAGCTCCTGGTAAGCGGGAGCCTTAGGTTTCCTCGAATGAGCGAGCCACGAATTCAGCAATTTACTTATGAATCCACCAGATGTGACTGCACCTACGAATATCAGGCATGACAAAACGGTTGATAATAGGAGAAGGTGGGAAAAAAACAGGGCACGCACACCAAGGGGGATTAGGTCGGCTTCAATATTTTATTTTAAACTTATTTCTAAATTTTTNCACGCCAGTTCAGAGCCTTCAGCTTTGCGACGACGGCGTACTTGATGCGCGTGGCAGTGTCGCCTTTATCGCTCCCCGGCCTCAAACGCGATAAATAGCTCCTGGTAAGCGGGAGCCTTAGGTTTCCTCGAATGAGCGAGCCACGAATTCAGCAATTTACTTATGAATCCACCAGATGTGACTGCACCTACGAATATCAGGCATGACAAAACGGTTGATAATGGGAGAAGGTGGGAAAAAACAGGGCACGCACACCAAGGGGGATTAGGTCGGCTTCAATATTTTATTTTAAACTTATTTCTAAATTTTTNAAAAAAACAGGGCACGCACACCAAGGGGGATTAGGTCGGCTTCAATATTTTATTTTAAACTTATTTCTAAATTTTTTTTTAAAACATGAATTGGAAATGTGTGTGTTATATCCAAGAAGTAGTTAGGAATGGTTCTTTCTGGCACACCTGGCGGTTACAAGGGGACGAACCGGCGGCCATCTTGGATGATGTCCTGCAGCAACCTCCTACTCTGTCATTCCTTGCCGACGTCAGCCAAGTTGGATTTCCCCTCCATCTCTGTAAATCCTGGCCAATGGCGGCCATCTTGGATGTCCCTACCTCACAGTCTTGCATTCAGTGTGGAGGGTTTTCTCATAATCCTNCTGGCCAATGGCGGCCATCTTGGATGTCCCTACCTCACAGTCTTGCATTCAGTGTGGAGGGTTTTCTCATAATCCTCCCGATCTCCTTTATTTTCTCATACTCTAATTCCTTCCTACCGGATGTCCCCACTTCACACTCTTGCATTCCAGGTCCCCGGGATTTTATCCGTGCTATCCCTCTCAGGTCCCTGCCAGNCTGGCCAATGGCGGCCATCTTGGATGTCCCTACCTCACAGTCTTGCATTCAGTGTGGAGGGTTTTCTCATAATCCTTCCGATCTCCTTTATTTTCTCATACTCTAATTCCTTCCTACCGTATGTCCCCACTTCACACTCTTGCATTCCAGGTCCCCGGGATTTTATCCGTGCTATCCCTCTCAGGTCCCTGCCAGGATGCTAGGCTTATATCCTGGGTGTTGCCTCTCGAGAGTTCTCCTAGTCTCCTTCCTGCCTCTCGTCCATTCTAGATGTCCCCACTTCATGCTCTTGCATTCCACGTGGGGAAGGTTTTCTCCATGTTATCCCTACAGACTCCCCACCAGGATGCCTTGGTGTACTCCCTGTCTCCTTCCTGCCTTTCGTCCATCCATTATCTTCTACTCGCCACCCATGCCCTACCCCTCCCTCCCCTCGGCATCAACCTAAGGCGAAGCGGACTATAATTACCTTACTGCGCAGGCCGGGAAGTGGCCAGCACTGGCATGCACGAGTGGGAAACATTTTCGTTCTGTAACAACAAGTAGTAGATTAATAAGCCACTTACACAGCAGCAGTGTGGTCGCTCTCGCTCTCACCACCCTCGCTGCATTGCTCTCCCACTTAACCGAGGGATAGAATGTAAAATATATTTATAAAAAAATTAATAGCCNTAACCGAGGGATAGAATGTAAAATATATTTATAAAAAAATTAATAGCCTGAAAAAAAATACCGACAGTCTACCCAGTACCTCGACCACAGTCCTGCACATGTGTATATATATACAATAGCAATTATAAACGAACATTTTACAAAATTAATGTGAAAGACGCCAACCGAAGGCGAAACTAACTATACACTNGATTAATAAGCCACTTACACAGCAGCAGTGTGGTCGCTCTCGCTCTCACCACCCTCGCTGCATTGCTCTCCCACTTTACCGAGGGATAGAATGTAAAATATATTTATAAAAAAATTAATAGCCTGAAAAAAAATACCGACAGTCTACCCAGTACCTCGACCACAGTCCTGCACATGTGTATATATATAATAGCAATTATAAACGAACATTTTACAAAATTAATGTGAAAGACGCCAACCGAAGGCGAAACTAACTATACACTGCGTGTGTGCATGCCCAATTCGGCATGGGGTGGAACGCTGTATACACACTACCTAGCATGTGGGGGCTGGCACAGCCCTTCGCCACAATGGGAAAGTGTAGGACACTTAAAAGTAGGAGTCGCGTGTGCACCACAGCGTGGAAAAAACGTCACCTAACATGATGCCCGCATAGTCGTATAGAGCGATAATAATACAACAAACGAGCATATTAAAAGAGATCAACTTATAACATAAACAAAACTACCAGTACCAAAAAAATAAAATAAATGAATGACACGACTCTGCTAACAGGAGGATATAGGATTAGGAATTAGAGGTTGGGTGACGTGTCCTACCAGTTTTCTTTAGACTTTGCTTCACTGAATGGCGTCACTTTTTGCGGCTGTTCTAGTCACGTATTTCCTACCTCGTGATCGAAACGAAGCACTTCTAAAACTACGTATATATTGGCAGGTAGGTGCTTTCTTTATCGCGATACCTACGGCCGTCACAATGGTGTCAGAAAACCGACACGAAAAAAAAGGTGCATCGACAGAGATGACGAGTCTCCTTCCTTTATATAAAATAAGTGTCAAATCCTTGGATACATCCTTGGAGCAGGATACATACCCGACCCTGCCAGAGATGTCTCGAGAGGCCGCGGTGTCTCGAAGAATTCAATCCCGCAGATGTGCCCACGTCTCGCAATTCATCCGCATTATTGACACGAAACTTCGAAAGGTCTCTCGACAGACACATTCTATGGTATCGTGAGCATACCTCCACCTCTATGGAGAGTGATGCGCGTTCTGCGACAAGGGACAACTTCGTATTTAGCACTGGGCTAAACATGTTACCGTGAACACCAGACCCTTCTCAGACGGCCCGCAAGATTGTGAGAACACCAGAAATGAGAAAACCCATTAGTTTAAATAAATCAAAAGAGTGAGTGAATGTGCGCGTGAAGAGTTTTGGGCGGCTCTTAACATCGAGGTNTCCCCGAGAAAACCCGCAGAACCAGTGGAATCGTTCGGACACGATTTCCACACGCGAAAATCCGGGAGCGACCCCCGCCGGGAATCGAACCCGGTTCCGCCTTCGTGGGAGGCGAGTAGTCTGACCACTACACCACCCCGGCCCCTCAAATAAAAGAATTTAAATATCAATATTGAAGCTATTGGTTTAAAATTAATTCTCATGTTTCTAGGACAACAAAACAGGTAATATTACCTATGTACAACAATTATTTTTATCCGTTAAAGACGAAGTTTAGTTGAAGCAAAATTTACTTAAATAAATGTTTCGAGTTATATTATTCCTACATCAGTATCTCACTANGACGAAGTTTAGTTGAAGCAAAATTTACTTAAATAAATGTTTCGAGTTATATTATTCCTACATCAGTATCTCACTATAGTGTCCCCCAGTTTCTTAGACAATAATCAATGTACAGGGCCCTTCGAAAAAATGCAGTGAAAAGGAATAGTACCAGGTTATTATCCTGCCAGTTCTAAACCCACATAGCCCCATACCAGAGTTTTCTCGCGCGAGCGGAAACTTGTTGCTGTTACTTTATTACTTAACAACTCTTGAGTTACCACGACGTTTAACACCAGCTGCCCAACTTCAACAAAGCACGGAACGCCTGTTTCTACAATAATAATAGCATAGCCCAGGCACGGTTACTTTACAATTTTCTGAAGCCTTGCTAAAGTTCTTCTACTTCCTGGATGTTCCTCCACCTCATGCAAACAAAACTAAGCCGAGTCTAGAAAATTACACCAAAGGGACAACGCACCGCATTCGTGCGCACTCTGCGTAATCATATTTTGCATGGGGGCGATTTCTTACTAGGCATTACCAACACACCTATTTACTCAGCTTTATTCATATTAATTATAATTAAATTAAGTACAATAATTTACAGACCAAATGTAAGTAGAACTTCTATTTAAAGAAAATTAAGATACTTTTATGTTAACAGAAGTATAAAACGCTTGTCATATGACATTTAGGAAACAAGCAAATACATCATACATGGGGTGATTTTTTAAAGGTTTGATTCGAAACGCGTGAAGTTACCGCGAAAAGACTACATTAAGGGTTCCGCCCGACGACGTATTCTGCGTGTCCGAGGCCTAAAATCGCGGGATGGCTAAGGGCGATCCAGGCAAGCTCATCGCGTGCTTCATCGCCTCTATGCGCAATACACTAAACTGTCGTGCAGGTTTTATGTCGGCAACTAGCTTCTTGAGATTCTCACCGATAACCCCATAATTTTATGGTGGGATGATAGAGAGAGAAATATGCTTCACGAGCCTCGACAATTGTAAATGTCCTACACAGGTGTTTCCGTACATACAAATTATTGTGAAAAGGACCAACTCCCATTTCAGTGGTCTCGCCAGACGTAACAAAATACGTTGGATACCAATACCGGACAGCTCTATACAAACTAAAGGCAAAAGTGGAAGAAAAAAAAAAGAGCGGCGATAGAACTGACACTATAACAACTATATACATTTGTCATAACAGATTTATTTTGTTCTTTCTGTGCATACTTTTGACTTTTTGAGGTTTTGATTTAGTCAGTATAAGAGAAAAGAAAGTTAAGTCTCACAAGTCCATTATGTTACTGTATGAACTTCAAGATAAATAAGTGCATTGCTAAACAGAAATATTGCCATCTGTTGGCTAAAGGTGACACCACAACCAACAGTCCCCGCAGAAATGCGCAAGCTATCCGTGTATTGCGCTCTAGTGTATTTGACGGAACCCGTAGCCATATATACTAACAAACTGCCAACTCTAGTAAAGGCTGTTAATGATAACGTTAGCACGTTTGAAATCAACCCTACGAAAAAAACCACTGCCCCTGCGTGTATATATTGTAACAGGAGTACTGAGTGACATGCGCCCAGTAAAGTTAGTAACGCTGGAGGGAAAGNGCCCCTGCGTGTATATATTGTAACAGGAGTACTGAGTGACATGCGCCCAGTAAAGTTAGTAACGCTGGAGGGAAAGTAATACCATATCTTAACGTCGTATTAAAAGTGTTAGGTAAACGTTTGTAAATATTAAATCATTTCTTTCGCTTTCTGTTTTTTCAATGCATCGAAGTGTAAATATGACCAGATTTTTAAACTATTCACTTTTCTAATAATTTCACAGTTTCACTTGACCGACGCATGAATAAAATGGTGAAGCTCATGGCAATGCTGATTTTACATAAGGCGGAAGAATACACAACATGCATACAAGTAGATCTTAAGCAGGACTTTCAAAAGTGCTCATTTTACCGTGAACAGCTTATAGAAAATAGGGCTTATGGTACATCAGAGGAATACAGAGTTTTTTTTTGTCGTGTTATACTCTGCGAGGCACGGAGTCAATGTCCCCAAATATGTGTTACTGCATACGCGACAACAACAATAAAAATAATAGTACGAACAAGTTCACTGTTATCACTGTAGGGCAGGGATTAATACTAACCGGATGACGTGTCTTTTGAGGCGAGACGCTAAGATGGAACGGCGACGAAATACAAGAGTAGGGGAAACAGAAACGCCACGAAGAAACTTAAAGGCAACGTCCGCTACGTTTTCTCAGTGCGGAAATGGACAACCCTTTCGCTACCCACGCGAGCAACATGGCTATAGCACAGGCCAGTTAGACAAAAATCGTTCCTGCCCGGACAGAATAATAAAACTAAACTTTCTGAAAAGTGTTTAGCACAGTCTTGCAGCGACATCACAAAAATTTCCAAGGAAAATCCGCCACCTTGGAAAAATTGTTAACGTTAGTTATTTCGTTTTTATTTCTTGAAAACTACGAGGACTATAAACGTGCAACTTGCACGTATAATATGTATCTGTCTCGAAACACGTAAGACGTTACACATATTTGCACGAGTACACAGAAGCAGACCTAAATTTAATTCGCCAAAATAAATTTCTTACGCACATTCTTATGTTTTCATTAGCCTTATTGTCGATTTTATCAAAGTTTTACCTCCGATGAAAATTGTAGGGCATTAGAAAAAACACACAATAAGCACGTATAATGATGTACTATGCATTCAAAATGCGCCTATAATATACAAGAAACAAGCAGTCTTACTCGTGTGGACCAACAGCTTGAGTACCAGGTGCAACAACTCGCGGTGATGTTCTGGATTACTTCAGTTTTCATAACGACAACTTATTATAAACGACCTTCAAAAACCAACGTAATCGATTTTAATAGGTTTCCTCGGAGTACTCCCGTTTTCACCACGGTCGCCTTCTATCACTGCACCACATAATTTCACCCCTATCGGCACTAACGACACCAGTTAAGCGCCACCCCTCTCCCATAATCTTAAATGGTATTAATTTTCCGCCAAGTTTTCGAACAAATCCACGATAAAACAATTGATAGAATGTTACAGGAGGAAAGGGCCGTGATTTGCACTACGACAGAGGCAGGAGATTGCGAAGTAAGAATCCTCATGCAAACACACGATCTACATTCGCAACAGTTTCCCAGAAAGCCCGAGATTGGCACACTTCGTGTAAAATCAGTTTTCTCCCCAACCCCAGTAGGCTACCATGACACATCTAATGCTAATATCGCGGACACGGTCCATACTGCCTACTGTCCTAACGCTGACAAGAAGAGGAAGAGGAAATGTCGACTTAACATTATTTTCATGCATAACCCACCTTCTATATACGTATAAGATATGTACATTGTAAACTGGTTATATTACGAGATTTGTATAACTTTTCCAATATCTATGTACCATTATGTATAGAAAATAGATCAAATGGATGAAATAAAACAAACTCCCATTACGCACATGTACATAGAAGCATCGAGGTTGACGGCAAGTTGCCTTTTTTTTGCACGTGTATAGTAAAACAAGGGAAATTAAACACAGCATAAGGTACATATGTTTTCATTTTATATCACATGAACTTCTCTCCTTGGGGAAAACACTATGAATAGAAACACTGTCAACAATGTTTTTGTTTGGCTTGAAGGGGGCGGGAGGCAATAACCCCCTCAATCCTCTGATACGCTAAATATTTTGAAGTAAGTATTTTCTTTAAGCACAGGTCGGAGCGGGTGGCACAGTAACATACTTCGTGGGCGATTAGAAACGCACGTTCCCGCTCGCTTGCGATAGCAGCTCACGGACAGTCGGCGACGAAACATTCGTTACAGTCCCGCCCGCGAAGCTTACGGCGGTCGCCCAACAGGTGCTCGAACCTTTCACAGGTTTTTTTTTTACTAACTACTCTAAAACTAAGTGTTATATGAGCCCGCGGTAGGGACGGGAGTTAAGTGCGTATCAGGACTAAGCCCCATACGCCTACAAGGAAGGGAGTATCATGCAAGGAGACATGCATCACGGCAAAGAGGGATTGGGCTGCCATGGCCAGATTGTGGCCATGACAACCTCCCTAAGTGTACTTATAGCTAAACTATATTTAGAAGAGAAAGGGAAAAACCGGCATAGTCCCCGTAAAAACCCTTCCGACAGGAAAGAATTTAAAAAAATTGTTTCACGCATTATCATATTTAACAGAAAATGCTACAGGAGACAGAGGATAGGAATCATGCTCTTTATTATGATAGGAAAAAGTGCTAGTAGGGAGGGGGTGGGTAACTTCCCTTCATTTGGTGCTGGGTTTAACCAGAGTGATACCTTTCACCGCGTTGCTGCTGGTTTTGAACTTCTTCTCTGGCAACTGTTGAAACGAGTTCCTCACATTGTTTACTTAACAAAAAGACAGAGTAGCCCGAACGAGGACGGAATATTACTTTCCAAATATCACGCATTAATTACTTAAATATTATTTTGAAGCCTTCTAGCATCCTGCCTAACTGGCGCTTGGCGTGCGTTACAGGATGTTAGAAATTTACGTTTTCTTTCTGCGAAACCATGAAACGCGCGTCCACAGTGCTGAACTACGAAAAGAACACACACTTCAGACGAAGGCTGTTGATGGCTTTCAAGACGCCACGCACATTAAAAGCACAATTTACGAGTACTCCAAAATGGCTATAAAAAAAACTGCCTTTTCAAAGTGTTGTTAAAATATACGAGTCAGATAGATACGAAACAACAAGGGCCCCCTGCTTTGAACCTTCCTACACACTTTCAACCAATAAAATAATAGGGCCCCCGCTGAAAGTCCCATACGTACGCGCGATGCGACGAGAACACTGCACGTCAGTTCACAGCCTTGCGCTTAGTGGCGATGGCGCACTTGATGCGAGTGGCAGTGTCGCCCTTAACGCTCCTGCGCCTCTCGGCCTCAAACGTAGGAAAAACCTCCAGGTAGGCGAGAGCCCAAAAATATACTTTTATCAGATTGCTGTAGGCCCTATATTAAAACATACCTACCCGTACACAAGCGAAACTAAAGAGCCTGTAATGCAATTTGCTACAGGCCTACTACCAATAAAATTATATTGTCATCACTGAAAATCCTGTAGGTTTTTGGTAAAACTAAGTCTTCAAATTAAGAGGGTGCCTCTCTAAGGAAAGGCAGGCCTTTAGGCGCTCCTCTTCAAAACAATTTTTGTTTTTCTTATGAATTTTATTTTGGTGCGATCAAAACCTAGATCACATGTTGCATCAAATGTAGAGAAATGGCTATAAGCCAGAAGCGAAGAAGTATGTATACCATTTTTCGACAGTAGTTATAGCAAAAACTTGATTTAAAATAAGTATTTGAGTCTCATATTACTAAGTCAGGGACATCACTGTGAATATAAGCATTATATATGGTATATATTACGTAATGCATCAGTTAAGTGAAAATGTTAAACTTTTAGGAACTCGAATGTGTTCCTGATGCGCCAACCGAGCTCTAATGTGTATAAAGCAGTACAAAACCAACTTGTTGGCCATACATTGGAAAATTACACCCGCAGTGCGTCAAGACTTTGAAATAATTTTCTTAATTCGCTGCTAACTTAACCGGTAGCCTGCATAGCTGTGTGTACTGTAGCATATATACAGTTATGGGACAGCAATTTGTTTTCCAAAGGTTGATTTCAAAAGTGCTTACTTTTCTAGGAACAGCTTACGGGCCGCTGTCAAACTCATTCGCACAAACCACGGCCTCGTCGATGCAAACACACACTCGTCGTGCGCTTGTTTCGCCATATTGGTTGGGAATAATGGCGAATGCAGATCATGTAAACAAACTTAGCACATCTTAACGTTACTTTGCGAAACGTAATATTAATGTGCATAATATACGTAGCTTAACCATACTGAAAACTACACAAACGCATGTCTGCTACATACACGCCTACACTAAGAGCAATGCTGAAGATCCTTTAGCTTCGTTACCTAACATGCAACATGTTCCCGCCAGCAATACGTGCCAACATGACGTCAGCGAACGAAGCATTTGCACAAGGTCATATGAGCCGAGTATGATGGAAAAGGGGGAAAGCGGGGAAAAGAAAGAAGAGAAGAGAAGAGAGGAGAGGAGAGGAGAGGAGAGGAAAAAGATAAAGAGTGTGAGAAGAGGAGAGGAAAAAAGAGAGAGGAGAGAAAAAGAGAGGGAGAGAGGAGAGGAAAAGAGAGAGAGGAGAGAAAAAGAGGGGGAGAGGAGAAGAGTAAAAGAGAGGGAGAGGAGGAGAGGAAAAGAGAGGGAGATGAGGAGAGGAAAAGAGAGGGAGATGAGGAGAGGAAAAGAGAGAGGAGGAGAGTAAGGGAGGGAGGAGAGGAAAAAAGAGAAAGAAAGAGGGGAGATGACAGAGAGGGGTGATGACAGATAGAGGAGGGGAGAGAAAAAAGGGGGCGGGAAGTGAGTGAGTGAAGATATTTGGGTGGCTCTTAACAACGAGGTCTTGAGAGCCGATAGGGCAGAAAGAGAGAGCGAGAGAGAGAGAGAGAGAGGTGAAAGGGGAAAAGTTCTGAAAAGGGGTGTGGGAATGGTGATTAAAGGGGAGTGGGAAACTGGCGGGTTGAAGCGGCAGGGAAAAGCGGGCACGGAGAAGTGGTCAGGAGGAAAAGATGGAGTGAAGGGGGCGGGTTGCTCTTCGCTTTTTAGGCATGAGGGGCGTTGTGCCCCTGGGTTGATAAACAGTGGTCTGTTACTACTTCAGATTGTAATAAGTATTTATAAATTATCGTACACTGCTTGCCTAAATATCTTGTTGAAAGGTTTTCACTTAATCAAAACCAGCAATATTTCAGTAGATATTAAGTATTCCAAACTTTGACCCGAATGAAATAAATGCATACATACATAGCCACACACAGAATATCGCATATAATGCAAACTATGAGTGGCGGAGTGAGGGAGAGACGTATGATTTAAATGAACACGGGTACCGTCACAAAAAGTTTGAGACTTTCCCCGCCTTCTGGAAGCAAGTAGTATGCGCCTACGTGTGTGTAGGCTGTTCACGGTGATTTGCGCACGTTTTAAATCGACCATCGAAGAATGTCACTGTTCCTATCTGGTGTATTTTAACGGGCACACTGAGTGACATACGCCCAGTCAAGTTGGTAACGACAGAGGGGAAGTGGCTCCACGTCTAAACGATGAATTTAAAGTGTTAGGTGAACCTTTGTAGTAAATTAAAAAAAAATCTAATAATTTTACAGTTTTACCTGAATGACGCATGAATAAAGTGATCAAGCCCTAAGCTTATGTTAATTTTACATACGTCGGAAGATTATACAGGGTGCACACAATTAGATGTTAAGAGGGACTTTCAAAAGTGCTCAGTTTACCGTGAACAATCGATATCAGATGAGATGAGAGTTGATGCGCGAGATTGACCAGAAGTAAAATGACGTAGGAGATAGCCTGCAGCGAGGGATCAGAACAGCTTCCAAGCTCGGACATAACTCGGACAATGAGTCCGGCCTCGCAAGGCAGCAACTACGCCAAGCGCGCAACCAACAAAAGAAAGCTTACTAAGGGGTAAACTTTCGAAAGATACCGACTCGCGTGACACCGAAACCTGTTTGGGTTTGCAAAGGCCATTGTCGCGTGGGTTTGGAACGTACGTTGACGGGTAAACAAAGAAACCAGTGCTTCCGACGTCCTGCGATTCAACGTGCCATTACGGACGTCAACGCCGTACTTTAGCTGTTATAAATCACCTTACTGTCCGCACGAACTATAGGTCCGCTTCGCAAGGGCGTGCCCAACTAGGGAGTTGTTTAATTTACAACGCGTAAGGGTTGGTTCATAATAAAACAAAAACATAAGCACGCCGTATAGGACATAACAGTAGAACATTCATACGACCGGAATTCTTGTGCGAACGATATTTTCCGGCAGGACTGACAACATTTGGCAGTGTTTTTTTTAAATAATGAATTTGCATAACATATTGTAAAAATTGTGTTGAAAATTGACAGTGAATTAAATTGTTTAGCTTTTCTTTACAACTTTTGTTTCTGCGGCCGTAAGGATGAGAATAACTATTAAAATTTCTGCTGGTGAAATTTTACCCGTTTTCTCGTCTAAATTTCTATCTTGCAACATTTATTCGTTTCTGCAGCATAACTGTTCCTCCATTTTAAACAAAACAACTCTGTTGGAAATTCTATACTCTACTCTGGTTGCTGCCCCATGCGGCTGCATAATAAATTTAATTTATACAATATGTAACGTTGTATTGATCAGTCAAATAAATATTACTTACGATTATTTCTTTTGTGCACTAAGGGAATATCATATGCACACGACCTGTTATGAGCAGTTGTAAATCAGTAGGTTCAAAATCATGGCGCTCAATTCTTGCGCACACGACCAACGTTCTGTGGTTACTGATACGCTTACAATTGTGAACGAAGCTTAACAATCGAACCATCAGTCTGGACTACAAAAAAATTTTGCCGCAAGACGCCGAGTTGCTTAACCCTCCCATTCCCACATTCAGTTATGGTTGATTCTTATGTTGCAAAAAAAAAAAAAAAAAGTAATTTTTTGATGAGTGCTTTACTTAAGGCTGGCACAGAACTTTGTTTCATCACCACTTTGTGTTCGGTGATCAGTGATACGAACCATAGACTAAAGATGAGGCAGACCGCTTATTTGTGATCTGCACACGTACCCAGCACTGACCTACCCCAAAGGAACACAACTGTCAAAGTCACAGGGTCGACAGCGATGAACGTGTTTGTTTATATCTTAATTTTTAAATGACAAACACTATTATATTAATAAAACGCTCTTAACAGCTTGAATTTAATAAAAAAAAGTATTACAAATAAGTTAGAGGAAGTATAAAAAACATCTCAACAGCACTTGTTTGCTAAACAATGTTCTAACCTCAAAACCCAATCCACGCTATTTTCGCTAGACGTGTTGGCAGAAAAGCACTTCAATGTTGGGACACGGAGATTGGTTGTGCGCAGCCAGCGAGATCGGTCTACCTAATCTTTAGTCTACGATACGAACCGGTCAAAGCGTACAGCAGTAGCACGGTTTACGAATCATTTAATCGAGCCCCGCAGTGCACAATACCGGTTAAATATAAACTTCCTGTTATGTTTTTTTAATATTTTTATACTAGTGTCTAGGGATTACGTAAGGTTTATACTATCGTGAGAGAAGAACTGAAGTTGACTATGAACACAGAATAGGTATTTAATCGAACTATTATGATATACATTAAATAAAAGCTATTGGCGAAGGAGGTCTTAATCAATTATAACCAGAATGATACAGTAGCCGGAGGCTGATTGTTGTGTCTCAAAGCGACGAGCGGCACGCCAAGCTGCATCTCGATGGCTTCATCTCGGCGTGGGTCCACAGACACACAGACTCCGTACAAAGTGTTGCCAAGTATTATACAGTTTCTGGTGACGTAATTGTCCCAAATACCGTGCCGCGGGGAGAGGAACTCCGCTGGCGCTTCGCTGATATGTTTAATAATAAACTATTATTGTTGTAACGGGTTATGGATTCTTCGCCTGGCCTGGATACCGACCCGTCGCTGCAGTTCCCCGTTTGCTTGTCCGCCTTTACTGAATCATAACACTGTGCATTGTCTACAATGTACAATGGGCATGAAAGGGTGAGTAAGTGGTGAGATCTAGGTCTTGAGAGCCGATGAGGGTGAAGCGAGGCGAGTACGGAGCAGCGCCGGAATGAAAGGGCGAGGGAAACGGGAGATCCCAGAGAAAACCCGCCGACCAGCGGCATCGTCCGGCACGATTCCCACTCGCAGAAATCCAGGAGTGTCCCCGCCGGGACTCGAACCCGGTTCGCCTAGGTGGGAGGCGAGTAATCTAACCACTACACCACCGCGGCCCCGGTATGAAAGTGTTTAAAATCAGTAAAATCATAGGGTTTACTGATTATTTTAAACAATACGCGACTTGAAAATTACTGTGCGTACCGGAAAGTCATGAGCTCAACGCATTCGAATTATCTTTGAAACTAGTATTCATATTATTAGAGTATTGCATTTACTTTCCAATAAGTTTGGCAACGTAATTATTTGACAAATAAAATTAGGCTTCTGGAGTCACAATACTGGCTCCAGTTCATGCTTAAATTGTTTATTGCAACGTACCAAGGGACCAAAAATGAAATTTTTTAACTGTTTAAGAAAAATCTACAAAGAACACGATCGTAACAGTTTCTACGAGGTTTCGCCTGAATAGTTTCTACACGCCATCTCCTTGAGAATGTACACTGAAGAGCAAAAAAAAAAAAAAAAAACTGGTACACCTGCCTAATATCGTGTAGGGCCCCCCGAGCACGCAGAAGTGCCACAAGACGACGTGGAATGGACTCGACTAATGTCTGACGGTATGTAGGAGGCAATTTCACACCATGAATCCTGCAGGGCAGTCCACAAATCCAATCTGCGCCAATTTGAGAAAGGGTTGCACGTCTGTCACGTTTAATGATTCTCGTCAGTCGCCGTTTGTCCCGTTCTTTCACGATCTTTTTTCCGGCCGCAGCGATGTCGAAGATGTGATGTTTTACCGTATTACCGATATTCACGGTACATTCGTGAAATGGTCGTACGCGAACATCTAAATGTTATCGCTACCTCGGAGATGCTATGTCCCATCTCTCGTGCGCCGACTATAACACCACGTTCAAACTCACTTAAATCTTGATAACCTGCCATTGTAGCAGCAGTAACCGATCTAACTGCCGACCGCATCGCGTTACTCTGATTGGTTCCATACCTCTGTTGTTTGCATACGCACGTCTATACAAGTTTTTTTGGCTCTTCAGTGTACTTGCTACGATTAGACTGATTCAGAGTCGTATTTAAACATTCAATGTAGCTGCCACGCAGGCTACAGCCATGTCCTAAATTGCTAAGGCGTTACATGCAAACCACAAGGTTTTAGGTTCGAATCCCTGGTAAGCCGTGGGCACGTGCCATTTTTACACGCAAGTTTCACGTTCGGTTAAATTCCTCTTCCGTTCTCTTTGCACGGGTATCCTTCCGACACTAAGGCGCCCGTCTTCCTGGCGCTTGAACTGCGTTGCAGAGTGTTCCAAATACACGTTTTTCAACGAAACTATTAAGCGTGCGTCCAACGTGCTGATCTACGAAAAGAACACACACTTCAGACGAGGGCTGTTGAGTGCTTTCTAAATATCACGTACGTTAGAAACATCAATTCAGAGTACTCCAAAACCGCTAAAAACTGCCTTTCCAAGGCGCTGTAGCTCAAAATGCACGCATCAGATACATACAAAACTACTATAGGGGCCTGCATTGAACCTTCCCAAAGACTTCCCACTAATAAAATAATATGGTCACCGCTGAAAGTCCCATAGGTACACGCAGCACGACGAGAACACTGCACGCCAGTTCAGAGCCTTGCGCTTAGCGGCGATGGCGTACTTGATGCACGTGGCAGTGTAGCCCTTATCGCTCCCGCGCTTCTCGGCCTAAACGCGGGAAAAAGTTCCAGGTGGACGGCGGCCTTAAGAGCGCCGTCTGGCTGGACGTATTTTGCGTGGTCCGAGGCCTCGGCAGTCATAAGAGCGACCTAGGCAAGCGCATCGAATGTCTGGCCACCCTTACAGCGTACGGCATTGAAGTGGCTTGCAGTCTTCCTCTCGTCAGCTGGTCTCTCGAGAACTTTTAGTGGTGACCATTGCATTTGATGGTGTAAACATAAAGGGACGGGTGTGCTGCAAGTCCATTTGCTTGGGTTAAGCAGCCAGTACTGAAAGTTCCATATCTAAATACGACTGTGAAGCACTCGCAACAGCACTTTTTTCACTTTAAAAAAAATACAGAAAAGGTGAAATAGGAAACGGAAACTACCATTCGGATGTAAAACATTTCTTAACGGTGTTGACCCCCAAAAATTAATAATTTTATAATTGTACCAAACATTGTTCAACTCGTATGCATTGTATGTAAAGGCATTTTCCTCAAATAAAAACTTTATTTTGTTTTGATAATTTGATATAAAATACCAAATTCTTCTGTTTCATTGCATCCATAATAACAAATACTAATTAAGTTGTGCAGATAAAAAAATTTATAAAATAAACTAATGCCATGGGCTACTGCTTGACATAAATGTATTTACCAAATAACCGTTCATACATTAAAAAAAACATTTTAAAAATGCAAACATATCTTTATATTTAACTTTTTTCATATATATATATATATATATATANATATATATATATAGTTTGTTGTTTGGTGATTTACACATGTGCCACGCGGTAGCTCATAGAATTCTTTTACTTTGTAATTTTTTTCTCCTGTACAACTTAGTTAGTATTTGTTATAATGGCTGCAACGAAACAGAATAATTTTTGTATTTGACATCAAATTATTCAAAAAATATAAAGTGTAAAATTTTTTTTATTAGAGGAAAATGTCATCACATGCAATGCGTACAAGGTGAACAATGTATGGTACAAATATATAATGATTAATTTTTTGGGGTTCAACGCCGTTAGATGCTATTCGTAAGCAAACGCTGCTCAAAAACATTGAACAATTTTTAATCGACAACTATAAAATTGAAGCTCTTAAGAGACACGTCACAACATCACAATACTTGGGATTTAAAGTGAACTACAGTTATTTAAAATAAACCAAGGAATTTTGGGGGAGACTCGAGGGATCAGCGTTATCTGGCAACCTTGCATCCAAAAAGTGGCGAATGGGCATTTAATAGCAACCCCCAATCAACAAGTACATTACAGACGCACGTCTGGAATGTTACACAAAAAGGTTTATTTTATTTTACTTGGTTAATTTGGGAAATTTTTAAAATACTTTTGGTAGGTCTTCAGACATTATTTTTATTACTCCGAGATGAAAACACACAAACTTAAAACATTTCTGCATAACTGAAGCACCGCGGACAATACAATATGCTACGCCAATATTTTCTAACACTTAAATATCAAATAGTGTGTAGTAAAAATTCAGCTGAGAAAATTCGCAAAAACGTGGCAACTGCAGCACGTGCATGAACATAACTCGCCCTTAAGAAAACTATAAATTAGCACACATTTCTCGGAGGGGGGGAAAAACAACAACTAAATCTTACCTTACGGGTTCTGCCTAGTCACGGTAATGCTGAACTGCAATAGAGACTAACCCAGGCAGCCTCAGAGAAGAGGTTCTCAGAAGCAGCAAACGTCGCATGACCCCTATGAACCAAGCGCACAACATCCGCGCGATCGTGATTCATAACTACAGCACTCCGGAGGAAAAAGCGAAGTAAAAGCCACTCAGCGTTATGAACGGTTGGTAGTTCATTGAAATGATCATAAAATACAAAAAAGGCCTATCAATGGTATTTATGAACGCCAGAAAGAGTATTATCACACGCTCCAGCGATACCTGACGTCTGGTTGGAGATCACCAAGCGTGGCGCACCCCGTATAGGGAAGCCAAGTACTGCACGCTGAACTGCGAAAGGAACGAACGCCGCAGAAAGTTCCGCCGGAAATCCGCACGTAGCGTCTGTGTAATCGGCGCCTCCGTCATGACACGTAACAGTTCCTCCTGATAACTTATCACCGCTTTCAACGGAAACAGCTACGGTCTATTCGCGGCTTCTTCACACTTTTTGAATCAAACATTTCAAAAATCACCCCGCGTGTGACGTGATCGGTTCTCTCCTAAATATGTATCACAAGCGTTTTACACTTACGTTAACATACAAGTACCTAATTTTTGGTTCAGTCGAATTTTTAATTATGTTTTATCTATAAATAAAAACGTGTCAATTATAATATGAATAAAACAGCTAGGAAATAAGTTTGTCGGTAATGCTTGTAAGAATTAGTTCCTATGCAAAACGATTATATAACTGAGTGCGCACGAATGCGGTGCGTAGTCCCTTTGGTGTAATTTTCTAGACTCTGTTAAGCTTTGTTTGCACGAGGCGGAGGAATATTCTGGAAGCAGACCTTAAGCAGGGCTTCAGAAAAGTAGGAAGTAACCGTGAACGGACCATACACACTTCAAAGCAGAATGGAAGACTGGACGAGATTTTGCTCTTCCAAAATGCAGAGGAAGAAAATAAACCAATAATTATTGTTTGAAGCTAATTGACCTGCTTTTCTAACCTGAACGATTATTTTCGACAAATTTTATCGATTGTAATGTTGCATGCGAGTTCAAACTCTGCTGGTGAAGTGCGTAACTGAAAATACTGCAATATGGCGTTTCTTAACTATCGGGTAAATTATAGTAGATAAAATTTCAAGTTGATGAAGTAAACAAATTCCGATGAGAGAAGTTATACGAGTTACTACAAATACCAATTTCGGACACAAAAATTTCATTTCATATTTGTACTTAATATTGTTTAACTTTTAAACTTGTAGATATTACTAGTAAGTACTATTTCATCGTACAAAAAAAAATAAAAAATCATTAGTACAAAATTTAACAGAGGTGACAAACGCCATGTCTCAATCCATTTTAAGGTATGCTTAGCAATTTAAAAAAAATCATAGACTGATACAAATAATATGCAAAAAAGTCTTTATGTTAAGCAATTTTAAAAAGTTGCTAAAATATTTCATAGCAAGATTGTAAAAATTCTTTGAAGCAACTCGTATCTTATTTCAATGTCAGTTCTCATTTTGGTAAATAATGTTACAAGACCCCAGAGGGGCGTATCCGAGTTCGTGAGGGATGAAGGTCTTAGAAATAAAAAAACTAAATATGATTTTTAATTAATTCATACAGCTATTATTTACAGTATTAAACTATATATCTCCATTATTAGTGCTATTCTCAGCGAGTGCAACATTTAATGTCCATCTAAATTCTAATTTGAAGTCAATAACACTGTCTCTGTATTGGCCAGAGTCAATTCACGCTCATTATTTACTCATATTCAATCTGTTTATTGCCACCATTCCAATAGTCCCGCCCGTCAGTCTCACTCTTCACTGTACTGATGCTCGCAGTCGGCACACTTCACTCCCGCTGGTCACTCTCGCCGCCACTCGTCGCTCTGCTGGCTCGTCGCTCCGCACACCTGGCTCATAGACTGTCGGCTCGGAGATCCGTCGCGACGTAAGTAATCTCGCTGGCCCCATCTAGAATGTTCCACGCACCCCGAGCCACGCTGAGAGGGGCAAGGGCGATGACCAGAGCATTCTTTCAACAATAACCCCAAAAATTTAATCCGCTTAAGGACGGGAGCGCACGAGTCTCGATAGGCTTATCTGGCACACGCGGCGAGCCTTTATAAATCGCCCCGTACTCCTCGGGTTATTACTCTGGCCTTGGCGCACTGCTTCGCTCGCTCGAGTGGGATGGATCAAGGGAAGCGATGCAGACCAGCAACATGTAGCAATAAGTTACGCGGTCTAAATTTTTTAATGCGAGGAAGTAGCACTTGTAAATAATGTCTACAAGATAAACAGTATTTCGTACAAATATAAAAATTATTTTGTGAACAGTGCCTTTAAATCACGCGTACTTGCAACTTAATATATTTTTTATTCACACAGATAGTACAATTAGAATACCAAATTTCATATAATCTATTAAGCAGAAGGAATGGAAATAAAAATCTGAAACTGTTTAAAATCACTAAGAAAATACATCAAGACCGTGTGTAGTAAACAACACTAAATCACTAAACTTTCCTGGCTTGATAAATGCAGATTTTCAGAGTTCCTGCGTACAATGCAAAGTGATGAAATAAGTAAACCAATTAAAACCAACTCATATACATACACTGGCGTCCAAAATTAAAACAAAATACAGACGTTTGTCTCTCACGTTATCATTTTGTCCCAAGACAGCATCGGGTGATAGAAAAATGTAAACAAAATCGCAGATGGAATTTATGTCCCCTTACAGCCATGGAAGAGATGACTTCAGTGCCCCTGTCGAATGATGTGCGTAGTGTTTACTGCCGTATTAGTCCAATTGCAACGTGCATTGTGTGCACATTCAGTATATGGCACAAAGAAAACGCACGGAAGACTCCCTGCAGTGGAGGGCGACAGGAATAATTGACGCTGGAGAGTCTCAAGCTGACGTGGCCAGATGGCTAAATGTTTCTTCGTTCTGTTGTTTCTCGGATGTAGCAGCAGTTTTTAGTGTCCGGAACTGTGACCCGAATACCAGGGCAAGAACGACCAAGAATGACATAAGAGAGGCTCGTTATCTGGCCAAAAGGACAAGAAAAAACCGCCGTAGTAATGCACAGCAGCTACGTATTCAAAAACGTAAATTATTTTTTGAGCCGAAAGTATTGTTTTTATCCTGTATATACGATGCGTCGGAAACGCCATATGCATACTACTCACAACGAACAATTATTTGTATTAAATGTAACACGAGCGAGTGAAGATATGTAGGGGACTTTTAACATTGAGGTCTTTAAGAGTCGATGAGGGTGACGAGGTGAGTATGGAGCAGCACCGGAATGCAAGGGCGGGGGTAAACGGGAGATCCCCGAGAAAATCCGCCGATCAGTGCGAAAATTCGGGAGAGACCACGCAAGGAATCGAACCAGGTTCGCCTAGGTGGGAGGCGAGTAGTCTAACCACTACACCACCGCGGCCCCATTTTGTTGAGTAAACAGAAATTGAAAAGCGGCAATATTAATTTTGTTCATCTAACAAAATACCTACACGCTTGAATAAACAAAATCTTTGTGTTGGGCCAAAATAAATTAGACTGTCGGTAATGAAAATATTTAGTTGAATCAACTGCATATATTTGCTCGGCCACTCATTTGATTTCCAGGGTTCGAAAATACAGCTCGAGATTCTGTAATTTTTGTGGCAATTAGGATAGTAACAGTGATTGCTAGTGCATTAATTTATGCTTAATAATGGTGTAAAAATCCTACCTAATAAACTGTTTAATAGGAAACTAAAAAGTAAAGCTACACAACTTTAAAGAGTTATGCTCGCGCGTTGTCCAGTGTTTCAAATGTATGTATTTTAAAAATATTCCAATTTTTTCAGTATTTATTTAACTGGGGTTGGCAGTGCGTAGCGCTAGGACGCAAACGACCTCTGTCGAAATCTCGGTTAGGCTTCCAATGTCTTTTGTATCAACCGAGACCGTTTGATGTACGTAGAGCCAAGCAAATCTTTCGTTGCACCAAATAAACCTTTGTTTGTGGCAATCAAATACGATTATAATCAATTTTCAACAAGAACATATTTCATCGCCCCTATACAAGCCATCAATTTGGATGGGCCAAACAACTTTGTTTGATTCAACAAAACCTTTTTCTCAGCGCCTATGATTTCTAAACAAGACGTACGTAAGAATACGCAATAGCAGGATTTAAAAAAAAACTACTCAGTAAGAGCTAAAGCAGTATTAAGGCCTAGTGATTTTTGAGCAAAAAAAATTTTTAATTCTTAAAGACTACGTATTTTGCGCACTTTAAAGTGACAGGAAATGACTTTAAAACGTAGTTCAATCGCTACCATTGGAGAGACTACGTAAATGCGGCAGTTCTTATCGGGCGCACTCGCAGTTCTACTTCGTCAAGACTGCAAGTTGGCTTTCAGTAACGCTCAAGAGGCACCGAGTGTTCGCTGCGTTAAGAGTGGGAGCGATGGTTTAAAAACTACACTCCATTCACGGCTACTTCCTACTTTTCTCAGGCCCTGCTCGATTTCTACTTCCAGGATATTCTTCCGCCTCTTTTAACCAAGTCCAGAAAATTACACCGGAGGGACAACACACCGCATTCGTCCGCCCTCAGTTTAATACTATTTTGCATAAGAACTATTTCTTACTAGGCATTACCAACACACCAATTTTCTCTTTGCATTTATACATATAAATTATAAGTAAAATATAAGTAAAATTTCAATATAATCAAAATAAGACTTATGTTAACACAATCATAAAACGCTTAGTGGCACAAGGCATATTCAGGAAACAAGCAAGCACGTCATTCACGGGGTGATTTTTCAAAGGTTTGATTCAAAAAGTGTGAAGAAGCCGCGACTAGACTATACTATGCAATTCCTAACGGGGACTTTGCAACAATACAACTTTAATAACGTTACATATGAAACCGGCCTCAAGCCAATATTTACCCTGAAGTTACACCCAAAAAATTTCTCGTTTCAAACATTATTTATAAGGACAAATTTACGAAGCACTTGTCTACATAGTAAGGATTTTAATGGTGTAAATATGCCTGCAGTGTAGCAGCCAGTTCTGCCAATAAATGTTCAATTCTCCTTTTTTTTTTTTTTTACGAACTGCAGAACTTGACTGGGTCTTCGTGTAGTTTTCAGCAGACTAATTATGTAATTAACCGGTACGTTACCACAACATTCATTCACACGGGAGCAATATCTCGGATTCATGCACGGAAGAATTAAACTTCCTTATAGTCTGACAGATACGGCGCCGTAAAAAAATATCCCGCTCATCTCGACGACGCGTTGAACTTTTCCGTTTCTGGGGTCGCTTGGTTGGAGACCGGCGCTAAATAGCGTGCCGGAACAAGGCAAACCGGGCGCGGGTTTTCTCGAAGACTTGCCCAGACCCATTGTTGCCCGAACGTGAAAGAATTCTGCAAGCGGAACAAGAATAAAAATTTTAAGGTAAACGTACACGTAATAAACCCTGCACTGCTAATCAAAACTTTATAGTTTAAAAATAAGCTTTTAACGCTAGGTGTACAGTGCACGTGCGAGCGAGCCAGAACTTTTATTGCCACGAGCTGCATGCCAAAAGGTTTCTTATAGCAATTAAATCGAGTGTCAACATACATGCAATGACACTACGGCTTACTTTAAAAGAAGAAGAGTTCCGAAATTCAGTCCATAACAATAAATACCAAAAAAAACATGTGCTAAGTGAAGAAACTCTGTATGATTTATTTATGTGTTTCGGTAATGCATTTTCAGCTTACAACAGAAGACTTTTTAAAATACGATATACGACAAATATACAAATTTCTAACAGAAAACGACAATCTGAGATTTTTGCAGCTAGATAATTCCACATAGAAACATCCAACATCATTGACGCCGTGGTTCAGTAAAAAAAATAGTAATATATCATGTCAACATGTACACAACGCATGCATACATGTCACCTTGAAACACAATACGCCGAAAAAACATCAAGAAGTAAGATATTCGTACGTTAAGTAGTATTAGCGACTTGGGTACACAAAAAACTTTCGTACAGCTCGTAAAAAAATTCCACTTAAACACAACAGAACGCTCACCTGATGATTCCCGGCGTCGATATCGACATTCAGAACATAGCTCGCGGTGCAAACAAAATCCTTGGAACTTGCGGACTGCCACGTGCTTACGGAACGCGAACCACGGAGATACTCGGATTCACACCAACGGCATAGTTTCGGAACGCGCCCCAGCGGAGTAAAGAAAAAAAAAA
>NQII01000339.1:935145-950248 GCA_002778355.1 Clitarchus hookeri | reverse complement strand
CCCCCCCCCAAATTCCTCAAGGTTGATACGAACGCCACACCTCGCCTTTCCATCCGCCAATCAAGCTACTGCTCGTGTGCACATTGCGTATTCTTCCAACGTATCTGCAACTAGCGAACAGGCCCGGCTTCGCCCGGGTACTATTGAGTTTTACAGCGATACACTGATGCATAAATTGGGAAAAGACAATTCACTTATGTGAAAACAGAATTATAAAATTATACCTGTTGGTCTACGTTTTAAACTGATTACGGCAACCCAAAAGGGAAGGAAATATTTTTTACCCGATAGCCCAAGAAGTAGGGTATTGTTTTTGGAGTGTATCTGTGCAACTATCGCGTAGTTACCACATTTCCGCTTTCCAGCGTGGATGTATGAAAATCAAAACGCGAGTTTCATCAAGTTGTAGCTTTAGAAACAAGTGTATACCTAGTTACTACTTTTTACGCTTCGCTGAGGGATCTTAATCGATCACCAAAGTTAAGCAACGTTCCAGCGGCACACATTTGGATGGGTGACCGTTTAGTGGCATAACACCTGAGCGCTTTTGGGCTTCGAAGGGCACGTTAAATAATCGGTCCCGGTTATCGATTGATAGCAGTCGTTAAGCCATTTCAGAGGTCCTTGGGCGGCCTGATAACTAACACCAGAGGGGGGAAAAAAATATTTTGGTCACGTTTCCAGCCGTTACAGAATTACGTTTTGTTGTTATTCGACAGGAACCGTACAATTTTTTCGTGATAAAAAGTATCGTATGTCCTATTACAGGACCTAAAGTACCTACATACCAAATTCCATTAAAATCTGTTCAGCCGTTATGGAGCTGAGTGGTAACAAACAAACAAACAAACAAACAAACAAACACACACACACACAGACTTTCTTATTTATAATATTAGTACGATTAACATTGTCATGGGCCTGATCACGTAACTCTTACGTCGCTGAAGTGCAACTGTAAAATTATTGGAAAATGAAATATCTCGCGAATTTGCTCATCCTTGCACTTGTAAGCATTAAAAAAAAAAGAGCGAGATGAATAGTTTAATCACAAATATTTACCAAACACTTTTAATTCAACGATCAGACATGGCACTACATCCCCTCCACCTGGGCGCATTCCAGTGGGTGCCCATTAAAATATAGGCAGGTAGGCGTAGTGACATTTTTCCAACGTTTATTTCAAAAGTGCTCAATTAACCGCGAACAGACAACATAACTTTTTTTTACAGTGATTTCTTGTTACTGAATTATAGCGCGGAATGAGTGTGCATTGTTGACGAGACAGGGTCAGTGGGTAGTGTGGACTAGGAGCAGCGGATTGGGGCGTGATCGGTACTTGGATGGGTGACCGCCCAGGGAACACCACGTGGCCGAAGTCACACATACACACACTTGGTAGGCCTACTAAGGGTTAGAAAAGGACTAGGCAGGAGTTACGGTCGTGTCGACCAGGTATTATCGCTCTCATATAAGTTGGCGTGATTTTGACAGTTCGAGTAGCGCCAAACGTTTACTTTTCGTTTATGTATCCTTTCGCCATCAGCTGGCGCGTCAAGTCGAGGCTGTATATTTTATCAACATGCTGTCAGCTAATCCACTTAACCTCTGTACTGTAATGCTAAACAAACTTTAAGGTATCAATAGACTNTTATCAACATGCTGTCAGCTAATCCACTTAACCTCTGTACTGTAATGCTAAACAAACTTTAAGGTATCAATAGACTCACGTCCGTCTAAAAAAAATTCGTAGGTTATAACAGTAAAAATATAAAACCTTGCAAAAAATTAAATATTTTCTAACTCTTTTTTTAATTTATCCGAGACAGCGAATTTGGGTTAACATTTGCGAGACGGTTATTGTAGTTCTTATCACACTTTCGGACGTTACATCTAATATGTTAAGAATTGAAATAAAAATAATTTTGGGAACATGCTTGACAACGCACTTTCATTCNTTATCAACATGCTGTCAGCTAATCCACTTAACCTCTGTACTGTAATGCTAAACAAACTTTAAGGTATCAATAGACTGACGTCCGTCTAAAAAAAATTCGTAGGTTATAACAGTAAAAATATAAAACCTTGCAAAAAATTAAATATTTTCTAACTCTTTTTTTAATTTATCCGAGACAGCGAATTTGGGTTAACATTTGCGAGACGGTTATTGTAGTTCTTATCACACTTTTGGACGTTACATCTAATATGTTAAGAATTGAAATAAAAATAATTTTGGGAACATGCTTGACAACGCACTTTCATTCGCCAACTCACCAACGACTTTGCAAAGCGGGCGGCAGAACAACATGGCGTGTAATGGACACAGACGTAACGATTACCGGCCCAAGGGAAATTACTAGTAAACAAAATCGCTGTACACGGAAATACACGTTACTTCAAATATTATACAGAGCTCGCGGAAAAATAGAGCCATTGGTATATGTTCGTAAATTTGTTATTTTCCGCGAGAAAGCTACATTTTTCTGGCTGGTTAGTGCTTCGGGAGAAAGACAGATGGCGCGCATGGCAGGTAGCGCTTTTGTGAGCCGAATGCGTTCCTCAACAGGTGGCAGCATGTTGACCTGCCTCCTGATCCCGTCTCCTAATACTGGCTTGAAACGACACGAGTTTGAAAGATCTGTCTTCGAACTATATGAAGAAAAAAAAAATTCAATAATACCCTGCAATATTTTGAAGGCTTTTGGAATTAATATCAAGCGTGTATGGAAAGCATGGATGGAGAGTGAGGATACGTGAAACGATCTCCCAAGGTTTGAAGTTGTTTCATTTTAATACGGAACTTTTAATGTGCATTTCATTTTGAACACCTATACATTATTACTTCAGCACGAAGTTTAGTTTGTAACACTAAAAACTGCTGTTTTATGAACACGCAAAATAAAATAAATAAATTAATCAAAGAAATCTTTCTTATCCACGTATTTTCTGCTTGTCTGATGTGCGTCGGCACTGCTCTCAGAGGAGCCAACGTAATATGAATTTTTGTTCGTTCGTGCATCAGCTGATACAGGATTTTGTAAATTGCACGTTGTTTGTTTCGTATACGTCAAATGCCACTCACTGACTGTCAAAATCTCGCCAACTTATATGAGACACACACAGATATCCCTGACAGTCGCGGGCCAATGAGACAATAGTCTATTCTATTCTCTTTTTGAAGCATACCTTTCACGAATCACCCCATGTATGACGTGCTTGGTGATTCGCTAAATATGCAATGTATCACAAGCGTTTTCACTTGCGTTAACGTAAAAATATATTATTTTGGTTAAATTGAAAACGGGGAGAAAATAGTTACGTTGGTAATGCCTAGTAAGAAATAGTTATTGTGTAAAATATGATTACACTGAGTACGCACGAATGTGGTGCATTGTTCCTTGGGTGTAATTTTCTAGACTAGGTTAAGATTTGTTTGCATGATGCGGAGGAATATCCTGGAAGTAGAACTTAAGCAGGGCTTCAAAAAAGTTAAAAAATAACCTTGAATGGACTATATCTTGGTTCCGTAAGGTATTGATGAAAAGACCGCTTCAGTTTGCTCACGGTTAATTGAGCACTTTTAAAAGCCCCACTTAAGGTGGTCGCCTACCCAGCGCTTGAAACTCTTTGCGGCATTTTTGCAACGTGCGTTTTTTAAACGAAACTATTAAGCATGCCCCCAAAAGGTTTACCTACGAAAAGAAAGCACATTCCAGACGATGGCACTCTCAAGTTGTAATGCACATCGGAAACATTATTTTAATGCCCTCTAACATAGTTTAAAATGGGTCTATGAGACTGTTGCATCTCAAAATATACAAACCAGATGCATGTGAAACTACGACAGAGATATACATTGGACTTTGCTACAGAGTAGCGTTCAATAAAATTATAGGGTCACAATTTAAATTCCAGAAGTTCTACCATCACGACGAAACCACTGCGCACTAGTTCAGTGGCTTGCGCGAAGAGACGATGCCGATTTCTTCTGTAGCGCTTCATTGATTTTCGCTTCAAACAGACGCGTCACTAGGCGACCGCCTTAAGATCAACATTTACTTCTCACTTTGTATCCTTCTGCGTTATCTAAAATCAACATTGCCATGGGTCTTATCGCTTCATTCATGCGCAGCGCATCGTTGATTGGACGTTTTTCTCCCCTCTGAAGAGGTCCTCGCTTGTCATATTTTGTGTTGCAATGAATANAGAGGTCCTCGCTTGTCATATTTTGTGTTGCAATGAATAACAAATGTATGGCGTAAAGAAATAGATCGACAAGAGCACATCACTCTAGGAGTTTCGAGAAGGGAAGGGGGGGATGTATTTGCTCGTAAACTTACACGAACACGATTATGTAGCACACGCATACCACAATTAACGCGTTTACCTTTTTTTTTTTTAAAGCCAACTGATTTGTGCAGAAAAGCGTCCTATTGTTTAAGGCGCACGCAAAGAACTTCGAGTAAGAAAAATTCACCACTCGTACAAGTCCAACTAACTTTTCGGGTCATTTACAACAAAACTCTAAAGGCTGAAAATTGGGAGTATTTTGTACGGAAACTCATACAACCAGGTTACTGGTATAACTTGTATTTATAAAATGCCACGTCTTCAATATTCCCGAGAAAATTTGACGTAACTAAGGAAAATTAACCAGTTTTCCGACAAAAGTGACAGTAATAGATAACATCTTTTCATTAAAAAGAAAAACAAAAATCGGTTAAACAGCTGAGACACAAGTGATTAAATAAACCCACGATTCTCCATATTGAATACAATATGGCGGCCGAGCGATTAAAATTCAGACGCACGCAGACCATCTATACCAAATATCTGAAGCCAATCTGCGGGTACGTAAAAGTGAACACGAAACAGGTGCTAGCCCCATGACCAAACCCATATTAGAATTTTTACTGCGAAACAGTTTTGCAAATAAGACCAATGTGGCTGGGCTCCGCTTAAAAAGAAGCAAATTTCAGTTCTATCAAAAATTGATTCGAAAAGAAAAAAAGCAAAAAGGAATGTAACTGACAACAGGGGAAACTGGAATGAAGGAAAATCTTAAAAAGCAGCTTTCGCACGATGTAATATACATGCAAAACTCGTGCAAGATGCCGACCTTACATTACATTTCGTATGAGATCTCTCGTGCAAGGCATATAAGAACATGTATTTTTGCTGCAAGAGGCATGGAACAAGCCAATCTACTGGTACTTGCACGCTAGTCATGCGAGTAAACAGTACTTCAATCAAAGAGATCTGAGTTAATCATAAATGTACGCTGTGTAACGAGGTCTCTCTGGGAAAACACACTATGGTCAAGAACGCTTCGTATTTCCTGTTGAGACATGTCAGTTTTATCCACGTTATGTGGCGGCCATGTTGGTGACGTCAGGTGCAGCGTGATTTTGTCCGCCATAGACGTACCGGTCGTTCAAAGTCGGGAAACTATGGTGACGCGAATCGCTCATACTTAGATTAGTCACGACGCTAGATACCCGCGCAGGGGAGAAACCTGAGGTAATGACCCTAGGGTTCCCCGAGGACGCCACACCCACCACCTCTCACCCCGAGGACAGTAACGAGCAAAGGAACCCCCCCGAGCCGGGGAAGCACAGCACGCGCCCACCCCCCCTTCCTCATCTCCCCCGCAGAATTAGGGAAACCACCGGGCTTCAGGGGAAGTACCACGAGAAAACTATATATAGGGAAGACAAAGCGAGTACCAGGCAGTGATGTACGAGTTATGATCGGGAGAGTGACGGGACGCGAGTGGAGGTGGAACCAGAGAGCGAGAGACTACACATCCCGGGATACGAGCCCGGACTTCCCGCCAGAAGCCGAAGAGATACACCAGGACACCAACCCGCGAGAGAGAGAGAGAGAGAGAGAGAGAGAGGACAACGCACCACAGCCAACACAGAGGTAAACACAGCAACCCGCCAAGAACCTTCCCCCCCAACACAAGCCTTTCGCCAGAACGTCTGTAGAACGCGTTAGAATTAACCCAGCAGTTCAGACAGATAGGAAAAGGGGATAGGTCTCGTATGTGTAACAGTGACCTGTGTTTACCAAATAAACGTAAGTGTGCGTAAATTAAACCCGAGTACGACTTTGTGTTGACCCCGCATGCAGCCTGTAAGTCATAGGTGAGAGAAGTGTCGAGTTAATGGTGTTCGGGTTATTGTAAAGGCTACATCGACCGAGTGTGGACATAATCGCCCGCTCTTTAGTGCAAATGTGCTATTAAAACAAATTAACGTGTTTGTAACAATACATATTTTTCTCTACATGCATCGGGTGTGTGACGACATGTGAACATCACCACCAGTGAAGTGTGTCAAAACATTTTGGTCCTCCGGGCAGGATTCGTCGGACACGTAATTTGGCAAACTGCGGACTTAAGTTTTACTTTAATATCAAATTAACGTTTGTTACTGTCCTTTGTTTACGTTTGTAACGGTCGCCGGTCGGGCGCCTTTGTTCGTGCAGTCGACGAACGAGCGTTGATCGATCGAGCTCTTCGAGATATCGAACCGCTACGTAAAGTACTGCTGCGCTGCACGTTGTGTTGGTGAACCTGTTGATATCACTGTTATTGTTTACGACGTAACAACGATGTCGCTAAAAAAAAAGTTGGAAGCGAGACTTCAGTTAACAGAATGCAGGCTAAAGCGATTTCTTTCTCTAGCTAATGAAGTTGAAAATAACAGGACGTGAGTAGATTTGTTTAAAGCCCATTGCCATGACTTGGCACAGCTGAAAACAGATTTTGAAGACGTCATCGTGCATCTGGTAAATCAGACCGAGCCGAGTCTCTAAACACAGATATGGAAAACTTCGACTCGAACTATTATCGAATTTTAGAAGTTCACACCACGGTCGTTGAGTCGACGAAAGATGATAAAGGCAACGGGAGATCAAATGTTGACATCAAAGCTACGTCTGTGAAGCTACCAACATTGCAACTACCGACATTCAGCGGGCAACTGACACAGTGGACGAGTTTCTGTGAGTTGTATGCATACCAACAGTCAGTTTTCATACGTTGAGAAGCAATAGTATCTTCTCACATCTCTCACTAGAGAGCCACTTAACCTCATCAAATCTGTACCATAGTCCGAAGGAAATGATAAATTAGCATGGCAGATGTTAACTGAGCGATACCAGGATGTGCTTCAAATAGCTACGATGCATTGGGAGAACATCATGCGTGCCAGTGGTAACAGAAGGTTATCCGCATAAACTAAGATGTCTAGTTGATGTATTGACGGAAAACCTAGGTGCGCTGGGAGTGTTGTACTTTCCAGTGGACCAATGGTGCTTTCTGGCGTTAAACGTTGTGTTACGTAAACTTGATGAGGAAACGCGAAGTGATTTTGAGCTGGAGCATAAAGAAGTGAAGATGCCTGAATTTGTGCAGCTGTTAAGAGTTCTTGGAGTTTCGGTGCAAAGTATTGATGTCTGCTGCTTCAGTGATGTCCACATTATGCGGCACAACAAGGAAGGTAGCACCTGCGACTACAATTAATTCTAGGAAATACTTCATTGTAAGTTCAGAACGGGTGTGTATTGTATGTAATCAGGGTCATGACATTTATAAATGCCCTGTGTTTCTTGGTCACACACTTCCTGAGAGGCCAGATGTGGTGCACCAATACCGTCAGTGTTTCAATTGCTTAAAATCACATCGTGTTATGTATGTTCTTTAAAAATTCCGTGCGCATGATGCAATAAAAGCCATCACATATTACTTCATCCTGATTTCACACCAGATTTCCACAGGTTTAGTAAACAAGTGCCATCAGAATCAGATGATGAGACTAAACGAATGATAGCATATCAGGACATACCAATACATGTGAGGAATCTACACGAGCAATTTCACTTACTAGTTCCAGCATTAGTGCTGCCACCGTGATTCTAGGTACAGTAGTTGTGAGAGTGAAGGATGCCTGTGGTAATCTTCAAAGGGCTCGTGTTCTACTCGATAATGGATCACAAGCTTCCTTCATATCTGAGGAATGTGTGAGGAGATTGGGTTTGCATCGGAGAAGGTCACATGTCCCAATTAGAGGCCCTAGTTCAACCAGTCGTTCAGGCCAGTAAAGATGCTGTAACTTGTGTGCTAAAATCGTTCCTTCGTGGGCGTTTCCAGGTAATTGTGGATACGTTCATCCTGAACAACATAACCTCAAATTTGCCATCTGTTGCATTGCCTCAACATGTACAATCCCATTACGAGAGTTTAGATCTTGCTGACCCAGGCTTCCAAACTACAGGACCTATTGACATTCCGTTGGGTGCTGATGTTTGTCCTGAGGTTTTTGATGGTGGGCGGTATCCAGACCCTGCTGGTTATCCAGGAGCATTTCACAGTAAATTTGGTTGTATCTTAATGGAAAGGTTGAGTGAGGAAGCCACCAGTAACCCAGATAGCCTTGTTTCACTACTTGTTACTTCACCAAAACTCTCAGATGTGCTACAGCGATTCTGGGAACATGAAGAGGTGCCTACAACCAAACATACTGATCTCACTTCTGCGTCGAAGCTGGTCGCTTCTCTCAAGGTTTCAGCAATGATCGCGCTTACCAACTTCTTCCCGATCCGGCACATAAACGGTCGGATGGAAGGCCGCCCAGGGAATTTTGGGAACCTGGGGCAAAACTATTTTCGGGGCCCTGGATTTTGGGGGCGCTTGTGACAAAGCTGTTTTTGGAACCAACCTATTTGACGTGACACTGAGTAGTTCCAATACCACTTAATTTGTTTATTGCAAGTTACTAGTAAGTAGAAAACACGTTGCTTGGAAACCGGGACATCTTTTGCTGTCAAACGAATCAATTTTTATGTTTTATAAGAAAAACAGTAGGCTATCCTCTCTACATTAAACTACTACGAAGTGTTCTTTATTGCAAGCATTATTTCATGGGCAAGTTTTGCATCGTTGTATGAAAGTGGCAGTAAACTATCGTTTGAAAAAACTTACTTAGTCTGCAGGCTTTGAGGGACCCCTTGTGTTCGGGGGCCTGGGGAAGATATGGGCGGCCCTTGCTAACATAGGCTGTTTATTGCAAAGTAAACACTTCTAAAACTACCCTTTGAAAAGAATCACTACCCATAACTACAGACGTGTTACATTGCACACTGGCATTCAGACTCCTAGTTAAATTGGCAGCGAATAAAAAAAAATTCTGAACACATGGCATTGTATTGCGAATGTGTGTTTGTTTACATTTATGGCCACTGTTCTTGTAGTGCATAATTACAATCCTTACAATTCCACGTTTTACTTGTATGGCACATGAATAAAGTGATCAGACCCACGGCAGTGTTACTTTTTTCATACCGCATAAGGATAGAAGTAAAAGTAGATCTTAAACAGGGATTTCAAGAGTGCTCAGTTTATCATGAACAGCCTGTACCTTCGAAAGGAGAAACACGGCTACCTGAATCAATATTCCCTGAAGGTGGCAGGTGAAATCGCCGCCGAAACGTTAGAAGCAGCAATGAAATCGGCGTCGTCACACCTCCAGGAGCCAAGATTGTCGACTAGCCACGAGCCAAAACCGTCAGTACGGCAACTGTCTTCGTTACCTCAGCCACTGAAGTCAACTGGTCGGTCATCAAATTATACAATGCCTTACCACTGGAATTTGTAAATATACCATATGCCATACTAGTCCTTGTTTTTTTTAAAAGCATAACAAAATAATTTCTCTATATTTACGCCTTCTATACACTACACGAATATTTTTAACTTCCTGAACTGAGATGCGTATTTTAAATTTACTTAAAATTGTTTCTGCTGTACAACTTGATGGGCACGTGAAAATTTATGTTATTTAAAGACATATCAGAATGTATAATATCAAACCAATATAATTAATTACACGTGTGTAACACAATGTTTAAGTGTATATATATAACTATTTAAGTTACCTAGGTTAAATGTAATTTAATAAATGTTTAGCGTGCACGTTTGAAATTGTATTTGATATTGCTATTGTTGATGTCCACAATTTCTGTATTTATGACGAGCTCCATATCCACATTGTCAATAACCTATTAGAAGGAATCTAGGGAGCCATAAAAAATAAATAAAACATTAAAAATACTACCGAAAGGCCATACAAAATTTTCTCAGCCTTTTTTTTTAATAGTCCCCTGGCCGGACACAGGGTAGCTCTGCGAAAGTTTGTCCGTGACGCTATTTTTCGCCGAGCTAAGTAACTAACATTCCCATCCTCACAGGCAAAGCAAAGCGGTGCACGATGGTGCCACGGGCATACAGAAATACTTAGGCCGGGATTGCGATGACTTACTGTTGCAGGTTAACACGTTTACGTAAGCACGGCTATACTATCAGTAGTTTTTCAACGAGACCTATTACGATCGCTTTACGCAATGTACTTTCGAGTACAGCAAATTACTAGCTCATACGTGATACGTAACTCTGTGCCACGTAATCTTACGAGCCAATCACAAAAGGGACTAAACTGATATATTACATATTTGCTTTAGAAATTTTTTTTTCCGTGACGTATGCTCGAGTATTTCACCTAGCATATACAGGATGATTCTAAAATCATGGGACAAACATTGAGGGGTGGTAGAGCTCACTAAAACAAACACTTATTGTATAGGAATATATGGGCGGAAGTGACGCGTTGAGGCACAAACACAAATATATAACACATTAACGGAAACATAAAATGTTCATTAGCAGCATACTTAACGAGTGCTTCCGTACACAAAATGTTAAAACAGTTGCTGGAAATGCATCCACCAACAGTCACGCATGCTTGGAGACCTCTACATATGGCGTGATTAGCTGACAATGGTGGCGTGCGTGAAATACCCGGCGTATTTGAATCTGTTCGCCAATCACTCCACCGATGCTACCAAGGTTGCATTACTGTCGGTGGTAGCAATTTTGAGCAATTATTATAAACATTGCTGTAAAAAGGCCTTTAGCTGCGACGTTGTAAATAAACACTGTGTTGCATTTCATGTGTAATTTTTGTGTTTGTGCCTCAACGCGTCACTTCCGCTCATATATTTCTATACAATAATTGTTTGTTTTAGTGAGCTCTACCACCCCTCAATGTTTGTCCCATGATTTTGGAATCAGCCTGTATACTGTCCTTTTCATCCCGCAATGGAGAACGAAATGATTATAGAATTTATAGACTACGTCGTAAACCGTAAAATAAATATAATCTAAAGTTTATTAACAGAGCTGTTAAGGAAAGTTAGAACTTATAAATCCCGGGGGAGGGGAGGGGGGAATACTTTTTACAAGGTGCTGTCTGGCTGGACGTGTTTGCGCGTCGGATGCCTCATAACCTCTATGTACGCGCAAGCCACTGAACTGGAGTGTCACCGCCCCTTCGACAACTTGCCTCTATGAAGTAACACATTTGCAAAAGCACACTTGTTATTTCATGGAAGTAGGCTGGAAAGAGGAGTGTGCTGCACGCCCCTATGCTACTTTTAGAGTGATCCTGTACAGGAATTTTCGTACCTAAGATGATCATTAACACTTCCACCGTCGTCATTTCAACTTATCTAAATGTAGCCTACGCATGACGCAAATTGAAAACGGGAAGATAGTATTCAGGCGTAACAATTTTCCAACAGCTATATTTAAGGATACACGATTTAAAACTATGCCTTAAAAGCCTCCGACAAGAAATTGCAAAAACTCAGGGTACAGTATTTGATACATTAACACTTCCCCATGCAAGTTTTTGAACTGCGATAATCAAATCAATAAAATACAATACCAATTAAGAACACCAGATATGACGCAGCTCGTTAATTGTTACGATTCTGATATCAAACTTACTAATTCAATGTATAGAGTAGACCAAATTCGGTTCTTGATTTTACGTATCAAGAACCGTGAGACCTCCCCACAGCCCGTGAGTGTTGAACTAAAGAGGAACGGAATGACAGTTGTCACTTAACCCCGAGCTCTGTCCGGGTTTAGCTTCCCACGACGCGAGGACTGTGGCTATTGTCGGCAGACCGAGGGAACCCAGCGTTCCCAAGGCCCGGAACAGTCCTTTCGAGCAACGACACATCGGCACGGTCGCTGATTAATTATGCATCACGAACATCCCGCGAGCCTGCGACGCGCAGTGCGTACCGCCCGTCCAATGACTGTCGCCGACCACGTGCCATGCCACGTAACAGACTCCGGTCTCCCAGCCTGCACGTCACCGCTTTCATGGTATATACTATTCACAGTCAAGTAAGCACTTCCTAAAACCATCCTAGCAGGCATTAAAAAAAAAAACCTATATTTTATTGTGACCTAAGACAACTTTCGAGAGCTATAAAATGTATACTCTATTAGTCACACGACAATTGTTACATTAACAATTGGCAAAATGATACAAATACGTTGAGAGGAACTTTTAAGCATAAGCCTTAAAAAGTATTTTTTTACCGTGAACAGCCTATATAGTCCGTTCGTATTCTGAAGTCTTGCTGAAGTTCTACTTTCAGGATGCTCCTACTCCTCTTGCAAACAAAGTTTAACCAAGTCTACAAAATTACTCCAAATGGAAGTACTCACGTTAATAAATATTTTGTATGATAACTAATTCTTACCATGCGTTACCAGTACACCTATTTACTATTTTATTTATTCATATTAATAATATATTAACTCTAATAATAATTTATAGAAAAATATAAGCTAAGGTTTAGTTTAACCAAAAATCAGACACTTATAGTATAAAACGCTTGTGATACATGGCATATTTAGTAAACAACCAAACATGCCTTACATAGGATGATTTTTCAAAGGGTACATTAAAAAAAAAATTGTGAACATTCCGCGAATAGACCGTACACTGGAATTTTGAGTCTCGAGTCCCGAGCAAAGAGAGTGTAAGATAAATTAGATACCATGTACTGGCTAGTATACGCTTTTCACGGTAAAGTGAACACTTTCTAGTCCTCTCATATGGAATAATAGTCAATAAATATAATTTTATGGTAGCCTTGGACGTTAGCTTTAGAGTCTAGTGAAACATATATTCTATGTTTATTACTTACACGGCAATATTTTTAAAAGTGGCGGAAGGATAAAAATGGCTGATAGAAAAAAGTAACCAGGGCCTCAAAAGTGCTCACTTTACCGTGAACAATCTACACTGAAGAGCCAAAAAAAAACTGGTACACCTGCCTAATATCGTGTAGGGCCACCGCGAGCACTCAGAAGTGCCGCAAGACGACGTGGCATGGATTCGACTAATGTCTGAAGGTATGCAGGAGGCAATTCACACAATGAATCCTGCAGGGCAGTTCACAAATCCATAGGAGTGCGAGGCGGTGGAAATCTCTTCTGGACAGCTCGTTGCAAGGCATCCCAGATATGTTCAATAATGTTCATATCTGGTGATTTAGGTGACTAATGGAAGTGTCTAAAGTCAAAAGAGTGTTCCTGGAGCCACTCGGTAACAACTTTCGACGTGTGGGGTGTCGCATTGTCCTGCTGGAATTGTCCACGTCCGTCGGAATGCACAATGGACATGAATAGGTGCACGCGATCGGACAGGATGCTTACGTATCTGTCACCTGTCAGAGTCATATATAGACGTAGCAGAGGTCCCATTTCACGCCAACTGCACACGCCCCATAGCATGACAGAGCATCCACCAGCTTAATCAGTCCCCTGTTGACATGTAGGGTCCATGGATTCATGAGGATGTCTCCATACCCGTACACGTTCATCCGCCCGATACAATTGAAAACGAGACTCGTCAGACCAGGCAACGCGTTTCCAGTCATCAACAGTCCAATGGTGATGTTGGCGGGCTCAGGCGAGGCGTAAAGCTTTGTGTCGTGGAGTAAACAACGGTACACGAGTGGGCCTTCGGCTCCGAAAGCCCATATCAATGATGGTCCGTTGAAATAGTTTGTACACTGGCACTTGTTGATGCCCCAGCATTGAAATCTGCGCCAATTTGAGGAAGGGTTGCACGTCTGTCACGTTTAATAATTCTCGTCAGTCGTCGTTTGTCCCGTTCGTTCACTATCTTTTTCCGGCCGCAGCGATGTAGAAGATTTGATGTTTTACCGGATTCCCGATATTCACTGTACACTCGTGAAATGGTCGTACGCGAAAATCCAAATTTTATCGCTACCTCGGAGATGCTATGTCCCATCTCTCGTGCGCTGACTATAACATCACGTTCAAACTCACTTAAATCTTGATAACCTGCCTTTGCAGCAGCAGTAACCGATCGAGCAACTTTGCCAGACGCTTGTTGTCTTATATAGGCGCTGCCGACCGCATCGCGTTACTCTGATTGGTTTCATACCTCTGTTATTTGCATACGCACGCCTATACCAGTTTTTTTTTTGGCTCTCCAGTGTATAAGTGGCAAGGCCGTGCGCACGAGACGGGTTTTGGAGGTAAATCCCCTCCCATGAAGTTGCAAGAAAAAAAACGAAATCAATCAGCATTTTAAAAATCGCAAAACAAACTGTGCCAATCTCAGTTTCAACTGTCCTCTAAATAGTGATGCTTTTTGGTTGTCCCTAGACTATTTTTATAACCAGGTTGTACCAGGTACCAGTACAATACTTCCTATTTTCAAATCATGGCAAGGGCAGCGCCTTCTCAGTGACGTAACAACTACGGGGAGAATTAGGGTTTACAATGTCCACTCAAATTTAGTAAAGGGCGCCAAAATAAACAAGAGTAAAGGGGCACCCAAACTTTTAGTACACCGAGATGCGTTGATATATTGCACACCATTTCCGATTAATTATTATATGTTTGATACTTATAGGCTCAATAAATCTTTGTTACAGAGTTTTCTCTAGCTTTTATACACCACGCTATTCAGGTTTTTATTGCATTCAAAATAAAATTTTTGAGAAAAGTAAACATTTATTTAAGAGTAGTATGTAGCTGGTGTTTCGGGGTCAAGAAGCGAGGGAACGACACGAGCGTGGCTAGGAGAACTCACCACAGGCAAGCTCTGGCTCCGTAGTCCCCTTAACTTTAACTGTCGTAGTCTTGACAGTCGACGAGGGTGAAGCGAGGTGTGTGTGTGTGCGTGGAGCAGCGCCGGAATGC
>NQII01000339.1:836107-931914 GCA_002778355.1 Clitarchus hookeri | reverse complement strand
TGGTGGTATTCACTTCGCCCGAGCATTCGAATTATTGGATAGTTATTACAGTATATTTTCGGATTGAAAGTAACTTCTCTGCTTTGCTGGCCTTGCATGAGAAAAATCTGTAAATATGTAATCCTAATTCTGGTAATTTAAATGTTTTGCCAGCTATATAAATTACTGAAAATTGGTGAATGTATTTATAGACATAGTATTTACACATATTGGCTTAGAAAATAATATAAAATTACGGTTACAGGAACAAATATGATTTTGTCATGAAATAAGGTTAATTATTGCTAAACTTTAATTTCAAAAGTCAAACATTTCTGGGATAGACAGTCCCACTTTATAGGTGGCCATTACAAAGCAAAGCAATACCCCACCCCCGCCGCAATTTTTTTTCACCCGTTCACCTGCACTTTAGATTACTCCCTCTGAAAAACGGGTCTGTGAACACCACTGAGTGACGTTAAGTCCTCCAGACCATCTTAACCACATTTCTCACCTTTTTCTGTTTTCCTATCATGACCAGTTCGCACTTTAGTTACGTGTTGCAGAGAACCACTAGCAGTATGCATATATATTTTTTTAATTTTAAAGATAAGAAATTAACAAATTTAATAATAACAGAAGGAGATCATCAATCATCTGAGCTCGAGCCTCGTTAATACAGCAACACCAAATGCCAACAACTCCCTTCTGTTGGGGCTGACGAGGTTTATCAGGATCTCTTGTATGCTCGTAATTCGGACTGGGAGGTTGGTAACAACTAACTGCAGCAACGTACATCAAAAGATATTGCCTGTCCGCCCACCTGCCGAAAGGGTACGTAGACAATGGAGATGTTTCTATTTTCTTACGCGACATTCTGTGCCAACGAATAATGCGTAAACATTTCTAACCATGCAGGTCAGTGCAAGATTCATTCCTGACAAAGTACATATTCAGTGGGTACACTCCTGTTTTTTTAATTAGCAACACAATTTATATGAAAGGGAAATAATATTATAGATACGAGTGCGACTCTAGTTTATTTCCTTAATGCAAAGCCGTTGCCAGTTTCATACACCAGAAAAGATATAAATTACTAAAACAAAAATGTGAAGAAAAAAAATACAGGGAAAACTGTAGGCAATNTTCATACACCAGAAAAGATATAAATTACTAAAACAAAAATGTGAAGAAAAAAAATACAGGGAAAACTGTAGGCAATGGAACAAAAGAAAAAACTTGAGGATGACACATTAATATCTCTCCAAATAACTTTCAAAAGTAAAGGAACAGAAAACATAAATTTTTAGAAAGAAATTCAGGTTCACCAATGTACTGTTCGTAAATNACTTTCAAAAGTAAAGGAACAGAAAACATAAATTTTTAGAAAGAAATTCAGGTTCACCAATGTACTGTTCGTAAATATCCATGAAGAAGGTACACCCTGTAATTTTTTCATGCTTGTTTTTGATTGGTCAGAAAACAGGTGTCCCACTGTGGCTATAGACAACGTTTCTTGTACTCACATGGAAATGGCAGAGTTATTTCCTAACGAAATGTTACTGTGATTGTAACAAGGCCTTGAAGTGGTAGACCACTAGGAGAAAAATACTTCCCCCTTCCCCTCTCAACAAAATGTTAATGAGCTACAATTTCTCGAATGCAGGGCAATGTACAAATGTGTAGGGGCATAAAAAATATATATATTTATTTATTTATGTGTGTGTTTATATATATGCATGTTTATGTATACATGTTTATATATATGTGTAAATTTATTTACTGGTTTATTTGTGTGTGCGCTCACGTATGTAAATACAGCCAAAATAAAATTATGGGAAGGGGCAAATTTTTTTTTTACAAGACCTTGCAGCCCCATTTCCTCCTTAACCAAAAATGGTTTTGACACCCCTGAAAGTGCACTAGGTTTTCAGTTTTCAAGTTCACGGAACACTCTCATTTCACAATCACAGCATTTGTCTGATCTGGTAAATAAAGAGGGATNTTTCAGTTTTCAAGTTCACGGAACACTCTCATTTCACAATCACAGCATTTGTCTGATCTGGTAAATAAAGAGGGATAGGTCTACATTATGGAGGTTTCAAACCTGTGATGATAGTCAATATATTAAGATGCATTTATATATGCACGTGTCTGCTCAAGGCGGTGTGAATGAGCTCATAAGACACGCGCACGCAAAGCGGATCCAGAGGAGGGGAGGTGGTCACAGGTCATGGTTGCCCCACCCCTCCAAAAAAACATAGAAAAATATGTATANTGGATCCAGAGGAGGGGAGGTGGTCACAGGTCATGGTTGCCCCACCCCTCCAAAAAAACATAGAAAAATATGTATATTTATAATTCCATCAAGAAACTTGGCATTAATTAGCATAAAACATGAAACTCAAGAACCAATTGTACATCCACCCTCTCCAGCGTGTAATTTTTGTTAAAAGGACAAATTTAATTATTTAACAAATTAATGAAATAAGATATTGTGTAATTAGGTAATGGTTTGTTATTGACACAGAGGACTGTAATATAGTCGAGTGACAGTACATTGTGAAATACAAAACTGTTTAGATTTTTGTAGTATTGTAAATTACAACCATCACCATCGCCCTTGCCTTCACGCCCCATGCCAAATATATACCCTCTTTCTCAGAAAGAATCAATCTATCAGGATTGTTATTTGTGATTTATTTCTTGACTAGCTGTGCCCGCGGCTCCACTCGCGTGGACTACAGAATTATTGTTNAGGATTGTTATTTGTGATTTATTTCTTGACTAGCTGTGCCCGCGGCTCCACTCGCGTGGACTACAGAATTATTGTTTAGGTTTTTTTTTTTAATAAAGTTGAATTTTACTTAGTGCGAATCTTCTATACTCTATATATATATATTATAAAACTCAATGTCTCAGTGAATTAAATGGTAAAAACACTTATTAGTATTTCTCTGTTNAGGATTGTTATTTGTGATTTATTTCTTGACTAGCTGTGCCCGCGGCTCCACTCGCGTGGACTACAGAATTATTGTTCAGGTTTTTTTTTTTAATAAAGTTGAATTTTACTTAGTGCGAATCTACTATACTCTATATATATATATTATAAAACTCAATGTCTCAGTGAATTAAATGGTAAAAACACTTATTAGTATTTCTCTGTTATATACAGAGTTTTTTTTTAGGTTTTTCTTATTCTACACAATGATTTACTACATGATATTGTTCCATCTTTAACAGTTTAGACAGCGTATTGCAAGAGAGCGCGCTGGCGGCAAACTTTTTCCAACTTGATTCACTATTATTTGTTTGTAAATATTTTAAAATATTTTCTCGCGATAAAAAGTAGCCAATATCACCTTTTAGCATGCCAACTATTTCTGTGCAAGAAATTACGTCAATCTGTTGCTCGGTTGCGACGTTGCATTGTTATTCCGTTTGTGTACTTTTTCATTTTCCAACAAGAATTTCCCCGAGGGAAGGAGATATTTTCTCGCGATAAAAAGTAGCCTATGTCACTTCCTGGCCCTCTAACAATCTCTGTGCAAACAATCACGTCGATTCGTTGCGATGTGAAAGAAGGACATACAAACAAACAAACACACTTTTGCATTTATAATATTAGTTAGGATTAGCCTACAGGCCAATTTTTTTCGTGAACAACAAAATAGAAACCCTGGAAATTTGCATTTTTTTTTGCATATTGCTTAGTAATGGTAGTAAATGCCTGTGACATTGACATAGACTATAATTCCTCATAAAATCCCAAATAGTTTTTTCTTGGATAAACTGCATGATGTTGAAAAAGATAAAATGTTTACAAACCATACACATATTGATGGTAAGTATCATTTGTATACATTGTTCCAAACCTAGCCACCGGAACAGTTCAATGTCACAGTGGGCTAGCAGGACCCACAGACATAAAATGTCTTGTGGTACCAATGACTATCTTCTACAAGAACCATACTGTGTTCCACCAAAATACCCAGCGGTGCAACACTATTTCCTGCTTTTGTATTCTTGCCTCCCCCCCCCTCCCTTCCTATTAAGATCAAATATACACGTAAAATGATTTTAAATGTGTCTTATCCATCACCTTGATGCATGCCGCTGTGTTATGGCATATCTACCAGCACCTCAGTATGTTGAACAAGGGCAAAAGGCCAACTTGGCGCCATTGCTACAGGATAATAGAGACAATCTGGTTTATAGCGCTGAATATAACAAATAATACAGAAGGAATGAAGCAGTTACAAAATTTTCTGCATTTTTGGAGATAGATTTGTGTGACAAAACACGTTAAATTTGTAACTGCTTTCATGTGCTCGTAATACTGTTATGCGTGCAAGCAAGTAACTATGCAAGAAATTGATCTTTTTTTTTTCTTAAGCGCCTGTTGCGGCCGGACTACAACATTCAAATCGCAAATACAGTTGACGTCCATCACGGCTGCCTGAAATTCCAGCCCAGCACCGAGTGATAAACTGTCACAACCAACCTCACTTCACCACGGATTGCCCACGGCCCATACCCTGCACGACAGTAACTAGCGCCAAGTAACTGGCAACGCATGCCGCTGTGCCACGGTAGGCCGCATCACCAGACTCGCAACATGCAACGTACGTAAGTAGGCCCGAAAGCAGAAATCTCAGTGGTACAAACGCAGGACAACTACTGTGTTTGTATTTTGTACGAGTAACCAGCTTGTCTTCCTTGTAACAATCATCTTTTCCTCGTTCTAATAAATGACGACAGTGAGGTTCGTATCCTGGAACCACATCGGTATTTGCCTTGAGTGGCGATGGAAAACCACTTGGAAAAAAAATACCCCTGTGCAGCCAGTCTTCGATGTGTGTCCGACATTGTAGGACATGGCCAAACATGCTCTGTGTACTAGTTGGTGAGAGCTCTCTCACTGTTACTTCCACATTCCTTTTTGGTCTGTTTTCTTTCAGTTCACGTACATGCATACTAATTATAAGAAAGATACACTAAATTAATTGTAAAATATAGGTATTCATTTTGTAACTGTACTTATGAAAGAAAATGTCAACACGCCATAAGGTTATTGGGTTCATTAAAAAAAAAAAAATGCTTTGAAATGCTGTAAAACAAAAACTACACCAACCAGAATCTAGGGTTAATTCCTCAAAAGCTATGTCCCACTAGGCTAGGTTCTTGAAAATTAAGTACATCATCATAAAATAAATATGGTAATAGTTTGAATTGCCGATAAAACAATGTTAAAACCATTCTTTATACTTACCAAAATACCACTTAGTTGTATCACATAAGGAAAATAGCATGTTCTGTATCACCGAATGGAGATGTACATAACATAAATAAATTAAATGAAATGAAATGAAAAAATAAAAAGTGTCCCAATTTCCCCATCTTACTGTTTACAGATTTTATTATTTAATCAGAGATCCCTCAATACAAATTTTTGCAGGAGCCCTGATTGGTTATGCTTGATCAGTTTATTTGGTAGTTACTGACTGCTCTGATAAGAACGAAGATATCATTGAATTATACCATACAACTCAGTAATGCAAATTTGGATTGCACATTAAATTGGAATGAATACATACATAATATGTTTCCCAAACTAAAGGCTATCTCAAAGTAAACAGATTTCAGAATACAACAATGTTTAATACCACACTCTTACATCACAATTAATTGATTTTTTCAAGTTCTGAAGAAACCAGATTTCTGGTTCAAAAAATAAGATGTTTACTAGTATTCCTATGTCTTTCTAGGTGCAGGCAACCCAGTCGACGACATCACAGTTTTACTGTACACTTCCGATATAGTGATGTTAAGCAAACTGTTTGGCTAAATGGTACATGTATAACGGGTCAAAATGACGCACTCATCAACCTCAGCAGCGTGACTGAATTTTAGGTATACATTAGCTAATTTGTGATGAAAGTGCTGGACTAGAGTTATCCACGTGATCAAGTAACCACAATATAGAGGCATCTTATTTTTCAAATTATAAAACGACTACCAATGAAATTAAACAAAAGTATCTAATATTTGAGTTCTAAGTCAGCTTGAGAAATTTTTTTACGATGAGTTATGAAAAGACTTAATAATGAATGAATCCCAGTCAAAAGATTTTAACATGTAACATTCTACAAAGGAGGCTGAAGAAGATTGTCACATTCAAAAGGAATTTTATTGAACCAAACAAAGAAGGCTGAATAAATAAATAAAATTATTTGTTTTTAAAACTAAATGTTTTACACAATAATTTTAAAAATTTTAAAGTTATAAGGTTGTTATGTGCCAATAGCTGCTCTTGTTCATGGTACACTGGAGAGCCAAAAAAACTGGCATAGGCGTGCGTATGCAAATAACAGAGGTATTGAACGAATCACAGTAACGCGATGCGGTCGGCTGCTAGATCGGTTACTGCTGCTACAATGGCAGGTTATCAAGATTTAAGTGAGTTTGAACGTGGTGTTATAGTTGGCGCACGAGAAATGGGACATAGCATCTCCGAGGTAGCAATAAAATTTGAATTTTCGCGTACGACCATTTCACGAATGTACCGTGAATATCGGGAATCCGGTAAAACATCACATCTTCGACATCGCTGCGGCAGGATTGTGAAAGAACGGGACAAACGACNTAGATCGGTTACTGCTGCTACAATGGCAGGTTATCAAGATTTAAGTGAGTTTGAACGTGGTGTTATAGTTGGCACACAAGAGATGAGACATAGCATCTCCGAGGTAGCAATAAAATTTGAATTTTCGCGTACGACCATTTCACGAATATCGGGAATCTGGTAAAACATCAAATCTTCTACATCGCTGCGGCCAGAAAAAGATTGTGAAAGAACGGGACAAACGATAACTGACGAGAATCATTAAACGTAACAGACGTGCAACCCTTTCTCAAATTGGCGCAAATTTCAATGCTGGGGCATCAACAAGTGCCAGTGTGCGAACTATTCAACGAACCCGAAGGCCCACTCGTGTACCGTTGTTGACTGAATGACACAAAGCTTTACGCCTCGCCTGGGCCCGCCAACACCGCCATTGGACTGTTGATGACTGGAAACCCGTTGCCTGGTCTGACAAGTCTCGTTTCCAATTGTATCGGGCGGATGGACGTGTACGGGTATGGAGACATCCTCATGAATCCATGGACCCTACATGTCAACAGGGGACTGTTAAAGCTCGTGGAGGCTATGTCATGGTATGCGGCATGTGCAGTTGNGTTGCCTGGTCTGACAAGTCTCGTTTCCAATTGTATCGGGCGGATGGACGTGTACGGGTATGGAGACATCCTCATGAATCCATGGACCTACATGTCAACAGGGGACTGTTCAAGCTCGTGGAGGCTATGTCATGGTATGCGGCATGTGCAGTTGGCGTGAAATGGGACCCCTGATACGTTTAGATACGACTGACAGGTGACAGATACGTAAGCATCCTGTCCGATCACCTGCACCCCCATTCATGTCAATTGTGCAAACCAACGGACGTGGATTAATTCCAGCAGGACAATGCGACACCCCACATGTCGAGAGTTGCTACAGAGTGGCTCCAGGAACACTCTTCTGACTTCAAACACTTCCATTAGTCACCTAAATCACCAGACATGAACATTATTGAGCATATCTGGGATGCCTTGCAACGAGCTGTTCAGAAGAGATCTCCACCGCCTCGCACTCCTATGGATTTGTGGACTGCCCTGCAGGATTCATGGCGTGAATTGCCTTCTGCATACCTTCAGACATTAGTCGAGTCCATGCCACGTCGTTTTGCGGCACTTCTGCGTGCTTGCGGCAGCCCTACATGATATTAGGCAGGTGTACCAGTTTTTTTGGCTCTTCAGTGTATATTGTTTCTTATAGCTGCTCACAGTGTGCTACATGAAAAGTTTAAGACGTGTTGGAGGCTGTAAATGGCTTTTGCAGATTAGTACTGTAGTGGTACTACTGCAAGGGTATAAAAATCAATACACCTAGCATGTTTTGTGTAGGAACAAATAAAGAAAAAGAAATAGATAGTAACATAACTTGGTAGACTTAGGACCATCTAAAGCACTACATTCACACTCAATAACCCTTAACATGAACCAAAAATACCAGAATAAATATCATCATTTGTTTAAATACCTTACTTGGCAACCATAATTAACAATATCAGCACATCTATATAAATTTAAGAAAATATAATTCATTAATTATTTTTCAAACACAATTCTCCTGATTAATCTTATTACATAAAATATTACCTGATGGCCCAATGAGAAGAATTAGTAAACAGCAGACTTATTTAAATACAAATATATGAAATAAAATATTTAAAATTATAATATGTAAAAAATTTGCAAAAATTTTTATGGATGTTGCATACCAACTGCCAAGTAATTTATCAACAGTTGCACCTTTACTTATATACAACACGCAAATTAAAATAAATGCATGATGTAACCAGTTGTATATTCATCTCTAACTATTTTTTTCTGTTAGTTAGGATACTTCAACAGTAGACTTTAATATGAAAGTGGGGGAGGGTTTTCACCATATTTCATTTCGAGGGAGGCAAAAGTTCAAACTTTTCTGTAAGTTGCTACAACCTCATTAAAGCAGCTCTGTTCACAGCACACTTCCAAGAAGTTCCCTTGTTACTGGATGGGGTTTCCAGATTTCCAGGAGCACAAGGGTTTAGGCGACTAGAACTTTGGAAACAAGGATGAACTCCTATAGAGGGAAAACGTATTCACCAACTTCCCAACATTCCCAAGACACTGAAAATAGTACGGGCCGACATATGGACAGAGTTTCTCACTTAGACTAGCAGAAAAACAGGACAATGGGCATGAAATAATAATTTAAGTGGTTCTTGATCACTTTAGCATTGATAAAATTAATACGCGGTAAAATATTTTTTGCCCATTACCACAGACACGAAAATTTTGAGGAGTTATGTACAGTAATGTCTTATTAAAGAATCAATGAAACTGATTCTTCTTTCTTTAATAAAGAACACTGGATATTATGCCCACAATAATTTTACACATGAAAATGTACATAACGCACAGAATAACTAAAGTAAGCGGGGTTTTCCAATGCATTCAACTAATCATGAGCTAACAATAACATTGTTCTAAACTGCAAGTAGAAATGGATGAGGGGCGGGAAAAAGAAATTTAAACGAAAATGGGAAGATTTTTAACTGTCATAAATAATGATTACATACGACATATATTGAAAGAATGGGGAAGAAATTATTGGTTGAGAATACCAAAGCCGACATGTTAGTGTAATTACAAAACACATTACACTTTTAGAGGGGAGGACGAATAAAATAGTTTTTAAATATGTCGTAGTCCAAAGAGCCAAATTATGGTGTAGCACATGCAACTATGTACTTCACAAGAACTGGCAAAAGCAGTGACGTGAGCGCTCTTGGGTGCATTATATTATTATTGCATCTCAGAACAAGAACCTTGTTATTATAGAAAAACAAACTTCCGTTCCTTCCTGACTGGGAAGATGAAAGGCCTGGACTACATTATTTTCCCCTACACAGAACTTCTCACTCTTACTGACCCCACTGATTCATGCTATTTTGTGCATACCTTTTGTTAACCCTCATCATGAAATCAGAGCAGAGATTTCTCACCACAAAGCTGGTAAATACACCTCACTATGTAAATTTGGGTGTGTACATTAAAGACATACGTAATTCACAGAAAGCCAATACCAGTAATTGTTCTCTGTCGCCTGCTGCGACGGTGGCGCCACCACGTGCATCGTTTTTGGAATCGCTCCTCTGTAAGGCGGCCTGCTCCTTGGCCAACTCGGCTCCCCTCCTGTTTTCTCCCTTAATTTCCCTCCCTTGATTACCCCTCCTTGTACGTCAGGGGCTAGTTTATACAAGTTGTTACATGCCATGTGCAGTTTTTCTTTCTACACCTGTGAAGAAGATCGTCGGGTTGACGCCTGCTAGAGCTAATTTAAATTGCAATATGAACTAAAATTGTCAGTTTACCCGTCCTTGGACGAGGGTGCCGTGAGACACCGTTTAAATAATGTAGTTGCGTGAGCGGCTGATTATGCTGGAGCTTGTAAAACGGTAAGTCGTGGTCGCAGCTTTTTATTTGTGGGTCAGTTTAGTGTTTTTTTAAATAATTGCATAGCATAGTATTGTGTTTGTCTTGGGCTTTGCAGTGAGATAGATTTTTTCTGAAATTCTGGTATTGGACGCCTGCCTAAATTGTAGTTTCGGGCTAACTAATTTCTTGCCTCTCTGTATAGTTCCAGTTGCTTTACCTTGTTGTGTTTAGTTTTTTGTCTGCTGCCCAATGATATTTACCTACGGTCTTAAAGTTTAATTGTCGCTACTGTGCTACCACAACTTACGCGTTGGATGTAGTCTGTTGAAGTGTTCTAATGTCGTCGTCGATTATTTTATTTGATGGAGCTAAGGACTGCCTCCATTGATTCACTATTTTTATGCAATATTTTATTTAAGATTTTAACTTGCATTTATACGTAAAGGAAGCTTTACTGGGCCTGAAATGCTGCCCTCCTGTAGTCAAATTGCTCCGCTAAATACCTTGAATTTATCTACTCATCAATGTAACAATTTTTATTTTAGAAACGTTTTAATATTACTCTGCTAGTTTTTCTCAATTAATAATTATTGTATATTTTGGAGTAAAGTAATACTATTGAATAAGCAATTGCACAGCAATTTATCTATTTGTATGAGTATTTTAATCTATATTTTTTGCATTGTGAGCCTTTGGCATTAAGAATTTTACATGTCATATTTTTTTGTAAATGTTTAATGCAAATGTTTAATCCTAAGGTGCTGCTAACTTGTAAAATATTCTGAAATTACAGCGCTTGGAAGTGACATCGTATTTGTGTTATTTGTGCTATGGCACACTGCTACTTCCACTACTCGGGACCTGCTAATGCCACTCATCAGTGAGCCATTTAAAAACTTTCATTCTCTGATAATCCCTCCCATTCATCTGATCTCCCCTATGTCCTATCTTCTATCCCTTTCTCCTCATGATGGCAATGATGATTCAAGCTTACTCCTGACCCACCTGGCTTGACAAGTGGTTCAACCATCAAGATGTCCTGTCATTTTCAATTAGCTTTTCTTTGAACAACTATGAAATGCAGCAACCCAAATGGGTCGAAGAGGGATGGGCTGAGTGACATATGCAGGAAGCAAAAGGCTCCGTCTCACCAACAAGCATAAGGANAAATGGGTCGAAGAGGGATGGGCTGAGTGACATATGCAGGAAGCAAAAGGCTCCGTCTCACCAACAAGCATAAGGATGGACACTGGTGCGCATGGCGATTACGGACCATACAGCCATATAAAATACCCTCGTCCAGGAGTTCAGGTATACGGTACATCAATCTGTGTCTGCATACACAGTTTTTCACTGTCTGCAGCATCAGGACATCATGTCCTGGCACCCATTACTGTGGCTGCCACTGACTGCTCACCACAGACAGCTGCAATGGTGCACAGAATGTTGGGCCTTGAGGGACAAATGGCTTGCCACTGTCTTCTCTGATGAATCCAGCTTATGCACACAGTACCATGATTGTCGCATCTGTGTCAAGTGGCAACTGTGGTGCGTGCCTGGCAGAGTTCTGCATTATGCACCCTCATACTATTCCGGCACCTGGAGTTATGGTACGGGATGCCATCAGATTCCAGTCCCCATCGCGCCTAATCTCCATTGCTGGTAAGCTGGATAGCTACCATTAACATAGAGGTGTGTTGGAGTCTGTTGTTGTCCCCTATTTTCAGGTCCAGCCTGGGTGCCTGTACCAACAGTACAATGCACACATTGTCCGATGGTTCCTGGATTACCATCATGTCACAATGCTTCCTTGGCCTGCGCATTCACCAGATCTCTCGTCTATTGAAAATATGTCGTCCATGGTCGGACGACAACTAAAAGTGCCACAGGGCACTTGTGCCCACAACGGATCTACTTTGGGCACACATTGGAGCATCAGGGGCTGAGATACCCCAGAGAGACATCCACATCCAAAGTATCTTCCTCTCAATGCTGTGTTGTGTAGCAGCAGTTATTGTCACCCATGATGAGGCCACACATTACTGATTTCCCTTTGTTCTGTAAATCATACCAAGCTGCAAGAGTAATCACGTCACCTGTGTATGATAGGTATTCTGCTCAACAAATATTGTTATGATAGCTCACAATCTTCTTGCTGCTGCAATTTTAATGACCAACAGTGTAATTAATACAATACCTAATGACTGAGAAATATGATGTAATATTTTGTAATTGTATAAAAAATCAACATCAAATTAGATAAAATCTTTTAAAAAAGAAATTTTTTTATTTATGGCAATTTAAGTAAATTTTAAAATAAAAAGTAAATAATAAAAATACATTACTAAAACCAAAAGTCTTACACCACTGAGTTGGGTGCTCATTACTGCAAACATACTGAAATGCAATTTTATGTAATTTAATACCAAATGTATAGTCTAGTCAGTATTCCATCAGAAGCTGGCCTAACTACCACCATTCCCAATAAACTACAGAGTGCCTAGTCCGGCCTACTGCTTGCCACTCTAGGGTCCTTATGTTACTCAATGTCCTCACATGTAATGAGTGTTTCCAACTTGCAGGATAAAAGTCTTTATTAATACATTTATACCGTAACTCCATGAAAATAGTCAAGTTCAGGATGGTAACTAATGAACATTTTTGTTAGTACTGACATGCTAATAAAATGCCCATTTTTAAAAAAATTATTACGCTTCTACATCACAAAGTGTAATGTAAAATAAGAGTGGCAGCACCTATTAAATTTTTCCAAATTTGATCCAAAATGCATTGAGAATTCATCCCCAGGGGCCACACCATCAGTAGTGTGTTCTACTGCCAGGCTTCAAGGCGTCCGAGGGATAACATTGAACAAAAGCGTCCAGATTTGTAGCATGCAAAAAGTGAATGNACTGCCAGGCTTCAAGGCGTCCGAGGGATAACATTGAACAAAAGCGTCCAGATTTGTAGCATGCAAAAAGTGAATGTTCCATGACAACAATGCGCTCTTTCACTGAGCTCTCCTCGCACACGAGCTTCTCAATGGAAACAACATGGTCTTACCTCCACATCCATCCTACTTGCCAGTTATGGCTCCAGCGGACTTCATCTTCTTCCTGAAGATTACAGTCTAGTTCAAAAGACACCACCGCGGAGATCCAGTGCAAATACAAAAAGTGCTCAAGAGAAGACGACATCCAGGTCACATTCCAGAAGTGGTAAGAATTGACGTGAGCCAACGTCACGTGTCTCCGCGACCATTCGTTGTGCCGCATAACAACTATAGCCCCGGCTGAGCACCGTGCCAACGACTCGAACATCGGGCGTGGCTGTCGGCAGCAGTATCTCGTCGGTGTTTGGGAAAGCACCTATTTCGCCCAACACCGCATGAGTCAGATGACTGTCCCACTTTGATCCGACCATGTGGGCGACACCAGGACATCCCCGTGGTTCGGATCCAAACTGACTGGCAGGTGCGCTCCCACTTAGCACTGCGCCGTCAGGACGTAGCACGCATGAAGGCGACATCAGGCTTCATAGAGCCCCTGATCAGGGCCCTTACGAAGAACCGACACCATTGTGCAACACTAAGTGTTACGAGTGCTAGTGGCCCCAAAAAGCAGAGCATAATTATTACCAATTATAACCCTGAGTGAATACCACGAGTATACGGTGTTTTAAAAGCAATTAATATTGCATCAAAAGTGAAGCGCAACTACTTCAGACTCGGGGCACGGACTTCACCCGTGCCAACCTAAGTCTAGATCCCCACAGGCTTCAACTGACCAGGGGTAAGTTAGTTGTCACTCAATTCAATCATGTAAAGTATACGTAGGAGGGCATATGGTTTTTTTTTACAGCATCAACAAGATTTACTGACTCAGATAAACACTTTAACAACCAGTCATCAACGTAAACCTGACAACACAAAACTGTGTTGTCCTGCATAATTTAGTAGTATATGTTGTATTCAAGGGCATGTAACTTTTATTAGGGCAAATGTAAAATCACACTTAGTTAAGGGAATTTTCCCAGCAGCTCATTGTATTAATTAAGGGCTTGAACCCAATTTTCAACTTTTTGATGCTCACGAGTTTTGCTACTTCCGGCATCTCCACGGCAAGTAGCCAGAAAGATGCCGGCAGACATTTAGTCTGGAGCAGGCATTCACTGGAGCAGGCCACGCGATCAGCAACTCCCAGGCACCTCATAAACTTTTCTTTCTACTTCATCAGGAACAATAGCATTTCATTTTTATCCACCAGAACTTGAACTTAATGTAACGTTTAACTTCACCACCCAGGAGGAGCGCCACTCCATCTCCTGCAGACTTGTAAGCCCCAAAAGTTTAATCACGCCACTTTAATTTGGAGATTATAGGCTCATATTTACAGTGTTGGCCCTCGACTGGCTTAATGCATCGGGCACGCTTTTCAATTATGTGAGCATCGTAGTCTTGGTATGTAGACTGTGCCAAAACGTTAATAAACTACTTGGAACCCCAGTTAAGAGTTTTGATTTCAGATCTAGCCACTTAACAGCACTTGGGGAACTGGACCCACCAACCAGCATTTTCAGGGTTTGATGTGTTTTTAGTGTAAAGTGTATTTTTTATCAGTATGTAATTGGCGTGTGGAGTGGCCTTACGACTCCACATTAAATTAATTACAATATCATTCACAACTGTCCACCTCACAACGGGTACCCACGGTGGTATTGGGCTGACAGTGNTCAACTTTTCTTTCTACTTCATCAGGAACAATAGCATTTCATTTTTATCCACCAGAAGTTAATGTAATGTTTAACTTCACCACCCAGGAGGAGCGCCTCTCCATCTCCTGCAGTCTTGTAAGCCCCAGGAGTTTAATCACGCCACTTTAATTTGGAGAGCATAGGCTCATATTTACAGCGTTGGCCCTCGACTGGCTTAATGCATCGGGCACGCTTTTCAATAATGTGAGCATCGTAGTCTTGGTATGTAGACTGTGCCAAAACGTTAATAAACTACTTGGAACCCCAGTTAAGAGTTTTGATTTCAGATCTAGCCACTTAACAGCACTTGGGGAACTGGACCCACCAACCAGCGTTTTCAGGGTTTGATGTGTTTTTAGTGTAAAGTGTATTTTTTATCAGTATGTAATTGGCGTGTGGAGTGGCCTTACGACTCCACATTAAATTAATTACAATATCATTCACAACTGTCCACCTCACAACGGGTACCCACGGTGGTATTGGGCTGACAGTGAATAGCTCACGGCCAGTAGCTAAACGTAACGCAATAATTCACCTTCAATTAAGACACGGAGGACCAGGGATACAACTGAGCCACCTGGGTGATCGGCCACGACCCACCACAGCAGAGCAGCCGGTAAGCAACCAACACGACGCCTCTGGACCAGTGAGTGTTTTCCCGCCAGAACTTTGCATGAACAATAGTGCACCCACGACGTCATTACCATTATCCACCCCGCCCTCACGTTAGAATGCTGGGAGTATTGTATTGTTATGCAAAGGAACTATTTTTAAGGTGATACTATGTGTGTAAATTTAGATAAATATGTAAAATACGTTCTTGTAAATGAAGTTATTCTGAAAACTTTGACACCACATTGGAAAATTAGGAGGTAAAATTTAAAAAGGAAACAATAGGTTTAAAAACAATAAAAATATAATTAATTAATGAATTTCACCCACTTGGCCTCTCAAANAAACAATAGGTTTAAAAACAATAAAAATATAATTTATTAATGAATTTCACCCACTTGGCCTCTCAAAGTTAGTCGATCAGTGGAGCTCTTCTTCCACTAGCTGATGCCAGTAGCTTATCATGGCTGTGAACTGTTGCCTAGTGTTAGTGGCCACAGCGAGTCAAGCAAAATGTTTACCAGATGTGCTCAAAAAATTGTGAACAATTTCATTAAAAGCCACTTTCTGCAAGAGGCTCNTACGTTCTTGTAAATGAAGTTATTCTGAAAACTTTGACACCACATTGGAAAATTAGGAGGTAAAATTTAAAAAGGATACAATAGGTTTAAAAACAATAAAAATATAATTAATTAATGAATTTCACCCACTTGGCCTCTCAAAGTTAGTCGATCAGTGGAGCTCTTCTTCCACTAGCTGATGCCAGTAGCTTATCATGACTGTGAACTGTTGCCTAGTGTTAGTGGCCACAGCGAGACAAGCAAAATGTTTACCAGATGTGCTCAAAAAATTGTGAACAATTTCATTAAAAGCCACTTTCTGCAAGAGGCTCATTTTTCTGAACAAGCAGGTGAAAATCTTATGTCTGAAGCTTTAACCTTTCATGTTTTACGTAATTAAGGAGTGTGCATGACAGCTGGCAGAAACTCATGACTATTTTCAAGAAATGAGATGTTATTCTGGCTTTCCTGAAAGGAAACCATATTTCGTAAGCACACCTAAATGTTTCCATCTTGCCTTATAAGAAGACTGTTACAAATTATTGATTTGTGCTTAGTCGACATGAGATACTACGTAGCACGACAGCTGCCTCACTCCACACACAGTGTTAGTGTCTTCTCTAGCATGCAGCCCCAGTGGCCAGTACTNGTTATTCTGGCTTTCCTGAAAGGAAACCATATTTCGTAAGCACACCTAAATGTTTCCATCTTGCCTTATAAGAAGAATGTAACAAATTATTGATTTGTGCTTAGTCGACATGAGATACTGCGTAGCACGACAGCTGCCTCACTCCACACACAGTGTTAGTGTCTTCTCTAGCATGCAGCCCCAGTGGCCAGTACTGCGACAGGCTTTGAATGATTCTCTCAGTTTTCTACTTGTGTGCATGTTAAGTTTTCATTACAATTACGGCAGTAAGTAAACCTCGTGCCAGCAACAGTAGTCGCAAAAGAGAAGTGGTTCACAAACAAGATAAATCAATCATATTTAGTGTGCATTCTTTTATTAGCTAAATTGTTAAACACATAATTATGCGAAAGCAGACATTAAAAAAAATTAGTAGTTTGACAGCAAGAGCTTCTATGAACGTACAGTATGACCGATATGCAAGGAAGGAAAGAACAACATTTCTTCTATGTCAAAAGCAATATTTGTGTCACTTAGGAAAAAAAAAAATATTTGGCAGGAAACAAGTTACAGATTCTGATGATTTCAACAAAGACTGTTTTCCGAGAATGATGTTATAATTGTAATAAGGAGGAAATTCCGGCAACTATACATTAGAAATTAGGTTATATGGTTTCAACAAGTTCCATGGCAAGATTTTTGAGTGTCGGTTTTTATTTATAAGAAATGAAATGATGGGCGGAATTTTGTAATGGAAAGGAGCGTTACAACTGCGCGTACAGGGGAGAAGAACTTGCAGTTCCACAACAAGCTACAGTGCAAAGATGAATTAATTTTGCTATGCTACATGCAACTGTAAGCAAATGAACATTATTGCACCTACGTTTAACAGATGTTGCTAATATGTAAATTTTACGTGTCAAAATGTTTTTACTACGAAAATAAAAAGTTTTGCAATTTTTCTGCTCAAGCAGTTTCCTAATATGTATCTAAATCCCCAAATATATTGTGTGTGTGGTTTATCAATTTGTATTTCTACAATGATTAAACGTTCCTCTTTACGTATAGAATTGTAATTTACGGTATATTACTACACTTTGATACACTTTGAGATTTCATAACACATTTTGACAGGATGTGCACTTGACAAATGTGGCAACATGGCTGGGTAATGCTTCCCGATAGACCAAGAAGTTCTGTGCCTGGTAAATGTTACACAACACCTAAAGATTTTCGATAAAGTAACAAATGCTTCCGATGTCCAGATATCTAGACATTTTCACAACTGTCAAAACTGGAACATGGAAACACACATCCTGATTTGTATAAATAATATGTATTTCGTTATATATTTTACACATCAACTACATATGAACTTCTAACATGATAATATTACACTAACCCAGTGGTTCCCAACCTGGGGGCGATCGCCCCCCGGTGGGCGATTTGGGTTCTAAGGGGGGCGATATATTTGTGGGGGGCGACAGGGGGGCGATCAGTATGTAAAAGCAGAAAAATAAACTAACTCTTCTGTAGAGTAGAANTTGTTATATATTTTACACATCAACTACATATGAACTTCTAACATGATAATATTACACTGACCAAACGTGGTGCACCAACACATCTCATTACTTAAAAATTAAAACCAGCAATATGAAACATTGCCATCACTAACTGCAGTAGGTACAATGTATACGTTTCTTGAATAACAAGTATTTGGAGAATTTAGATAAACAAAATGATGTTAAAGTGTGCAATGAACCAACAAAAAAAAAAAAAAAAAAAGAACAGCAAAACTGTGCACACTCACCACTTTTTCATCAAAGAAGCCGTGATCATCTGTCCGCTGCTGCCCTAGTAAGCGATCAGTTTCCAGATCCGTATCAGCCTCTGTTGAAAGAGGACAACATGTAATTATCATTAGAAATCACAACATTATGCAGTACATACTTGGAATGTTTTAGAAACTGTAAACAAAAATTGTCTACATTTTTTACTACTGCAGTAAGAAATGTATACATCATGTGAAAATGACAAACACAGGGATCACTATTATTTTTTAAACTTGTGCCAAAAATGTTTGGTGAACTAACTGCCAGGACTTCTGCATGAACATGAAATATATCCACATTACAGTACAAAACACTTTTGACATTCTCATTATGCATAACTGGAGAAAAACTGATTATACTGTCAACTGCTATTATTTTGGACAAATAGAGAAAGGAATTTAAAACTAAAACACAAGTCACCATACAAGTATGCAACTGACATTACAGTTTCAAACTCAATTTTAATGCAGAAAAATTTATGAAATTGGAATAGAGCTACATGACAACCACCCATTACAGAATTGAAAGTAAACACATGCCTTACCTTCCTCAACTCCCTCTTCACCGGACCCTTTGCGCAGTTCCGAGTCGCCGTTAGCAACCGCCCGCCTCCTGAAACCCAAGAAGCGATCATGTCACGGTCCAGTCACCATCTACTTTCACTCACTCCTCTAGCAGGCTACCAGGAACAAAAACTGCAATCAATGAGTATTTGCCGCCAAGTTGAGGGACTCGACGAATCCAAGCTTCCTCTCACACGGCATACCATTATCCACTACTCTTTCTCAATAACTTTCACCAAACATACACACAGAGTAGTGAAATGCTAACAAAAAAAAATGACTTTAGTTTTCATTCACCAGCATAGAGAAACACTAAAATTTCTCTCACACATCAAAGAACATTACTTGTGTTGAAGGGATACTTGCAATTAATAATTTTTGTGGCCAATATTGTTATTGCAGTATTTGATCATTTTTTGCCACAGACACACCTACTACAAAATGTAAAATTTTAGCCCAGCAAGTGTAGTAATTTTTTAGCGCTTTGATAAGGCAGTTAAACAGCAACAATTTAATAAATTTTTGGATGTCATTATTTAAGCTGTGTTTGATACACTTTCTAAAACAGAACACTGGAAAAGAAATGGGTAAATTGAAGATGTAAGGCAAAGTTACCCCTTACTGTGGCTGCCTAGTATGGGACCGACCAAGTGAAGGGATAGGGATTTACATATTAAATGACTTTAGGTGTGCTCGACCATCTTTCAAATTATCACTTTCAAACAAAAACATTGTGCATCTTTGCCCGGGTCACATTACTGCATAAAGTTTTTTGAAAATTTTTTAATTACATGAAAATTGTGGGTAAATTAAGATTTATAGACTCCACAAAATGCAAAACAATTAATTTAAGCCTACTTGCTCTCTTGTAGCATTGCTCATCTCTTAAAAGGGCAATAAGTGTTTTTGTTTGTGAAAGGTGGTCAAGACACACTTGAAAATCAATGAACATGTTAAACCCAATCCTTTTGGCTGGGCCGATCCTGCACTAGGCATGGCCCTTAACCAGCTAATGCAAAAAAATTAATTGAGTTGTACCTTGGTACCCAGATGGGGCTGTCAGTCACTTCGAGGGGCTCCTCCGTCGAGGGGCTCTTCAGAGGAAGAGTCTTGGTTCTCTGCAGGGTTAGGCGGATGTCCTTGATAGCGGCCTCGACGGCATCACCGTGCGGCTGGTCGATGCTCATGCTGCGGTGCGGCTGAGGGGCAGGTGGTGGGGGGGTCATCTGCGCGCTAGCTGGAACACAAAGTCGCACCGGTGCTGTGGCACCCATGATCTTCCTCACGCTACCCTCCATACTGCGCGGCTACAGTGGCTAAACTGGCAGTGTACCAGCCTCTCACCTATAGGCCGTTCACGATTAACAAAGACTTTTGAAATCAACCTTTGAAAAATGTCACTGCCCCTACCTGCGTATATTTTAACAGACACCGACTGGCATGCGCCCGTTAAGGTTGGTAACAACACAGGGAAAGTAGTTCCATATCTTGATGTTAAATTTGATTTGTTTGGTAAACAGGTGTTATAACCGAGATGATTTCTTTCACTTTCTGGTTTTCTTAACACACAGAAGTGTGAGAATTAGCACATTTGCAAAACATGTACTTTCCTAATAATTTCCCAGTTTCAATTGACCAACGCACGAATAAAGTGACCAGGTCCATGGCAATGTTAATTCTACACATAGTGGAAAAATACACACTGTGCATACCATTAGATCATATGCAGAGCTTTTAAAAGTGCTCAGTTTACACTGTGATAGAGGTTCATGGCAAGGTTGAAGAGGTTCATGGTAAGGTTGAACATGAATTTTTATGTGTAGGCAATATGACGGATGGTGCACTGGCTGGCAAGATTTTCCCAGAAACTTGAATTCCATTACAGCTCCAGTCTACTCTCTTCTCCATTTGACACTTAGGAATGATGGGTACCTACACGCCAACTCAAAAAACTTGATCACACCGCGAGTTTTGATGGTGCCCTAGGACATACCCCATACTTGGCATTTAATTATTTTAACCAAACGGTTGGCTGGATTTTTGTTTACAAAGGACTTGAGGAGCACAACACAAAACCTTTTAACCCCCCTCCCCTTCCCTTACCAACCCAAGATTTTACACTTTCTTTGGTTCTTGGAATACCTGAGCCACATTAAGTATGGGAATAGAATGCGTGACACACATCCTTTATTTACCATAGGTGGATTATCTCCTCTAACACAACCTCCACAGTTGCATAACCTTACGCAGTGAACCAAAAAAATTTACCATATATCAAACAGGGGTAACTCTACATGCACGATGGCTAGTGCATCGATACTAAACAAAGCATGGATAACGACTGCATAAGGAATAGTGCCAAACAAATGCAGCATGAGTAATGCCCTNCATCGATACTAAACAAAGCATGGATAACGACTGCATAAGGAATAGTGCCAAACAAATGCAGCATGAGTAATGCCCTCCTAATCCTTGTGATTGTGCATAAGTAACCCTCACAGTGAAACACAAGAGGTGACAGGAGTTGAGGACCCGGACCAACAGGATAAAATATAGTGCACAACAACTACTGTGCTCTTGCAGGGTAACTGAGATGCACCTTGGTCTCTTTCGCACAAGACAAGACACTTCTCTTCTCAGACTGTGACATTCCCCACACAAAAAAAAACACTCTATATGCTAGGCCAACTGCAAAACATGTAACTGATTACGTAACAAATGATTAGTCATAATANGAAACTTGAATTCCATTACAGCTCCAGTCTACTCTCTTCTCCATTTGACACTTAGGAATGATGGGTACCTACACGCTAACTCAAAAAACTTGATCACACCGCGAGTTTTGATAGTGCCCTAGGACATACCCCATACTTGGCATTTAATTATTTTAACCAAACGGTTGGCTGGATTTTTGTTTACAAAGGACTTGAGGAGCACAACACAAAACCTTTTAACCCCCCTCCCCTTCCCTTACCAACCCAAGATTTTACACTTTCTTTGGTTCTTGGAATACCTGAGCCACATTAAGTATGGGAATAGAATGCGTGACACACATCCTTTATTTACCATAGGTGGATTATCTCCTCTGACACAACCTCCACAGTTGCATAACCTTACGCAGTGAACCAAAAAAATTTACCATATATCAAACAGGGGTAACTCTACATGCACGATGGCTAGTGCATCGATACTAAACAAAGCATGGATAACGACTGCATAAGGAATAGTGCCAAACAAATGCAGCATGAGTAATGCCCTACTAATCCTTGTGATTGTGCATAAGTAACCCTCACAGTGAAACACAAGAGGTGACAGGAGTTGAGGACCCGGACCAACAGGATAAAATATAGTGCACAACAAATACTGTGCTCTTGCAGGGTAACTGAGCTGCACCTTGGTCTCTTTCGCACAAGACAAGACACTTCTCTTCTCAGACTGTGACATTCCCCACACAAAAAAAAAACACTCTATATGCTAGGCCAACTGCAAAACATGTAACTGATTACGTAACAAATGATTAGTCATAATAATGAAGAAATGGTACACACAACAATTCTGGTGAAATTATATGTACCACTAAACAAAATAGTCTCCCAACTGCTTCCAATCGACTGCACTGGGTGTGCACCGATGCGGCCCGAAAACTAGAAAAGTGCAATTATCACGTGACTGCCCGAAGCAAGTGCAGTTTGTTATTGCACTGGCAACTAGAAGTCATGGCGTTTTGATTGGAAAACAGCGTTGTTGACGTAGTAAACATAAGCAATGAAACTAACCTCATCTTTCGAGCACTGATGAACCACGTCATCAATTTATCTCACTATTTTGGGTTTCTTTTTCACCAACATTTCTTTCGCAAGACACACCATTTTTTGAAGTGTCATCTGACGATTCTAAACTTTCCAAAATCGCAAGTAATTTTTTCTTGTTTATAACACCCGACGTCGCCATATTGCACTGAAACAGCTGCACTGACTCCAGAGCCAGTGCAGAAAATATTGCACTCAGTGCACACCCGTTCAGTGCATAATACCAGTAATTGGAAGATGAAAACTGACTGCACTCGGCGCGAGTTCCGTTAAACAGCAGATGCGGAACTCTGCCTGTGCACACCGAGTGCAGTAATTGGAAGACACTAAAAATGACTTGACTAGTACCAAAACATCTGCTTATCCTAATTTTAATCAAAGTAAACACAATGCCAAGAAACGTACTTATCACTGAACTTCCATAAGTTACTTTTTTTTTGGCTATGACACAAAATATATTAAAATATTATTTAATTTATACCATTGATTGTTAAGAAAGTACTGCTCTTAGTGGTAACCACAAAATCTTTAAATCATGTTGACTCATGTATAATTAGTCTATGTTTTGAAGAGGACTTTGTTTCTAAAAATATATTCCAAGGGCAAAATTTTTGCATTTAGCACTTTGCGGCAAAACAAATTTTTCAGCTAGTTGAAAAATAAGAAATAGCACAGGTTTAGAGAGCAGAAGGACCAAAATAATTACAGTATGAATTCAATATAATAATTCGGTAAACTTTTTGTGTTTCTGTGCATATTTCCAGAATGGTTAAAAGCAGGTCTTTGGAAATGACTACGAGACAAATATGTAAGTACTGTTAAATTTGAAATAAACTGCTTTAGATTTTTGTTATACTGAATATAAAAACTATATTAACTATGTATATTTGTTTGGCCGTTTACACTATGTGAACATGTGAATACAAAATTCAACTGTTTGCATATACTCAATATATAAGGTGTTATTGAGCATCCTACAGAAAATCTTGGTAAGCCATTGGCTAAAAATTAATTACACTGAAATGCATTATTTCAAATTTATAAGAAAGTACCTAACCAAAAAAATTAAATATATATTTTCTTTGAACAGCACTCGCATGAGTTTACAGAATAATATTCTATGATAAAATATAACTGAGAATATTCAAAAGCATCACTGTATAAAATGAAGAAATAATATTGTATAAATGAGCACATTAGAAAAGAAACTGTAAGTGAATTTTTATAATCCTTTGCAGAGGCTTGCTAGGCTATGTTATGTTATGTACATATACAGTTTCCACTTAAAAATAACTTGCATACCAATTACAAATCCGGCATACAGTTTCCACTTAAAAATAACTCGCATACCAGTTGGATATCCANAATAACTTGCATACCAATTACAAATCCGGCATACAGTTTCCACTTAAAAATAACTCGCATACCAGTTGGATATCCAGCAGGAAATACATTTCCAATAACTTGATTCCATGGAAGTGTGATGACCACTCTAATGAGACCATATTTATGTACACAACTTCAATGGAGGCTCATCTCCCGTTGGCATTTTCCTTAGCAATTATTTATTAAACACCATCCAAACACATGTAATAATTATTACTATTCAAGCACAGAAGTATTTCATGTTCATGAAAGTAAAAACCGGCTGTGTTTATGTCACATGTCACTGTTTCTGCAGCAGAGAAAAAAGTGACTGTGGCAGTCAGTGCGAGGTACCAACTGTGAGAAAGGCAAACACAGAGCTGTGTTATCTAATACGGTGCGACGCGCACACAGACCAGACGTTATGAGGAGACAGTATCAATGGGCACAAGGCAAACAGAGGTCAATAAATCACAATCATAAAATGATATCTCACAAACACAAACAAACTAATAAAAATCACAATACATACTGTAGTAGTTTTTCTTTAACTCTTTCATGATTGAACAAGTTTACATGAAATACAATTAAATATATCTAAACTAAGGTTTTTGATTTTTTTACGAGTAATTACACATATCAAAAAGTTATTGTGTTCATTAAAAAATTATTTCTAAATGAGTTTTTGCTAGTTAACTTACCTAATTACTTCATATCACAATTCAGGCACATGTCTACCACCAAATTAATTGTGTTTCTCTTAATTTCTAGTCAGAAGTAATATGAGATCAAAAAACATGTCACAAATAAACTTGAAATGAAAAAATTTTAAATTTAGGTATAAAATAGTAATGTCCTCTTCAAAATTTTTTAAGCAGTAAAATCCTTGGAAAATATAATATTTTATTATTGCATAATTTTTACATAATTACTTATCAAAACCTTATGTTCTTTTGTTGGAAAAATTAAAGAAAATTATGCAGTGTATGTTTGTTGTGTCAATGATAATGGAAGCTTTAAAATTTGGTATTAGCTTAAAACGTTATTTCCAATATCGATAGGTCTTTTAAATACCAGTAATTTTTTTGTATGTTAATTATTTATTTACTGAGAGAGCATTAAATTAAAATCTCAATATTTGCTCTAACATCAACTAATTGAATTAGTAGAAATTTAACCAAGTACATAAGTAATATTTCACATTTTCGGAAATTCACCGGTGCATCCACGATGTACACCGGACATTCGGAAAATAACGTTTCGGTCGAGTTCAGTTGAACCGATGTATCCATCGGTTCAACCGGCCTGAAAAGTCAGTGGATCTGGTGGATGTGCACCGGAACATCAACTGATGAATTTTTGAACACAACCTACCAAACATATATGTAAATGTAAATATAAATAAATAAAGCACTTGTGAACTGTAAAGTCAAAGAAAGGTAAATGGCCACATTTTAATGCAACGGAAAACTATTGTGCCTTTAAATGTGTACAAACATCGCAGAAAGAGGTTAGGCGTAATTTGTATTTTATAAACATGTATTGTATTTAATAATTTGTATTTTATACAGAAAGAGCATGTTTATTAGAAAACATGTTATCACAGTGTTGTATTATATGTATGGTATTATAAAGTTGTTTTGCATGTGTGAATTTATTCATTTGCATTTGTAACAAATATATATAAACAACCTGATGTTCAGAAATTCTCTCAACCGGTGTACACCAAAACATTCACCACTGTGGTAGATCTATTGGTGAATTTCCGAAAACGCAGATTTACATATCCAGCTGGCAAATATTTATCTGTCTGTTACTGTATGTAAATTTTTTTAATGGTAGAGACATGATCTTATATAAAGTTTACAATTTTTATGGCAGTGAAAATAATTTTGTAACAAAAGCAAAACAAATATTTCTCAAAAATTTGCTTAAATGGATTATGAACATGAATATAACACCTGGGTGCAACACATATGAAAAAGTGCTACTGAAGGCAGATNTTTGCTTAAATGGATTATGAACATGAATATAACACCTGGGTGCAACACATATGAAAAAGTGCTACTGAAGGCAGATGCAGTAAATCTTTTTGATCAATGTCTACTTTTGTGAAAGTTTCTGTGAAAGGCAGAACCACTTATTTTGCATTTAGATGCTGTATATTCTGATGTTCTCGGGTGAGTGATTGTCAAACTCCATTTATAATTAAAATGCCTAATTTAGCAGCGTATTTAGCTTGGGATCAAATATTAAAATGCCTAAAAAGGAACTGGAAAGCATTACGCCAGAGTTTTGTCACAAAAATGCATTGGAAAAGAAAGAAAGAAAAAAAGAAAGAAAGAAAGAAAACCATGAAAATGCTAAGGATAAAGGATAAAATGCACACAAGGTTCATAAGAAACTAAACACACCAATTAATACCTATGATAATTACTACCATGGACCACGAATGACGGTCACTATCTGCCTTGATTACTGAAATCTTTAAGTGTGACATTCTAATCTTCTCAGAAGTCATCAATATCACCTACTTGTGTAATACATGTAATGTGCATATGAGTACGTACATTCTGTTTACAGAATTACACTGTAAGCGTAACCAGTTGTTATGTTGCATAAAGGGCATGTTTATGTCTTGTGACAGTCCTTTGCACAAAAGCTAAAAAATATTTTAATTGCAGGCAAAATATTGCACTTTTTAAAAACTACAAGTTTAATTTTAGAATTTTTACATTACAAGTGTTTGCTTAAAGACCAGTATCAACCAGTTACTCCACAAACCAATCAACCAACAACTGCCAAATAAATTCTCAGCCATCATGCACAACTGTGGTAATGAGCTCCTACATGAACTAATGACCAGTATAATGAGAGTTACTCACCAAGAGGATCAAGGGCTTCCAGCTCAGGATCAGCTGCGTTGTAGGAATTATCTCGGATCTTCCCAACACCAAATATTTCCTCCACCGCAGACATAGTGCCCTTTGAGCTGGTGGTGACAACCTCCTTGTTAGAGAGGAAATCTTGGGTCAGTTTGATAGACCCCGCCTCATCTGGCGATGATGTGGTAGTCATCTTGTGGCGCGTGCTGCGCTGCACAATCTCACGCTCTATCTCCGTGATCTGCCGCTTCATGAGCAGCACGGTGGGGTTGTTGTCGGTGTCGGAGGCGTGTCCCGACGACAGGCCATCTTCCAGGACCGGCNGACACTTCACTGTCCAGGTCCCCGCAGTTGGAGTCGCAGTCCGTCGTCTCGGGCGACAATGTGAAGTTCCGACTGTGGCCCACTTGCAGCCCCACCTCCGTTTCCCCGAGGTCCTCCGTCGAGGCCGTGTCGGCAGACAGGTCCAAGAAATGCGTCTCTGAGTCCTGGAAAGAAGAGAGACCACTAATGAAACCCAAACATCTAGCAGCTGTATTTAAACATGAACTATATAAATCAGATTTTTTTAGTCTTATGCACATGCAAATTGTATAAGATGTGGTAAAAATGGGCTGCTAGACTACTAATTACATTTAAAAAAAAGAAAAAGAAAAAAAAGTACTTACAGGATGGTGCTTGCGGATAGATGCAAAAATGAACAAACACATTTTCCACATGGATGCGTGGTCATAATGTTTGGCTAGTTGGGTCTGCAAAATAATTGTTCGCTGCCTGAAGAATCTGAACCAGCCTGCAAAACGCTGTGACAGCGCATCCACATGGAAAATGTGTTTTTCTGATTTTATTTATATTTATGTGTGTGTGTATCTACGAGTACCACCCTGTAAATACTTGGGTAATTTTTATAAATTAAGGACTACCTGTACAGGACATTCTTAATCTCAATCTCAAGATATATTAGACCATTCTAACTCATGTGTCAGTCAACAATAATCAATTCTTAAGACCACGTAATTTATATATATATATAAATAAAGCATTTCAGAAGAAATTGGCTACTTTCTATCGTATTCCAAAATTATTCTTAGTGTTTCTTGTCTGTATTCTGACTGAGCTACGGCAGTGAGAACAAAGTTTTTCTACTACATGTATTACGCAATACATAAAATAATAAAATAAAAAATATCTTACAAAAATTACACAGAGATTTGGGAAGTATGCAAATAACTTTGGAAGCATTGCATTTTGTACAATTTTAATAATGAAACATGATATTCGTATTTAAAACGTAACATTAAATACCTGATATTATTAAAAGACATAGGTTGAAAAAAAAATTGTAATATATAAGTATTTATTAGACATTTAGGAATGGGCCCTGTAAAAAAAATAGCAGTTCATGTTTTGTGTTCATTACTCTTTTATTTGTTTGCTGGGAATTTTTCCTTCTATACTTTCTATTAGCACTGTAATTACTGAATACAAGTTATAATGACATCTAGGTAGGAACACACCTGCAGAGCATCAGACTCCAAACCACCATTGCCAATTTTCCTAGGAGATTCCTCCACCTCGCTGTACTGCTGCAGTGTGGCGAGCTTCGCCAACCGCTGGCCCACGTACGCACTTCCCGCGCCCGCCTGTCGCCGCAGCTCGTACTCCAGCTCCTGGAAGCCGGGAGTCGACTTCCCATTGTCCGGGCACTTGAAGAACTCTTCCAGCACCTTCCGCGTCTCGGAGAACTCGTACAGGTAGTCGAACGTACCACCGCCGGGTGATGGCGTGGTTGATGATGGAATGTCTGGTTCTGACGGGGTTGTCAGAACACGCTGCACACAAAATACAAATTTAGTTCTTAATGCAACGAAAAATATACAAAAATTAGTTTCAACATATGTGTAAATACGTGTGTCATTATACTCTACAATTTTTATTAATTTTGCGGCATAAAACATGACTAAAAAAATCTTTGCTGGATGTCATCTGTAAGTGTCTAGAAAGACAGATCTACTGTGCTTCCTGTAGTATGTGCAAATACTTTTTATAAATTTATGCCACAATTACTACAAATTACCCGTTTTAGAAAGCTCTGTGACATTACTAGCTTTTAATATTGCAAATCCAATGTTTATGAAGAGATCCATAATCCATATTGAAAACTAAGGCAGTAATTTAAAATAAAATTTAAAAAAAAAAAACACACACACACACACACAGATATTTTATTTACGGACATATGTATATTAAATGGCACATTTAGAGTTTTCTAGTTAAAATAAAAATTGATGTCATTTAGTTATTATCAACAAATAGAAACTAAAGCCCTACAAAATTTCTTACTTCTCAATGTTATTTAGTCTTCCTTTCCTAGAAAATTTGATAAAAATAATTTACATTCAAAAAGTTATTAAAACTGATGGAAATTGTAAGTTGGAACAATTAAAAAACTTACTTATGCTTGTAAACATAACATAATACTGATGAATCAATGAGTTAGATGTATAAAGGTAAAATTTTGAAAAACATCACATTACAATAAACATTGCTATATTGTACAAATACAATACATAATAAATTTTATTCAAATTTACTTAAATTTATCAAGATAAATTTATACGACCTTTGATTAGAAGAGATTCTGAAGTAGTTAAATTTAAAGGATAAGTACATATACCTAAAGATACTGTCAACATTTTTCTGGAACTACTAAATGAAATTGCAATGTTGCCCATGCTACTTAAAACTGAATAGGTGAAATGTTGTTATTCCATATCAAATTGCACAAAGCAAAATATTACAAATAACAGATATATTTTCATTTAAAAACATACTGTATTTTTATAAACAGTATGCACATTCCTTGTAAACCACAAGACAATCTTGATATTTGGTATGCAAAACCAAAAATAAATGTTCCTAAATGTTTCACTCGACACACAAACAGTTCATTCTCTAGTAGAAATTACTGCATCTTCCTTAACTTAATTAATTTGGAATACAGACTACTTTAAATGCAACTCAAACATGCAATCTGTTAACAAAATAATATAATTTATAATTCAATAAAAAATAACTATAAGCTACAAAAGAAACTAAAACTTGGAATTTATTCAGTCACTATTGCACAACAAAACTATTTTCCAACTCACACAACTCGTCAGCATAAATGGACTTCCCACCTATGTATTGGCGACAGAAGAATATTACAAGATTGATCACATAGAATGCAACATGAACATCGTTCAGCATTTTAGTACAAATATAATTGTGTGAAAGAAGTTACGAGTTATTTGGAGAAAACTGAGGGCGAGGGAATTCCACAATTTACGTGTGCCTTTTAAATTTTTCATTGCAAGTTCCTTCCCTGTGTAGATATATTTTTCTCGGTAACGTGGTACGATTCATAGCAGGACTTTTGTACATAAGAGGAGAGTGGGAAAGTTTGGGTGACTTAACGATGAGGTCTTCAGAGCTGATACGGGTGACATGAGGTAGATATGGAGCAGCACTGGAGCATAAGGGCAGGGGAAACTGGAGATCTCCAAGAAAACATGCAAACTAGCAGCATTATCAGACATGGTTGTAACATGCAAAAATCCAGACTGTAAGAGATAATTTGTGAGGTTGAGGGAAGGAAGTGACAATTAACTAATGAAACAATACTTTCCAAATAACAATATTTTTCTTAATTTTGTAGTGAACTATTCTTTTCAATGAGTAAATTTTTCTCTAACATTCTTATGGTGGTCCTTAATTCACATGCACAAAAAAAAATGTGTGCTGTTAGCCAATAAAGAAATGCTGAAACATTCGTATTCGCATATTGGTAAGTGCATATTGTTAATGCACCACCTCCCCTAATTTTCAGTGCTCTAAAGTTACAAACTTGAACAAGTGTCCGGCCACATCAACAAAAAAACTTAATTTGATACACACGTATACATAATGCATAAGAAACAGTATGATAACTGTATTTTATTACGTATATTGCAATACACATATATATTAATATATATAGTTAAAAATAAAACTCAACATGAATATTTTGTTTTAACAACTGCATTCACATAATTAAACTAGTTATCTTAAAATGTATTACTAATGTTTCTGCTAGATGATGTTTTTGCTTCTCCAATGTAGCAGCACTGAGAAAAATCTATGTTACAATTTACTAATGACAAGAAAGTCACTTTTTGATAGATTTATCTCAAGTCTATTCTACTTGTCACTTCACACATTTTGTATTCTTCAACCTCTTTAATCTTAAGTTATAATAAGTAAACCATAAAAGTATGGCCAGTTTAGGTGTCTCATACAGTTGTGCAAATATTCACTATGCCAAAACAATAACAAAAAATTTGAACTTACATTTTTGCTTTTGGTACAAAAATTGGTAGCCGAAAATCTTAATAATGAAACTAAACATTTTGAGTTCAACAAAGAGGGCTTATTAAAATGTTCATTTGAACAATTTTTGTTTAAACATCCACTTTATAGTTTTATTAAATACATTTCTAAAATAACCACACAAAACTAAACTTGAAATATTTCCAGAACTGTTGTGATAATTTTTTTTTCTTTTCTAAGTCTTGTAAGGGTTTTATTAGAGCATTTCTTCCCTCATTTAGAAGTCCTCTCAAGTAACTTACTTTTGACTTGTACGTAATAGAAATACTTTAGTTAGTTTTTTTATACTAAACAACAACTGATGATACCACACAAATTTTAGTGACATACTATGTTTAATAATACGTTTTAAAAAACACTGTTAAAATGTTAATATTTTAGTTCTAACTTTCATAATAATTGATTCTTGTGAAATAATTTTTCATTTTTGTTTCAGTTTCATGAAATTCAATAACACATATTTCATTTCCATTTTGTTACATTCGTACAAACCTAGTGTCTTATCAAAGTCATGGTGGGATACCGGACAATTTCCAAAAAAAAACCAGATGTAATCCCAGTAAAACTGGAATGCCGGTAACCCTATTTGGTGTGCACGACGTGCTGCACTCACCTGAGGAAAACCAGGCCGTGGAGGGTACACGGAGGGCGAGGCTAGCAAGCTCTGCGCACTGGGTAGTGCAGGGTGGGACTGGGAGGCATCCAGCTGCCTAGGGCCGTACCGACGAGGCGAGCCCTCGTACTCCGCTATTGGCAGGCTGCCGATGATACGGGCCACCTTGTTGTTGTGTTCCGGCGACAAGGAATCCCCGTCCAGGTCTGACGCCGACGTCACAGCCTGAAATTAAAAGACATTTATTTATTTCATTTCTGTCAGGACAGGAATGGCGTTTTAACGTTTGCAGGGCGATCCATTCCGACACTATAACTTCATCAATAACAACACACTTTAAATAAACGTGGTCTTATTTGATTGCATACAGGACTACGATGTGAGCATCACCTTGAGTTGGTGCAGCACATGCACAAGGCACAGATGGGGATCCATGGTGACTGGCAACTGATAACAATTTTGGGCATGGCCAAAAATTTCCTGGCCGTATATCTCACGACTCTGATGTGCTAGTACACTAATTTTGGTGCCAAACGAAAGATCCAATCTATATCTGCCCATTTAAGCCGTAAAAGACAAGCACGTATCCATTTTCTTGCTATCATTTCATTCCCATATCCCTAAGAAAATATATTACCTGCTAACAGACATATTCACACAAAACCCATGGTTTTACCAACACAGCCACACCTCAATTTCGTTTGACTCTCATTACCATACAAAAGAACAAAGTACAGTGGCTAACACATACACACTTCCTCTAACTGAAACAAGACGAAAACCTTAGTGATGTCAACAGAACAATATCAGTTACATCACACAAATATTAGCAGTTGTGTACATTTTACAAGAATTACGTAGGAAATATAACTATTTATGCACTGTTACCAGATACAACACTATAACTCATACAGGGTGAGCCATGGATCCTCTAACATAGCCATTTAATATGGCTATTCACCAATACATTTCTATCATCCGAGTGTTGCTGACAAAAAAAAAAATCAATCTTTGAATAAGGGTGTGCAAATGGTAGCCAGAAAATACAGGAAAATGAAATTATTGCTCTTGCCTTCTCTTTTCCCCCTCTTTAATTGGGAAAACCCACCCCATATCATTACTGAGCTTCTGTTTACACTAATATGGATCCTAGATAGAGATAGATATATAGTTAGATTGTGACACTCATACATGGCACAATTGGATGCAGGATGTGTGTGGCTATGTTGTGAAGCATTAGTCGAGTATGACATCCAGACAGTTTGTGTATTGTTCATGAAAAAATTATAATTTCAGATTGTTCTGCAAGAAATTTAGCGGCCTCCCCAAATGGCAATGTCTGCGCACACCTATGCTATAACCACGAATGGACGTACACTTTCGGTTTGAGGGTGTCATCTTCCCTTTTGCAAGGGCAGGTCTAGATTTTTTTTATTTGTGGCATGGGAGGAGGGCACTGCCTTAACATAATTTTAGGAAACACTATTAAATTAAGCAAATAATACCAACATTTTAAACAATTCTCATATAATTTCATTGCAGCTTTAAATTTTACAGGAAAGTTTCATGTCAATGATTGGTGGAGGGGGATAATCACGTCCCCTGTAAGACCACCCCTCTGGAACTGCCGCTGACTGTAACAAGAGGAAAGAAGTGTCAAGAAAAGGAGCATACCTTGAAGAAGTCGGTGGCGTTGCGGTGGTAGGACTGGGTGATGGGGGATGAGCTGCCAGAGGAGCCACGCTCCCTGTTCCCGTTCTGCTCCAGCGCCAGCCCGACGCCCATGCCTTGCAGGTCAAGTCTGAGTCCCCGCCAGTCCTCCCCTATGTCATCAAACACCACCACCTCCCTGCCCGTGATCACCGCCATGTTGAGGGGCGCGGCAGGTGCACTGCTGCCCGTGGTGCTGTCTCCCGGGGAGGCTCTGTGGTGCCGCACGGACCGCACCTCCGTCGAGAACACCGTCTCCGTCACCTCCCGCGAGTTGCGCTGCTTCTTGGCGTCCACGCACCTACGCATGCACGGCACCCCTACTGCTATCACACCCATCATCAAAGTATAAACTGCTAATACATATACAGTACAAACTTGTTATAACATTCTTGCATATCAAATTTTCCCTCAGCTAGCACTATTAATTACTGGTCTCACCGTTTCTCCATAGGGCTTAACGGTTTCATTTCCTGCTTATAATAATGTTCATATTTTTAATTTCCTGCATATAACATTGGTACTTGTTCAGTTCATGGCTGCAACTCAAATGGAATTTTTCTCTAGGTAAAATTAAAAAAAAACAGTAACGAAGCAGTAGCCTATAGACATACACAGAAAACAGCTGTTTATGTTTAGAGTCTCATCATGTACAGTGATTTTAATTGTGGTGATACTGCAAATGATTAATATCAGGATTAAAAGCAGATGAGTGGGCAAGCCTCCAGAATGCACTTAATTGCTTCAAATGAAGAAGATATAGGTTTGTTGATGCCGTCGTCTCTTGGCATTCAGATCACTGGTGATATTTGTGCATAACATGTTCTAGCGATGTTGAAGAACTTGAAGGGAATAAAATAGCGCTTCCAGTTCAGCTTCAGACATTCCAAACTCTCTCAGCTATATTTGACTATCTAAGTCCAAACTGGTGTACCTAACACAATTGTGACCGTTTTGCGCAAATGGAGAACTATTTAGATGTGGCAGCAAGAAACTTTTTTTTTTATAAAGAAAATTGGTTGTACTAAGATGCTTACATTTGTATTTTGTGCTTACAATTTGTTTTATTTTCTCATTATATATGTAACGTACTTATGTAATAATTTTATTTAAGGGTGCCCGCCTACCTGGCGCTTGAATTGTATTGCAGTGTGTTTGAAATCCATGTTTTTTTTACGAAACAACTAAACGTTTTCCCATTTTACCAATGTACGTAAAGAAAAAAACACTTCAGACGAGGTAAGAATAATACTTAATACACCACTCACATTATAAATTCTATTTCCGAGCCCTCCAATATAGCAAAAAAAAAAAATGCTTTTTTGCACTGCTGTATCTCATAATATACTGGTTGGAAACATCCAAACTATTATAAGGACCTACACTGAACTTTGCTTCAGACATTCCAACAATAAAATGATATGGTCACCACTTGAAATCCCATAGGTATGCGCAGCACGACGGAAACACTGCATGCCAGTTCAGCACTTTGTGCAAAGGAGTGATGGGGCACTAGGAATGCAGGTCAATATTGCCTTTATCGCTTGCTTGCTTCCGTGCCTTAAATGCGCTAAAAAAAAACTCCAAGTAGGCAGTACCCTTAAAGAGTGATCACTAAAATAACTACTGACTGGCTATTTAAACATAAAAATTATTTGGTTGGAATTTTCTTTAGTTTGATATGCTTCTACAGGTATAATAAGATTTCCTGCATATAACATTTTATTTTACTGATATATTGAAAAATATTATAACAGGGTTTTACTGTACATTATGTATTTTGAAAAAGTTCACTATGTTTTATTTGCCAAGTACACACTAAGAAAACATACCAAAGATACAGGAATCACTGAATGTGCACTTCTGAAGGTTAACGTACTATTGGTTTTGTCCACAGACATGTCTGAGGACACAGAGTGCTGCCGGGTATATATAATCTTCTGATATTACATTTCTCATCTGCTTGTCTGTGCATTCAAGATTATTAAAATTATTGATCAATTTCAACTGTGTACCCAGACATGTCCAAAACTCCATATCTAGATAATGTTTTACTTGACTGACGCATGAATAAAGAGAAGATGCCCGTGGTAATGTTAATTAAACATATGGTGGAAGAATTCACAATATGCATACAAGTATATCTTAAGCAGGGCTTTAAAAAGTGCTCAGTTTACCGTGAACAGCCTTTAAGCATGTACACCATAATCAGTAGCAGACTAAAACTGCTTTCTTAGGACATAATGAGAGTTGAAAAATTGGTTGCCACATTAACAGTGAGGTCTTCAGCCAGTGAGGGTGAAACGAGGTGAGTATGGAATGCAAGGACTGGGGAGATGGAGATTCCTGAGAAAATCTGCAAACCAGTAGCATCACCCGGCATGGTTCCCACATATGAAAATCCAGGAATGACCCTGCCGGGATTCAAAGTCGATTCGCCTTGGAGGGAGGCGAGTAGTCTGACCACTATACCACCGCAGCCCCGAGGTGAGGATAGAGAAGTGGAGGAATGCAAGGACTGGGAAATGGGGGTACCCCGAGAAAACCTGCCAGCCAACATCAACGTCCTCCACATTTCTCACTTGCGACAATCCGAGTAATCCCAAGAGGAATCGAACCCAGTCTGCCTTGGTGGAAGGCGAGTACTCCGACTACTATACCACCACAGTTCCCTTAGGGGATAATAAAAAGATGACAATGGATGATGTTAACTTAAAATAAGTGACTCAAAAAACTGCAATACTAATAATAAAAATATGGAAAATTATATAATCTACTTGAAAGCAATACCATTCTGCATATTTCACATGTACCAGTTTTATTCATTTCCCACTCACCTTGCTCTCAGTTCCCAGACTCCTTGTGTCTTGCTCCTCTTGCCTCGTTCCATATCCTCGATCAAACGAGACTTCTTCACCGCCTTGCTGCGACTCTGGGAGAAGAGCTCCCGGCCGCCAGCAATTTCTATGATGCGTGAGTCGCGCAGCTTGTATGCACCTCCTTTGCTTCCCGTAAGCACTATCACTTCCGCCTCGCTTTCCGGAGACGAGTTCTTGCTCGTGTGGTCAATTATTAGGTCCTCTTCTTCGCCGTTCGAGGAGTCCTCGTCATTCCCCTCGCAAAAGTGTCCTTCGTCTTCTTCAGCATGCTCGCCCTCATCTGGGTCTCCGTGACGAGCGCACCTTCAAACGAACAACCCGCCGCCTTACGACACACAGATGCCCCTGTCTCTCTCTCCGCAAGTTGAATGCATGCGACACTACATACATTCACGCATTTCACTGCATGCACTATCCAGAAATGTGTCACCATGTCGCAGCAGTAGCATTTCTGGAGAAAAGAAGAAACCAAACAAAAACAAAACAATACTACACAGCATGCATGCCATATACAACCAAATGTAACAAACACTACAGCTCCTTCCAACAAATCAATTGCGGATAGAAAAAACACAATTGGGTCACGTTCCTACATAAAAGGATGTTAAAAAGTACGTACTCTGCTTGCAAATAAAATTACTTGGCATGCATTTTAATCTAACATCTACTTGATATGTATTTATAATGAACACATTTTACATATTTTAACAGTTCTACATAGTGATATTACAATGCTAAATATTTTACCACATTAACTACAACGAAACAAAATAGAAAATACACCATTTCTGCAAAAAAAAAATTGAACTACACCAATTTAATATTTTTAGTAAATGAAAAGCTACATTTCAATAGTTTCAAATGTAACACATGTCACATAGTAAAACACACTTGTTTTGAGTATGCCCCATATTTTTTAATTCTAGATTAACACACTGTCCTAAAATGTCATCATATGTTTATATTATTAGATATGTTCAAATGGGCTGACAAAGTTTATTGGTACTGCATGTCTTCACATAAACAATGCAATATATGCATTTCTATAAAATATTACTGTAAAATCATATAGTCTCTTAAAAAAACTAGATACAGAAAATTTTTTTGAAAAAATGAACGCAATTTCAAAGAATGCAATTTCTAAGTAAAATAAATCCAAACATGTATAATAAAAGTAATGCATATTAAACAAATTGCATATGTGGTGATGATACATGTCAAAATATAAAATATTATTTTAAAAATAAAAATTATTATGACATAAAAAATTGCCTGTTAATAAAAAAATGAGAAATCAAAATAAATTTATGAAGAATAATATATTTAACTTCATGAATTTTTAAACAAAAGCAAGTAATTCACTTGTTCTCATAATTATCGCATGTTTTGGTTTTAAATTATGGTTGAACTAAAACACATGGAAGTCAAACTGTAAATTCACACCACATCTGTTTTTTAATCTCTCAAAAGCACAAGGGCAACAGTTATTTCAGACACACATGGACTCGGTAGACACAAAACAGAAAATAAACTAATGAACTAAAAATGCTGGTGGAGCTAAAGTATATCAAGCCACCATATGAAGCAACAAATAACTGAGTGCATGCTGCTTACACAAAGACAATCAATCGAGCTGAGTTGTTTCTACACTACACATTCACAAATAACATTCAACCAAATGAAAACTGAGACAACTAGCAACATTCACAGGGAATGTCATCATAAAAATGAGTATGGTTATCTGATACCACACGTAAAAATTTAATTTTCTAAACTTTAACCACAATTGCCAAAGTGATGATTTACAGTTTTTGTTATACAGTCAGAAAATGGTTATCATTTTAACACTTTCAGTATATTGTTGTTTTAGAAAGGAAAATATTATTTTAGACAAAAATACACTGACTGACAAAAAATCAAGCACCTGGAAAAAAATTGTTTAAAAAAAACATAATTTGGTACACGTGCATGTCATCACTGGGTGTAAAAATTATTATAGCTGCAATGATCTGTAATGCCTAGAATGGCCATAAGAATGCATTAGTTGTTTCCACCATAAGTATGGGCAATTAAAATGATTATACAGAGCATCAGATGATCAGTAAACACAATGAGGGAAGGACACTGAACTCAGAATATGCTTCATAGAAGCATTAGACAGAATGACCAACTATTGGCACAGTTTGATAGGGGTCACAATGTGTATTTGCATGAGGCAAGGTACACCTATCGTACAACTGCCAGCCATGTCGCAGTGTTAAAACCAATGGGTACTTGAGGGCACCAGTGCACGTTATGAAAGCTCCGGTAAACCGGTATCGTGTGCTAAACATTACTCAACCCCATAATATCACTGTCTGCTATTAGGACACAGGACACTTTACAACACAATGCCATCCCATACTATGTCCAAGTGACTTGCATTGGCCTGACTATAGGTTCACCATCCCCACACACAGGCTGCTGCCGACACCAAAGTGAGTAAGTGAAGAGATTTGGGTAGTTCTTAACATCAAGGTCTTGAGAGCAGATGAGGGTGAAACGAGGTGAGTATGGAGCAGCGCTGGAATGAATGAAGGGGTGGGGGAAATGGGAGATCCCCGAGAAAACTCGCCGGCCAGTGACTTCGTCTGGCACGATTCCCCCATGCAAAAATCCAGGAGTGACCCCACCGGGAATCGAACCCAGTATGCCTTGGTGGGAGGCGAGTAGTCTAACCACTACACCACCGCAGCCCCTTGCTGACACCAGAGCAGAGACTGCAGCATTTGGAGTGTTGCCAATTGAATCTTGGTTCTTTATTATCATGAATGACAGTTGTGTGAGTATGGCGACAAGGGTAAAGGGTACATCCTGCTAATTTTGTGGAGATGGCATGACTTATGGCATCATAGTATGGAAGGCCATATGGTATGACTCACTGACCTCTGGTAGTAATTTGAGTGGAGAGGTTTGGGCGGCTCTTAACAGCGAGGTCTTAAGAGCTGATGAGAGTGAAGTGAGGTGAGTATGGAGCAGCGCCAGAATGCAAGGGCGGGGGAAACAGCAGATTCCTGAGAAAACACCGATCAGTGGCATTGTCCAGCACGATTCCCACATGCGAAAATCCAGGGTAACTCTGCCGGGAATGGAACCCGGTTCGCCTAAGTGGGAGGTGGGTAGACAAACCACCACACCATTGCGGTAGTAATTCACAGGACACAGACAGCAAAGTGGTATATCAGTAACATCCTGCATTTTCATGATTTACCCCTCAAGAAATAGCACCCTGCACAATCTTTCAACAAGAGAAAACTCCTCCACACAAGGCACATGTGTCCATGGAATTTCTGCATCATACTGATGTATTCTTGAAGCCAACAAGGTTCTCTTGACATGTCCCAAATGGCTTTGCCAAACCACAGATTTGAAGATTATAGAGGGCCAGTTACAACAGCCAAGAGTCTACTTGCATTAGGAGAGGATACAAAGACTGTACAACTCCCAAATCAATATGGTACATGTATCTGGGTTCTAGGGTTGATCCTACTGACATGGAGCCAGTAGTGTGCCTATGCTGTCAACTTTGTCGTACAAGTGTTCTGTGCTATTGTAATCACTGTAATAACGTCACAAGACCTTTCAAAACATGCAGTTTCATTCCGTTTTAAACTTTTATTGCCTATAGCTGTATATTGTAAATATCCCTTCTTCAAATTCAGTTAAAATATAAAATTAAACTTAACATCGACGAGAGCAAATAAATTATATGTAAAACAAGCAACAAACCATAACAATTGTATGTATGTAAAATTTCATTTTTTGCCAATTTTTATTTGCATGTGAGTAAAATTGTAGCCACAATTAAAAAACTATGCCAGTAAAGTTAGCAAACAACTAGAAGAGACCAACACCTGCATCCCTGCTTTCATGACATAAAAAAAAAATTAACATAGATCTACTGTCTTTGTATTTTCATTATTTATTAGTTCATTATGGGAAATTTCTTCTAACATTAAGCTGTTCATAATTGTAACACAATGATAGGGTAAATATTATATCCAAGGCACTGGGACAGTAATTAGTACGAAGACATTAAGAAATTAATTTTTTTTTATAAATAGTATTAGTTTGCCTATAATAAATTTAAAACTAAGAACCATTGCATCACTTGTCAGGTGCAGTCCTTCGCGAGATGCGAGATCGCTAGATAACTAGGTTTAGCTTAGTTTACTGCAGAACTTTTCCCATAAGCAGGCACTCCATGTTTAATTAGTGTCAATTCAAAAGGTGTGGAACAAATATCTCTTTTCTAATGGAAATTTTAAGTTTAAGACAAATGTTGTAATCTTTAAACCTTGTCCCTTCGCCTGCCCCTCTGTTACCCACTGACTGCCAGTATGGGAGGATAAAGTTGACGCGTGGCGTGTACTAGGATAGGCATTGCGCTGTTTCCACACCCTGCTATAGTTACCCAGGGCAGGCAGCCAGCCAGCCAGGGCAGGCAGCTGACAACGAAACTTCCGGGGGAAACACCCTCGGAACAGTCCCGACGCGTAAGGATACGGGGGGGAAGAACCGAAGCCGAATGAAAGAGGGTCAGTCCCGAGAAATAGCCGATAGATAAGTCCTCGACGAAGGACACCGGGGATGCCCCAACGAGAATTAGTGCAGACCCAACTCCGTAGGAATCCCCGCCACAGTAACCGCACCCGACAATTTAGGAGCAAATTCCCGGAAACGAGTGGCAGCCCCATACCGAGAGGCGCCATTCCCCGAGAAGACGTAGTCGTGCGCTGGATGGAGACGAGGCAAGTAAGCAGTCAGTCAGTAAGTCAATTGTGACGTCACAGGGGAGAGAACCCAGGAACAGCCGAAACTTCATGTGTAAATTTCCGAGACAAACCAAGTAGAAGTGCCGAGAACTTATGAGTTAATTTCCGAAAACTTAGTGGCAGTTTCCGAGGCGGAGAAGTCGGGAGCGCGATACGAGTCGTGGCAGACGTCGACGTGGGAGAGGGGACGCGAGGTCTCCGACGAGGAACGCCAGCCGAGATCAAAGAGAAAGCACAAGTCCCGGGAAACCAATCCCGGACTTCCGAGAAGTCAGTCAAAGCCGCAGGAAGAAGCCAGCTGAGTACAGCACGCCAACGAGAGCCAGTCCGAGGGCCTGTAAAAGGGCCACCCCACTCACCAGAGCTCAATTGCCAACGAAGACAACTCACCAAAAGCTGCAGTCACAGATAAGTAGAAACGTCTCTCTTCAAACAACCTTCCCCGACGCATAGCATTCCGCCCACCAGCCCTTCAGGCCTACGATTTGTAGGGGGGCTCAGTCTCGCTAGTGTGTGTAAATACCGATGTTACCTTCAGACAAATAAAATACTGGTGTGTTAACTAACGGAGAATAAGAGTATTTGTTTACCCCTAATGCAACAACCACAGGTGCCCTTAGTCTGCACCAAAGTATAGTAACTAAGTACCCTACTAGCCATCATCCTGTATACCTAAGGTGGCCTAGTAGCGACAAAGTATACAAAACTCTGAAAGTGTTTTACATTATTTGGAAAGCAGAACGGCACTACACGAAAACAGGCTTATCTAAAAGTTATGACAATATAGCTGCAAAAATAGAAAATAATATCTCAAGCTAAAATTTTCATGCTACAGTGCCTTATAAAAAAAGTTACAAGCTACGACAATTTGAAAAAAAATAAAATTATTAAACTACAATTATGAACAAGCCCATTCTAACATCACAAATTATGATACTTGAATGAGCAACTTTCTGCAATTTACATATTTGATTTCATTCTTTATGAAGAAATACTATAATGTAGTATCCATGCATATTCATCATAATTAATGTTTCTTTTTTATTTTACTAAAAACATAATATTCAATTTAAAAAAAAAAGTAAACGAGTTTAAAAATTTTACAACTTTACAATTATTTGTTTAGCATTCATTAATTTTACCTGTTGTTGTCATCATCCATCATGACGACAGTGTTTTCATTGTTGTCATCTTGTATTGAGATACTATTGAGGTTCACGTCACGTGGTCTGCACTTTGGGAAGAGCTTGGTGATTTGCTCACTTGAGGTGCTAGTACAATCCAAATTGTCCAATTGCAGAATACTTGTCATGGCGTAAAAATTCGCATCACTAATTATACACCTGAAACAACAGAAAACGTTGTCATAAGCTGACCAACTTACCCACTGATTGTTCATTCAAGCAGTGAAAAACATTAAGCTACCATAGTATTTGGTTTCTGTGATATGTAAAGGTTGGTAACAGCACAAGTCTCAATTACGTACATGTTTGTATCAGTGACTGATTCCATGTTTAAAAAAATGTCATGACATTTTGGTTGTATAGTGTTACATAGCATGGTTATCATATGACTTTTAAATAATATACAGCTGGAAAAAATCATAGGATTATTCACGAGGAGCTACCATGATTTTCCAGCATAATGGTACACCGCCTCACTTCCACCGTGCTATGGTTGAACACTTAAATGTGCATTTCCTTGGGAGATGGATATGACCAGGTGGTTTTTACCCTTGGCCTCCTCGACTGCTAGATCTATCACCACTAGATTATTGCGTATGGGGATGGATGAAGGATATTGTTTACCAAAAGACTGCAGAAACACATGGAGAACTACTTGTGCGTATCATGCATGCCGCTGCAGAAATCAAAGACAGCAGTGCGCAATTACGTAGAGCAACATGTGTGGTTCATAAGCATGCGACCAAGTGTATGGAAATAGACTGAAACATTTTTGAACATCTTTTGTAAGCTTGTTGGACGTAATTGTGATGCTCAACTGTAAACAATACGGTCTAATAACACATCACTGCAGTTACATCCGTAAGGGTTATTATTTTATTCGTAATGTTTTTAATGTTTCTAATTACTCTGTAAATATTGGGAATAGGGCCCACATTTATACGACATATTTTGCTCCAAATGATGTAAGGAATAGGTCCTGTGAGTGGCGGTAACTCCTTGCGACTCACCCTGTATTTTGGAGACCAATTTTACTGTTATCACACATGATGGTATCCAAGTAACATCAGAATCGCAAATAAATTGTAATAATACATATGCACTCTAATTGTACCATTTTAGGAAGGGTGTTAATTATGGGAGAGTTAGTACAGTGTAAAATTTTAAATAATCAATATCAACAGGTTATTTTATTAAAGACAGCAACTATTTACAATATCGCAAAACCCATCCCTCTGGCAAAATCAAAACAACCTAGAATAAGTGTAATTTTATCCAGCACTATACTACTACAGAACCTGTACAAAAGTGGTACACAAAAAAAATGTGGTTATATTAGATCCTTAAAGTTTCCGGAAAACAGCTGAAATCCGAGGCCTATTTCAAAGGCTCTTTATACTGAAGTACGCAAGCAACACACGGGATCCACAGAGACGCTCTCTCGCTGTTAAATCACCTAGTTAGGGTAATAACTCCAGGGACGGATTTTTCTTTATTCTTCCCCCCATTGTGCCGTGAATATAGGCTCCTCTTTATCTGCAGCAGCCAATCCCAAGCGAAGGACAAGTCAGAGAGAGACGGAGAGGGCGGTGCTTGTGAGCTAGAGAGGGAGTGTTCAATACAATCTGAGCGAGCCACTCGAGGTTCCAGTGCAGCGAGATGGGAAGGGGCCGATAGCCTCACACTCGGGGAAGCGCGCGCTCTCGGCGTTCTTTCACGTGCACTTTTCCCGGCATCCCGTCATTGTCCGGCTGGTCGAGAACCCTCCTTCATAAAAGCCGCCCAGACACCCTCGCACATGCGGCGCACAGTTGGGGAGGGGGGGGGGCGTTATCGCCATTGAAAATAAATAATACTATTGAAAGAACGACGTCCTATGATTGGAGCCAAGTAACTTACTGTTACAGGATGCCAGGGGGCATATCCGAGTTCGCGAGGGATGGAAGTCTTAAAAAAAATAAAAGAACTAAATTTTATTATTTTTAACCTACTTAAAATGCTATAAAATATACACAGCTATCATTTACAGTACTAAACTATCTCTATTTCTACGATTTACACTTTTAATCCTCTCAGTGAGCACAATACACGTCGATCTCACTTCTAACAAAAGTCCTTATCACTGCCTTTATAACGGTTACAGGTACTTAATTCGCACCTACTGTTTACATATATTCAATCCAACTGTCTATTTCCATAATTCCAAATGTCTTGTCACTAACACGTCCAGTTCAATAACCACGCCCGCCAATCTCACCCTTCACTGTACAGATGCTCGCAGTCCGCAAGTCCGCAGACTTCTCTAGCAGGTCACCGTCGTCACCGTCGTCACCGCCGCGGTTTAAATAGACCCGCTGGCCCGATACAGAATATTCCCTGCACCCCGAGTTGCGCTGAGAGATGCGGGGCAATGGCCAGAACATTCTTGCAACGATAACGACATGCATTCAATCCCCCCTCAGTGACGGGAGACGGCACGAGTCCCGATAGGTTTATCGCGGCAGCGGCACCGCTTTGTAAATCTCCGTGCACTCCTCGGATTGCCAGTAATGTCCTTGACACACTGCTCGGCACGTTCCGAGCGGGACGGGGCAAGGGAAGCGATGCAGAACGGCGACATTACGTTAAGATAACTACGTACCTGGAGCTTAATCTGCGTTGCAGACTGTTCGAAATACGGGGTTTTCCAATAAACTACTTTACGTGCAACGTATGTACTGATCAACGAAAAGAAAACACACTTCAGATGAGGCACGAAGATTACTTTCTTCAAGACACAACGCATATTGCAAACGCCATTTCCGAGTTCTCAGACATAGCTAAAAACTGCCTTTTAACACTGCCTTATCGCACAAAAGAATGGTCGGAAACACTCAAAATAGAGATATGCACTGAAATTTGCTACAGACCTTGCACTAATTAAATGGCAGGGTCACAGAATGTTAACATACAGTGTTCGCACAAGTCATATATAAATACAGCGATTACATCAAGTATATGCACTGTATATGCCAATATAAACAATTGCAATAGTGCACATACATTTTTTAAATTTATGTTGTCCACAAAACATTCTTATTTTCCTTTGTTGGGCTTATAAAAATCTCTTTCCGAGTAAAGGAAGGGTATCGTAGCAGTAACACTGCACAATTAACTGTGAAACACACGTATATTTGGGATAGGGGGAGAGGGAAGTAAGCATTAAACGACAATTGTTTATTATCTGTAGATGGTTAGACAAAACTTTACAGCACTTATCACTTTTTAGTTTAAATGAATCACGCGTACAACACACCTTTGGCGATGTAAACAAACATACACTTGTCGCTTGCAATTAATAACAACAACCAGCACAAGACATGTCATGATATCGCAAAACAATGCTGCCGTTATCAAGAAGTGCACGAGGAAGTTGTTCAAAAACAAATACATACATGACTCCATTGTATAAAATGGTTAAAACTCCGCCAAACTAGCCGGCGTCAGCCGACTAGATCCTGGTTTCACAGCAAAGATCAGTAAACCAAACCAAAAATCTCTTTTAGATTGTTCGCAAATAACACAGACAAACTCCGGCAAATGATTCCTCCAATAATATAGAGGAGAGTATACATGACATATAGCCTACTTCCTAGCGACAACTGTGGGCAAATCTGACGCAGGAATATTGACAACTTTTGACTCTATACATAATCGCATCGATGCACGTATCCAGACGAAATGCGACTCGACGAGGTGCTAAACATGTCCTCCTGTGCCACAGGAGGGGGGACAGTGTGTGTCCTAATACATTGAAATGCTAGTCACTTCTTTCGTCCGCACGATCACAGTAGTATAACATTTTCCTCTTGGCACGCAAATGTTACTGGCAATGAGTTTAAACCGTTTATTTGGCTTCTTCCATTCATACAAACATTAATATTTAATTTGTATCATTCTACTAAAATCAGTAAATTATTTTTTTCCTCGCGTTTATAAGCCCTATATATAATTCTAACTTTCTTTATAACTATTGGCCTATTATTATTTATATAGTTTTCTGCGGCAAGTTAAGTAAGGCGCTTAACTTCGCCAAATTTAAAGCAGTTCATAAATAATTTAAAACGGAGCATTAAAAGCCTGTGGGTTAGCAACTGTTTAAAAGCTACACTGTTTGTGGTGAAACCACGGTAGGCTTTTTCGTTGCACGATAATGCGCAGAAGGATTAAGCGAAGCTACTTTTCTAACTACAGTGGCTCTAATTAGTGTTCGTCACACTGTAATTACACAATTGAAAAGTTTTTATTAGAAATAAAATGTAGGTACAGAAATGGTTGTACGCATTTATGATAATTTGTAATAAATTTTAAAAAGCAGTTCAATTTCATTGATTTAATTAACGAAACATCCAAAAACAACCTAACTGTTGCCAATGTAACCTTCAATAAGTATTCGTCTGTGCCTTATTCTTGTTATTTCAACACAACTTTTGGCATTCAGCACTTCGTAGGGCCACGTTTTCCTTATAATAACCTCTGTCAGTCTTCTTGGCATCGACTTCGCAAATTTTTCAGTCGTTTCTCTTGGAATTTGTAGCCACTCTTTCAACAAAGCTGCCTTTTAAATCATGCCTGTTGGAAACGGGTCTGNTTCTTGGCATCGACTTCGCAAATTTTTCAGTCGTTTCTCTTGGAATTTGTAGCCACTCTTTCAACAAAGCTGCCTTTAAATCATGCCTGTTGGAAACGGGTCTGCTTGTTTTGTTCCAGAACATCCCACAAGTGCTCTATCGAATTGATGCCCGGTGACCGAGGTGGGGTCTGCATGTAATGTGGGGTGTTATACAGTAGCCATGGCCTGGTATTACGAGCCGTGTGTTTTGGGTCATTGTTTNAGAACATCCCACAAGTGCTCTATCGAATTGATGCCCGGTGACCGAGGTGGGGTCTGCATGTAATGTGGGGTGTTATATACAGTAGCCATGGCCTGGTATTACGAGCCGTGTGTTTTGGGTCATTGTTTCGAGTAAAATTGCAGTTCCCAGTCTGGCCCATCTTCCACGCTTTTGGCAAAATGGTCCTTCAGAATCTGCAGATAGCCCTATTGGTCCACGATACCTTCAATAGGATGTATGTCCCCCACGCCATTCGCACTCATGAACCCCCAAACTGTATCGAACCCCCTCCATGTTTGACAGTTCCAGTCAAGTTCGTTTCTTCCACGTCACTATTTTTTTGTTCTCCACGCTGTTACACTCTCATCGAACTTGAAAATGTTAAATTTACTTTCGTCCATAAAGAAACCCATTTTTTCAAAATTCGTAGTCCTTATTTATGTTGGTTTTTGCATACGCAATTCTCTTCCTTCTATTCAGTTTGTTTATTATATATGGCTTTCTATGGGTTGTTCGTCCATGAGAGCCAGTTTCGTAGAGAACATTTCCTTTCTGTATTCACTGAAACATTTTCCTGTTTCATTTGAGACATCTACTTAAATTTTCGGTGCACCTAATTTTTTTTACTTGCTAGTAACTTTTTTTTCTGCTCAGTTAAGATCGGTGGACGGCCATTCCTTGCAGCATTTCGGTATTATTTTGTTTGTCTAAACCCGTATATAATGCTTTTCACTGTTGTGATTGGCCTGCAGATAATTTCACTTATTTCTTTATACGATTATAACACACGCTTTTTGAACTAATAAAAAATAATAATTACACAGTCCTGCGATGCAAAAACTTTATTGATAATTTTACCTCTTTTATATGTTTTTTTGGTGTGCTGAATTCGGAAATGTTACTCTAATTCTCATATCACGTAAGGTTTCCCCACGAATTGAGGTTATGTAACTGACTAATGTAAACTGCACATTTTTAATATTTAAGGTACGTACTTATTTACTTAATACTTCAAAGGTCTGTAATAATTATTTATGTTTACTTCTGTTGCACTCTTCACAGCGACATTCCGAGCACTGCGCACGAGCAGAAAAAAAAAACCCGCTCCTTCATGACCAAGAGAAAAAGAAACTATATGGCTATTAAAATAAATTAATAAGTAAATATAAGCATTTCTGAAATATTTTAATAAAATAACGATTAACAAATGTACTTTGTTCAATAATACACCCCAGAATAATTGAGCAACAACAGTAAACAGGCTTACAGAACAAAGGCGTATTGCAAAAAATTGGTACGTGATAGAGAAAAACTGAGCCCAGTTTCGGATTCACCATCCCCAAAANAACAAAGGCGTATTGCAAAAAATTGGTACGTGATAGAGAAAAACTGAGCCCAGTTTCGGATTCACCATCCCCAAAACATGTTAGGATAGTATCAATTATGAAAAAAAAAAAAAATTGTCACGGACATAAATTTTGCAGGCCCGCGTTATTAATGCGCAATTTTTATGTTTAACATGCTCAATATTATTTCTCACAAGATTAATTTTGTTTTTGTGACAAGATTTATTTNTGCGCAATTTTTATGTTTAACATGCTCAATATTATTTCTCACAAGATTAATTTTGTTTTTGTGACAAGATTTATTTCTCTATTTTGAAAAAGAGCCCGTAATATTTATATTGTTTTTCAATAGTATTTTTATTTGACTGCATATTTATATGTTTTTCTATTTTTACATTGTGTACATGTACTTACTAGGCCACATAACTTTGCATTTTTGATCGTTGGNTGCGCAATTTTTATGTTTAACATGCTCAATATTATTTCTCACAAGATTAATTTTGTTTTTGTGACAAGATTTATTTATCTATTTTGAAAAAGAGCCCGTAATATTTATATTGTTTTTCAATAGTATTTTTTTATATGTTTTTCTATTTTTACATTGTGTACATGTACTTACTAGGCCACATAACTTTGCATTTTTGATCGTTGGNTTTTATATGTTTTTCTATTTTTACATTGTGTACATGTACTTACTAGGCCACATAACTTTGCATTTTTGATCGTTGGGGGTAGTTTAAGTTGCAGTACAGATGAATTTGAATTGTAACAGTCGTGATGGGCTAGTTTTTAAAGAACGTTCTCAAGTTAAGTTTTCGAGAAGAAAGACGGACGTCTTGTTACTCGACGTCAGGCAGTCAGCCCGGGTGGGCTGTGCACTAGGTATTAAGTTTAGAATTATCGTAGGGAAGTCGCACCTTGCGGATTAATGCCAACGATTATCGTAATGCCAATAATACCTCTCTCGTAGGATACTAGGTTGTGCACTGTTGCCTGAACAAAGTATTACGTTCATGAAAGGCAACAGCATTCATTAGAAAGCCATTAGATTGACCGGAGGGCATTACAGAATTTCGAAGGAAAATCATACCTACGTCAATTCTCGTCTGGGCGTTCAAAGATGGCAGAAAAGTAGCAGTGACGAAGTACTTATTTTGATAATCTGGAAACGAACTACTGAGAAGTGGCTACCAGCACGCAACTATACATTTCGGGGTTAATACAATTATTAATACTATATTTTGGTTGTTATTTATTACCCAACAGCGGAAGGGGTCTATGGATAGGTTATGGTTAACCTTCGAAAGTTTCGATAATGCTGAAAACAGAACTTAATACTCTACGTCATATAACTACTCTAAAAGCACTTGATTATAACACTGAAAAACTGTTTCATTTAGTTAAACTGCGTATTAGTAACTATACACACGAGGCCCGATATTTCATGCCAATTTAATCAAAGTTATACTTTTTTTTNTTAAACTGCGTATTAGTAACTATACACACGAGGCCCGATATTTCATGCCAATTTAATCAAAGTTATACTTTTTTTTAAAATAAAGCCTTTTTAAAACATACAAATAGCAAACCTCACACAAAATAGAAGCATAGTAAAAAATGTTACACCCTCAATCGGAACTGCTATCAAGAAAGAAAAAGACTTTTAAAATGCAATGAATTTTACAACTACTTGCAAATTCGTCGTTTGCAACTCAGAACGTCTGTAAAATGAGGCCCGTGGAGGTTAAATAATCTCGGGTGAACCTGAAAGNCATTCGTCGTTTGCAACTCAGAACGTCTGTAAAATGAGGCCCGTGGAGGTTAAATAATCTCGGGTGAACCTGAAAGACAAATAAAACCGTGGAATTGTACTGAATATTTAATTAACGCAAATGGTTCATTCAACAAGAATTTTTTACCGGCGTAGTCAAACTGTTCGTTCATAATGGAGACACAAATCAAGTTCAGCCAGCCGTGAACAACAGAGACGGGGTTTAAAAAAAAAAACAACAAGAAGGGAACGAATGGAGTAGTGAGGGAACCGTGTTAGCACCATCGAGTGTTGCTATCAACTAAGTACAGCTAGGAACTATTAATTATGTAGAGAATTCGTGAGCATTCCTACGACAAAGAAAGAACAGGTTGTTCATTTTACGAAACGATCAACTATTTNAAAGAAAGAACAGGTTGTTCATTTTACGAAACGATCAACTATTTACAACCAGGTGGAGGGGGAAGGCGGAAGAATGTTTTCCTAGCATCAGCGGCAAAACTGCACAGACTTGCCGTAATTGGCGTAACAAAACAGAAAATGTAGAGTAATACTACCAGAAATTTTTTTAGAAGGACGTGTATTAAGCCGCGCTTCGATAACGGAAGGCAAGAATTCATATTTCTTTGTATCCGAGGTTCAACACTTCGTTAACTTCGGGAAACGAATCTGACACGCGGATGCGACGTAATTTCATCGAGTGTTTGTGTTTCTTGCCTCGCCGCCACTTCAATCATTATCGCGTGTAGTATGCCAGAATGCCAAATCTCTTTAATTTTCCTTTATCGCGCACAGGCTAACATTAGCTACGTTAATCAAATGGGCGAAGAAAGTTGGTACGAAACGGAAAGCAGACTAGCAATTAAATCTGCGTAGGAGATCAGCTTAATTAAGGTTGTTCACGGTAAACTGAGCCCTTTGGAAATNGCAGACTAGCAATTAAATCTGCGTAGGAGATCAGCTTAATTAAGGTTGTTCACGGTAAACTGAGCCCTTTGGAAATGAACGTTTGAAAAATGTCACTGGCCCTGCCTGGATAGATTTCATCGGGCACGCTAACTGGCGTTCGCACAGTAAAGTTGGTAACAACGTCGGGCCAGGCGTGCACGGGCTGTATTTAGCTGCGTGGCCGCCGCGGTAATTCAACAGCTCGGAATGGAATGGAACACGCTGCTTGAAAAGGAACTGAAAAAAAACACACGAGCGGACAGTTTCCCGCAGAGGTTTTAAAAAACGCAACGCGTTCTATTCTGATGGCCGCCGTGAGGAATGAAGCAGCTGGAAGACAATAGTTGCGCGCGCACGAGCGGGTAAGTAAACGGTTCCAGTGAAGGGCTGTTCTTGCCAGGGCAATGGCTACTGATTATGGATTCTTTGATACGGAGTAGCTGATGATACAGGTCGAAAGAAATAAGACCGCTTAAATGCAACACACATTTACCTGAATACAGTGATATGAACATGAAGGAGGAGCTGTAAAGCAATAATAACATAAATCATTTTTATTATGTGAAATACCCGATATATTTATAAACTATTCTTCATAGACCGTGAAATTGCCCTTTCAATAATAATCTTTGGCTTGTTAATGGACGAATCCACCCCTCCCCCCCAACCCGGCTTCTATTGCCTTTTACCTAACACGAATTAGTATAGCACACACGGCCATTATCTGCTTCAAATTCATTTTAGAACTGAGATGGCTAACGGTTTTTAGCATCTCGTGTGCTCACTCACTTTAATTCCACGGTCATATCGCCACCGCGGACTGATATCCTCACGACTAAAAACCGCCCGTGCACGCCTTGCCTTCGGCAAACAGTTATAAGTACTGACATTATTTTTTTTTTCATTTCTGTATTTTTAGTGTATGCAAGAGTAAGAATGAGAACAATTTGTAAAATATTTACTTTTCTAAAATAATTTCACAGTTTCTCTTGACCGACTTATGAATAAACTGACCAGGGCCAGGTCAGTGTAAATTTCGCATATGGTGGGAAAATACACAACGTGCACACAATTAAATCTTAGGCAGGGCTTTCAAAAGTGCTCAGTTTATCGCGAACAACCTACATAATGCGAGGTATCGCTTTCTACAGGTTGATTCACGGAGTTACCGCCACTCGCAGGGCTTATTCCGTACATCATCTGGAGCAAAATATGTCTTATAAATGTGGGTCCTATTCCCAACATTTACAGAGTAATTCGACAAATTGGAAATGCCTAGATTACTGCGTATGGGGATGGATGAAGGATATTGTTCAACCAAAGGACTGCACAAACACGCGAGGAACTACTTGCGCGTATCATGCACGCCGCTACAGAAAACAGCCGCGTGCAGCTACGTAGAGCAATACGTGCGGTTCATAAGCGTGCGGCCAAGTTTATGGAAGTAGACGGAAACCTCTTTAAACATCTTTTGTAAGCTTTTTAGACGCAATTTCACTGCATTTACTTCTGAAAGGGTTATTATTTTATTCGTCATTTTTCAAATGTTTGCAATTACTCTGTAAATATTGGGAATATGACCCACATTTATATGACACATTTTACTCCAAATGATGCAAGGAATAGACCCTGTGAGTGGCGGTAACTCCTCGTGAATCATCCTGTATAATAAATTAATGGACTTGGTAGTTAAAGCTTGAAACGTGTTACGGCGTCTACGAAATTCACGGTATTTTCTAATAATTATACTATAACACTTTCACGGGTAACTGAGCACTTTTGAATCTACATATGAAAAAAAAAGGGGGGGGGACCCTGATGGTAATTGCGTACTTTCCCGTAATCATTTTGATTCGCATACTCCCACGTATATTGGCAGNAAAGGGGGGGGGACCCTGATGGTAATTGCGTACTTTCCCGTAATCATTTTGATTCGCATACTCCCACGTATATTGGCAGCTACGTAGGAAAAGTGGTTCCACGTCTTAACGACGTATTAAGTGTGTAGGTAACGTTTAGATTGGTGGACACTAACTCACTTAACTTAGTTCCCGCTTGTTTTATACGCACAAGAGTCTGAATTAGCATATTAGTAACACGTTTACGTTCCGAACTATTTCGCTGTAAAACTAGATCGACGCATGAATAAAGTCATCAGGTTAATGGCAGTGTTGATTTTACATAATGTGGAAGGATACTATATATGCAGAAAAGTAGATCCTAAACCAGGGCTACCAAAAGATATCAATTACACGAGAACAGGCTAAAATAATATTTTATTCACTTTAATTCACGGAAACTCGGGCTGTTAACCTTATGACTTCGTAATTGATAAAGGTTCATATTATGGAAGTACACAAATATTTACCTGGCACGAAAATGGATAACATGTGAAGGGAAACGTAACTTTCCCAGTGCATTCGGCGGTAATCGAACACAAGTCCTCCTGCGCGCAAGCCAGGCGTGTGCCACAGAACAACCAAGAAATTAGAGATTATCATGACAAAACGATTTTAATCTTATTACTGCGTTTGCTACGTTAAAGTGAAACTTGAAGATTACATTTGGTGGCGAGAGCAGGAGGAAATAATATTCGCGCGGTGCAAGATAACACTTCAGACATTTATAATCAGCGCTCTTTGCCCCACCCAAGTTCGGAACTGTAGCGGCAGACGAAGCACCAAGTTCTCGTCTTCTCCGGATTACGGTAACTCCGGGCGCAATCTGGAGCAGTCGTAACTCCATAACTCGGGCGCAGAAACTTCCGAGATAGCGGCGCGCAATTTTCGGGTAACGTCTCCGGGACCACGGGTAACGCAGTTACCGCGCCCGCCCAATGCCTCACACTCTCTGCCAAGGCCGACTTTCGGATCGGGGGAGGGGGCATGATAATGCTAACTGAATACGGAGTCCAATTATTTGACGCCGTTCGCGGGATGGCATGAGGAGGGGGGGAGGGGTTGGCTGGAACGTAATTGCAATCGCACGGAGCCAATCAAAAGGGGCCGGGATAATCTCTCGGCGAGATGCAGAACATATCCAAGATGAAGCACTCCGGGCGCGTTCAGCGAGGCAACGCCGCCCTACGTCATACCGCTGTGTGCAGCGACCGTAGCGGGAAAACACTACAACACTTGCTGCTTCTCAGCTGCCAGCAGGCGACAGACATCGGATAAAGTGCAAAGATGGTTCCAGGGGCCGCTGTGGTATAGTGGTCAGACTACACCGAGGCGAACCAGGTCAAATTCCCGGATTTTCGCATGTGGGAATCGTGCCAGACGATGCCGCTGGTCGGCGGGTTTTCTCGGGGATCTTCCGTTTCCCCCACCCTTGCATTCCGGCGATACTCCATACTCACCTCGCCTCACCCTCATCGGCTCCACGCTGTTAAGAGCCGTCCTAATCTCTTCACGCAAAGATAGTTCCAGAAATATGTAAATAATGTGCTATTGACGNGGGGGGGGGACCCTGATGGTAATTGCGTACTTTCCCGTAATCATTTTGATTCGCATACTCCCACGTATATTGGCAGCTACGTAGGAAAAGTGGTTCCACGTCTTAACGACGTATTAAGTGTGTAGGTAACGTTTAGATTGGTGGACATTAACTCACTTAACTTAGTTCCCGCTTGTTTTATACGCACAAGAGTCTGAATTAGCATATTAGTAACACGTTTACGTTCCGAACTATTTCGCTGTAAAACTAGATCGACGCATGAATAAAGTCATCAGGTTAATGGCAGTGTTGATTTTACATAATGTGGAAGGATACTATATATGCAGAAAAGTAGATCCTAAACCAGGGCTACCAAAAGATATCAATTACACGAGAACAGGCTAAAATAATATTTTATTCACTTTAATTCACGGAAACTCGGGCTGTTAACCTTATGACTTCGTAATTGATAAAGGTTCATATTATGGAAGTACACAAATATTTACCTGGCACGAAAATGGATAACATGTGAAGGGAAACGTAACTTTCCCAGTGCATTCGGCGGTAATCGAACACAAGTCCTCCTGCGCGCAAGCCAGGCGTGTGCCACAGAACAACCAAGAAATTAGAGATTATCAAGACAAAACGATTTTAATCTTATTACTGCGTNAGCCAGGCGTGTGCCACAGAACAACCAAGAAATTAGAGATTATCAAGACAAAACGATTTTAATCTTATTACTGCGTGTGCTACGTTAAAGTGAAACTTGAAGATTACATTTGGTAGCGAGAGCAGGAGGAAATAATATTCGCGCGGTGCAAGATAACACTTCAGACATTTATAATCGGCGCTCTTTGCCCCACCCAAGTTCGGAACTGTAGCGGCAGACGAAGCACCAAGTTCTCGTCCTCTCCGGATTACGGTAACTCCGGGCGCAATCTGGAGCAGTCGTAACTCCATAACTCGGGCGCAGAAACTTCCGAGATAGCGGCGCGCAATTTTCGGGTAACGTCTCCGGGACCACGGGTAACGCAGTTACCGCGCCCGCCCAATGCCTCACACTCTCTGCCAAGGCCGACTTTCGGATCGGGGGAGGGGGCATGATAATGCTAACTGAATACGGAGTCCAATTATTTGACGCCGTTCGCGGGATGGCGTGGGGGGGTTGGCTGGAACGTAATTGCAATCGCACGGAGCCAATCAAAAGGGGCCGGGATAATCTCTCGGCGAGATGCAGAACATATCCAAGATGAAGCACTCCGGGCGCGTTCAGCGAGGCAACGCCGCCCTATGTCATTCCGCTGTGTGCAGCGACCGTAGCGGGAAAACACTACAACACTTGCTGCTTCTCAGCTGCCAGCAGGCGACATACATCGGATAAAGTGCAAAGATGGTTCCAGGGGCCGCTGTGGCGTAGTGGTCAGACTACACCGAGGCGAACCAGGTCAAATTCCCGGATTTTCGCATGTGGGAATCGTGCCAGACGATGCCGCTGGTCGGCGGGTTTTCTCGGGGATCTTCCGTTTCCCCCACCCTTGCATTCCGGTGATACTCCATACTCACCTCGCCTCACCCTCATCGGCTCTCAAAACCACGCTGTTAAGAGCCGTCCTAATCTCTTCACGCAAAGATAGTTCCAGAAATATGTAAATAATGTGCTATTGACNACCACGCTGTTAAGAGCCGTCCTAATCTCTTCACGCAAAGATAGTTCCAGAAATATGTAAATAATGTGCTATTGACGAAATTGCGTATATTGCTATTGGAAATGAGACATTCATACAACAGGACAAAGTTAGTGTACGAAAAAATGGCACCATTTTCTACGTTGTTACCACTTGTAACATAATAGTTTTTATTAATTTAGATGTTAAATTCACTTCTGGATAAATTTATGTATATTTATATATAATATTTATATATACACATTCTTTCAATATCTCAAAACCACGTAGCAGAAACTGAACTAACGACCCACTTAAAAGTATTGTTGCTAGCAGTAGTTTATTTAACCATCGCTTTGCCCGCTGAATGCGCCCATTGTGGCCATCAGTGAACTACTGCACCCCCCCCNCCCCTCCCCGAAATCCTTTTTATCAACACCAGATAAATGAAACACTTGTAGAAACAACTACTAACATCATATTATTTGTTCGAAGCGGAAAGATAAGTAGCGTTTACACGATGCAAAATACACGCAAAGCTCGTGGAAGATGCCAACCTTGCACTAAATTCCGTACAATTAATTTCTCGCGCAAGGAAAATTTCGTACGAGGTCAGGAGAATCGATCCTTGTAAGCTGGTCGCGTGACCAACGAACTGTCTATGCTATCGACCAGAGAGATACAGGTAGGGACGCCTGTTTTTATCGACAAGATTCCAAGACAAGTTGTACTCCAAAACACGCTAGTTCAGAACCAATAACGCGCTTGGATGGTTTTAACCCGCGCGCGTCGTTAAGTGCCCGACAGTCAATCACGGACGTTCAGTTCGCAGTAACTTAAGTTGATTCTGATTGGCCCAGTCTAGTAGGAAATTTCTTCTCACACAGACACGCAGCCAATAGCCACAGGAAATTTCCAAGCTGGCACATACTACGTTGAAGTCTAGTTTGAGCACAAATCTTTTCGTAAAAAACAGGTGGCACTGGATTTAATTAAATCGTGCATTTAAGCTGTGAAAATAGAAATATTGCGGTTAGGAATGCTTCGTATTTTTAATATACTGAGTTGAGTTCTGTTAGTATTATAAGCAATGAAGGAAGCTCCTTCACATCTCTACATATTATAAAACTCAAAGTCTGTCCCTGTCTGTCTGTCTGTCTNTAAGCAATGAAGGAAGCTCCTTCACATCTCTACATATTATAAAACTCAAAGTCTGTCCCTGTCTGTCTGTCTGTCTGTCTCTGTCTGTTTGTCTCTCTGTCTCTCTTTGTCTGTCTCTCGGTCTCTGTTTGTATCTCTGTCTGTCCTCTCTGTCTCTGTTTGTCTATCTATCTCTCTGTCTCTGTTTGTATCTCTGTCTCTGTTTGTCTCTGTCTGTCTGTCTCCCTGTCTGTCTGTCTCCCTGTCTCTCTGTCTGTTAGTGCACTTATCACTCGAGAACCACATATACGATTTACGTGTTTTTTTTTTAAATTCATAGCTATGTTCTCTGGTCAGGTTTTAGTATATATTTTGTTACGTAAAGTAACATAAGGAATAAGTAGTGACGATAATAGTGAATCTAGTCGGAAAAAAGTTTGTCGCCAGCGAGCTCTCTTGCAATACGCTATCTAAACCGTTAAAGATGGAACAATATCATGTAGTAAAGAATTGTGTAGGATAAAAAGACCTAAAAAAAACCTCCGCGGTAGCATATATCTATCCATAACAGCGAAATACTAACAAGCGTTTTTACCATCTAATTTTNTAAAAAAAACCTCCGCGGTAGCATATATCTATCCATAACAGCGAAATACTAACAAGCGTTTTTACCATCTAATTTTTCAATAAATAAATACGTAAAATTCAAGCAAAATATTAAAGTTTTAATCTGATAATGAATTGTTGCAATGTTTAGGACTAAATTTGTAGGTAGTTATTATGTATCTTATTTTATCACTCCTGCACAAATGCGGTAATTCTGTAGTCCACGCGAGCGGAGCCGCGGCACAGCTAGTTAATTATAATCCACAAATTGTACACAAAACTAAATTACCAGGCCCTTTTAAATTAATATCGTGGCTGTTAGTTGACTTACCAGGGCCATCAACCACTTTTCTACAATATCAAAATTTGCTACATATATTCTGTGCGAACTGAGTGTGAATACGTTAAGTATGGAATTTGCTTAATAATTTCGCACGGGAGTTCGTATGCGAGGAGACGTGCTAAATTATTTTGCGTCGTGTAAAGCAGCTTAACTATTTAACATTAAAAAAAAAATAGAGTTAATTTATAGAACATTCCATTATCTGTTTTTATGGTATAATTATTAAATTACTGGTTTCATTAACGCAGCGGGACTGTTTGCATATTATATTAGTATATGCTTACACTTATAAGCAAAAAATCCATTCACAGGATTCGAACCTTAACTTCCTGGTCCAAATACATCTTAGCAATATCCGANCACTTATAAGCAAAAAATCCATTCACAGGATTCGAACCTTAACTTCCTGGTCCAAATACATCTTAGCAATATCCGAAGCCAGTAACCAAACTTACCGACATCGAAAATATCTACAATTTATTACAATTATAGCTGTTATGGAACGATACAAAATATGGCTTAAGTTGTTCTGTTGGCGGGACTATTTTCTCTGTAATATACGCACGGTGTTTTCATCGAGGAATCGACTTTACAGCCGCAAACAAAATGAAAAACCGTACCACCACATAAAGTTTGCTTTATGTTATTTATTACATATTTTACTGAGATAGTACCAAAAAAAATCGATCTGATTACTAGTTCTCTTTGACAATCTTGAAAAGTTATGACCACAGAAAATAGGTTCCTACGACCATCTTTTTTTTTTTCAAAGTGGTACTTGAAACATTTGAAAAATCACAGTGACAGCCAGAGTTTGGTACATCATTATAACGTCATCCCAAGCCACATTACAATAGCAAAATCGCGGTTAATATAGCACATTCCCTCATACACTGAAGAGCCAAAAAAAACTGGTACACCTGCTTAATATCGAGCACGCAGAAGTGCCGCAAGACGACGTGGCATGGACTCGACTAATGTCTGAAGGTATGCAGGAGGCAATTCGCACCATGAATCCTGCAGGGCAGTCCACAAATCCATCAAGTAGTTTAGAAGTACTAAGCGAATACACAGATTTACAACAATATTTAGAGACGAGATATGTACATTGTTGTCCGCTACGTGATATCATATTGATAATTTTACTCACAGCTAAGTTAATATGCAGCTAAATAATTCGTCTCGAGACAAACTGTTTTTATACGTTCGTCTTCTCATGATTAACCTGGAAGACTGTATTTGAAAATCACAACTAAATATTTTGTAATTAATAATTTGAATTAAGTTATTAATAGGCACTTGTTTATTCTCCAGGTAATCTTTCACAAGGGTTCCGGAATTTTTCTGTTTATCGTTGACTGCATGATAAACAACGAATCTCGAGATGTCAATTTAACTGCAATGATAAAGAAAAACAAACTTTTTTTAATTTTATCGACATTTTTTAAAGTGTATAATATCAAAACCAAACAACCTACAACCTTGGTTGATCAATCAAATGAACCGCGGAACCGTGAAGTTTGTTTACCATACATCCATAAATGTTCAATGTGACCACCACGAGCGGCCCGAACGACATCTACGCGATAATCAAACTCGTTCCACACTCTTGTCAGAATGTCCGGTGTTACGGTTTGGAAGGCGTCCGTAATTCTCATTTTGAGGTCGCCAATGTTAGCCGGCAATGGAGGACGAAACACTTGATCCTTTATGTACCCCCATATAAAAAAAAATCGCACGGGGTAAGATCCGGGCTACTTGGGGACCAGCGATGAAGAGCCTGGTCACCAGCTGCTCCTCGACCAATCCAGCGTTGCGGCAACGTCTCGTTCAGGTATCCGCGAACAGCTAGGTGCCAGTGGGGTGGCGCACCATCCTGCTGGAAAATGATGTCCCCCGCCACCTCTTCTAACTGAGGAAACAACCACTCTGTAAGCATGTCCAAATAAGGGATTCCAGTAACAGTGGGCTCGTGGAAAAAGAAAGGGCCGAAAACAGTGTATTTTGACACAGCGCAAAACACGTTCACTTTGGGAGAAGCACGCTCGTGTTCGGTGGTTTCATGTGGAGGCTCCTGGCCCCATATCCGCACGTTGTGCCGGTTCACCTTACCATTTGTATGGAATGTCGCTTCATCGCTAAAAACCAGCTTAGACATGACGACATCGTCTACCTCGTTCTGGGCACATAAAGGAAACAACAGACCATCCCCTTCACATTGAAGTGTCGAATGCGAGCTCGCTTCCCCCTCACCACCTCAAACAGAAAGTTACGAACGCCATCCAAACCGTAACACCGGACATGCTGACAAGAGCGTGGAACGAGTTTGAAGTCGTTCTGGCCGTTCATGGTGATCACNAAGGTGGTCACATTGAACATTTATGAATGCATGGTAAACCAACTTCACGATTCCGCAATTCATTTGATTGGCCAATCAAGGTTGTAGGTTGTTTGGTTTTGATATTATAGACCTTCAAAGTTGGGGTATTCTNTTGACGTGTCGAATGCGAGCTCGCTTCCCCCTCACCTCCTCAAACCGAGAGTTACGAACGCCATCCAAACCGTAACGCCGGACATCCTGACAATATCGTGGAACAAGTTTGATTATCGCGTATAAATCGTTCGGGCCGCTCATGGTGGTCACATTGAACATTTATGAATGCATGGTAAACCAACTTCACGATTCCGCAATTCATTTGATTGGTCAATCAAGGTACATCCAACAAACCAAAACTATAATATCTGGAAGTTTCAACCCCTATTCTTTTATACTCATCTTGTATAATACGGGACATGATAATACAATACAAAATTAAAATAAAATTCAATATTACATACTAATTAGCATTCCTCCGACAATTCTATTGGATGAAGGCCTTGCGTACACGACATGAAATAAAATATCGATATTGCCTACACGTCGAGGATGTAAGCGATGATCACGAACCGTTTCGAAAAGAAAAAAACCCTTCTTTAATCGTGATACGTACAAGTTTTTCCTCGTTAAACCGAACTTAATGGCGCAGAGCCTTCTCGGTTAATGCCAGAGAATGCGACGACGTGAAGCGGAAAAGATTGTCCTTGGTAGAAGCGACCTTCAAAGTGGTGATCGCGAAATGGCAAGCCCATCAAGCGGGTGCAGGCGGTACACAAGACTGCACTTCCAGGACCTGCGACGGAGCCGCCTGTAACCCACGCACACGGCCAACCTTGCGCGCTGGGTCGATACCTCCCCACCAGTCGCTGTTGGCACCACTGCGACCCTCGCCGGCGAGAACGCAACGATGAGTCACGCTCAAGCTGTGTTACAGCCAGCTCCTTTATTTGCAACTTGTATTCAGAGAATTAATTAACATATCACATTTCCAGAATGACCACAGAAGCGATAGTGGCACAAGAAGTCAAATGATAATTGCCTCTAAAATATAATTAAATTATATTCTATAACCTAACAAAGTCACATTTTCAAACATTAATCTCAAACATAAGAAGTGGCAAACAATTATAAATTCAAAACGGCGTCCAAATCTCCACCTTACAGCGAAATTAACATAAATGAACTTCAATGTGAATCGACAGAAAGGGTGCCTCTCCCCCTTAATTAATGTTACCGTCGCAACGTGCAACACCCTGAAGTAAATATAGCTATATTGCAGTGCCTCTACAATGCACAGTATGATGCAAAACGAAAGTTGTTCCGTTCACCCAACCAGGCGCGGCAGTGTATAACCAACGCCATTCTACTTCCAGCCAATCTTACCTATAGTCCATTCACGGTTTCTTCACACTTTTTGAATCAAACCTTTGAAAAATCACCCCATGTATGACGTGTTTAGTTATTTCTTAAGTATGTTATTTATCACAAGCGTTTTATACTTCTGTTAATATAGGAGTATCTCAGTTTTCATCAAATTAAACTTTTACATATATTTTATTAATAAATTATACTTAATTTATAATAAATACTAATAAAAACAGTAAGAAAACATATGTGTTGGTAGCACCTAGTAAGAAATAGTTCTAATGCAAAATATTATTACAACTGAGTGCGCACGAATTCGGTGCGTTGTCCTTTGGTGTAATTTTCTAGACTCGGTTAGGCTTAGTTTCAATGAAGCGGAGGAATATCCTGGAAGCAGAACTTTAGCAGGGCTTCAGAAAAGTGTGAAGTAACCGTGAATGGACTATATCAGATGCACGAGGTATGCAGTGGAGTGGAGAGATCTGGGCGGCTCTCGACATCGAGGTCTTCACAGCCGAAGAGGGTGAAGTGAGACGAGTGTGGAGCGGCGCCGGAATGAAAGGGTGGGGGGAAACGGGAGATCCCCGAGTAAACCCGCCGACCAGCGGAGTCGTCCGGTAAGATTCCCGCATACGAAAATCCGGGAGCGACCCCGCCGGGAATCAAACCCGGTTCGCCTTGGTGGGAGGCGTGTAGTCTAACCACTACACCACCGCGGCCCCTACGAGGTCTGAAGCACAAGTGCTTCGTGCGGAGGCCAAATGAAGCCAAAAGTTATTTTTAAATGGACTTAATCAGTTTAGGTTAAAAATAGAATATGCACGTATTGTGCAATAATAATAATCATGGCGTGTGGGGAGTGCACCCAGGGCAAGGCGACACCCTCCGAGTGACGGTCTTTCCAGCTGGGACCCGTAGGTGACCGTCATCCCCGGGCATGACAGAAATGAGACCCTAGAATGGAGAGGCGCTGGAATGCAAGGGCGGGGGAAACGGGAGTACCCCGAGAAAACCCGCCGGCAAGCGGCATCGTCCAGCACGACTCCCACATGCGGAAATCCGGGAGTGGCCCCGCCGGGGATCGAGCCCGGATCGCCGTGGTGGGAGGCGAGCGCCCTGGCCACTGCACCACCGCTGATCCACGTATTGAGTAATTTGTTGCGTGGTGAAGCTAGTTTGTTATGTAGAGCAGCATTAAATTATGTGAAGCAAAGTGGTGTTATGCAACGCAGTCTCAACCAACTTAAAACCAGCGCACGGCAGTTGTTCAGTGCCCCAGTGGTATCATGCGCGAAACGTTTTCCGAGTTTCAAAGTTAATACGTTCGTGCACGACACAAAAAAAGACCGTACAACCTAGGGAGCATGGCGTCACTACGTTTGTTCAGCGTCGTTCCAGACACGAAATGTGATTTAAGCCAACATTTACCATTAAGTATCGTAGACGACTTCTGCAATAAATATACAGGCATGACAAAATTGCTTCACATGATGGAAAACTTTCTTGGACGAAGTAATGCAGAGTTATAATATGTTACGCTGTGTTCTTTATTTTTTTTTAATCTTTGGACTGTAGTCTGCTCTCCAAAATGTAAATATATTTACAAATTATCAAATAATTATGTAAGTAGTTATTACATACATGTTTGGTGTTGATCCAGGAGGTTAATTTAAACGCTTGCGCATTTTGTTATAAAAATCACGTGACAAGATGATAAGGGGTGAAGTGGTATGGGGCCTGGAGGGGGGGGGGGCGTTGAAAACGTAGCTGTTGTCACCAGTGTGGCCCATTCGACGGAGAGGAAATGCACTCAACCCATCCCGTTAATGGCACCGCTGTCACGCGAAAATATCCCCAGAGAAAAGAGCATTGATTGGTCTCTATTTGTAGCGACATCACACGCTAATATCTTCCAGTTCTTTCTCGGGTAGGGGGCCGCGGTGGTGCCGTGGTTAGACTACTCGCCTCCCACGTAGGCGAACCGGGTTGGATTACCGGCCCGGTCGCTCCCGCATTTTCGCACGTCGGAATCGTGCCGGACGATGCCGCTGGTTTGGCGGGTTTTCTCGGTGATCTCCCATATCCCCGTGTTTGCACTCCGGCGCTGTTCCGTACTCACCTCGCTTCGCCCTCAAGACCTCGATGTTAAGAGCCGTCCAAATATCTTCGCTCACTCCTTCTCGAGGCAGCATGTTACTGCGCACATCGCATCACAGGAGGAGAACTGCCAAAACCAAACCTGCGGACGGAAAGTTTTATAAACTTCCTATCAAGCACAGAAGTTCAGGATGGATGAGCAGCAAACCGGTGAGATTCGTGCCCTCCTGCCAAACCCAATTTCCGGTCTGAACATCAAACTGGGAGGGAGGTTGTGGTAGAGAGTTATTACGGAATGACAGATGCGACAACTTTCAGGTTGGTTATCAACCTCTTAGAATTCGGAAATTTTTTTTTTAAAGAGAAATTATTTTTAAGACGTTATGATAATCGTTGCTCTCAACGATACATAAAATGCGATGGCAACGTTATTACTTTATCCTCAACATGACAGAAGATCGAGATTCCATCTGAATAATAAAAGCAAAAACTATTCTCTGGAACTTACGATGTATTAAGCCTTTAATTATACTTAAAAAAAAAATGTCAAATTAAGGAAATTTCTTGCTAAGATACGGAAGATTATTCATTTTCACTTCTGTTTTCATTGGTTTAAAGTCTTCATGGGAAAATTTAAAGCGCAAAAACATTTTCGTCTGTTCCCCTAGCAAGAATCACGCTTTTTTTTTTCACCACCAATGCAACATTACAATATTTAGATCGTAAAAAATTTCCTCTAGATTTGTACAACCTAAACAATAGCGGATCTCGCCAGTTGCGGATTTATGCTACCATTTTGGGTTCACGTGGAAGTGTGACGTATACATTGGGAAATCTATATAATCATTTATACATACACACATACATAAACACACACACACGGCCAGATGATACAAAAATTATATTTATAAACACCACATGAAGTTTATTTACATAGTTACTAAATGGCGGGGAGGGGTAATGTGTTTCATTTTCGCGGACAATACGGGGAAAAAAAAGCCCGAAAACGTAACGCCATGGCCCATAGGGGTGACTTTGGTCCTAATATTGGAAAACAGCATTTATTTTCTTAATGACTAAAAAAAAATATTTTTATTCTTTTGCTGTTCTGTGACAACTAAAAGCACGAAACAGAATAAAGCACATTTGTTCCTAACAGATGAAACCGTTAAAAACAGTTAATAGGCTTACATAAAAGTTGGGNGAGCTAAATTCACCCCCTCACAAGGTACTGGCCCGTGAAAGAAACACCATACCAGCACTAGAGTCCACGTCGCATTGATACGAATGCATTCGTGTTTACATTAACAACCAGGCACAATCCGTGCAAAGTACGAGTCGTCGAAGTCATTCCCCGCACTACAACGCACATCAGCCACCAATGTCTTTAAAAGTAAATCGTACATTGCGATTCATCGCCCAATAAAACAAATGACAAGGCCAGCCCCCCCCCCCAAAAAAAAACGACCGTGAAAACTTCATAATCTTTTAAAGATTTTTGAAGAAAATTTTTGGGAAAGGTAGATTCTCAATTTGTACTTTCACTGGTGATTTATAAACGTAATTTTAATTTTCTGCTTGGCGAATTACCTTATTTTTCTTCCCGACGTCACACAAATTGTGACGTATTTAAAGGCTCGAGTTGATTTTCCGCTATCTCCAACAGAGTGCAGCAGTCGCCACATTAATAAAGCTGATCGGCGGGAGATTGGCATGAAGAACCTTGCTTGAATCAGAGCACAGCGAATTAGGTATCGCTTGAATATTTTCACTTAACTTTAATAAAGGACTACGGAGTTCAGTATTTTAGGTCACTGGAACCACCATCAGCTGAACAAAATATAAATTACAGGTAAGCTGGCATGTAATTTTCTGCATTAGCAACTCACTGTTTGTAGGTACATAAAATATTAGATATCCCTAGCCGCATACTTTATACCATGAAAAAATATGCATTAATTTTTTTTATTAAATCCGTTAGGCAAAGTTGGTTTACTATATAGCGTATGAATGTTAAACACGCATTCACAGTTAAACTTGTTTGAAGGTAAAATTCTAGGAACAATTTAACAGAAGTTAAGTTGGCGGCCTGCGTAGGCCAACGAACGGTGTGCAGAGCTCCGGCAGAAAACGTTTTATTAAAAAAACCGTCCAACATGTCTGAGTGAGGTCAGCTTACGAATAGCATTTAAGAAACGTTACGCGTCTGTATATGTTTTTCAGTTCCTCCATTTCTCTCTAAAGCATGTTTTTGTGATAGTGAAAATGGCTCGAACGGGTGTTTTCACGGTCATTTTTAGGTATAAAAATTACGGTACAAAACATTAAAAAAGGAATAGGGACGTGCATCAAACCTTTGTTTTTATTATATCGCCATGAAATGGTAGGGTATCCGCTGAAAGTCTCATAGAAGTGCGTTATCGGCGACAAAACTGCACGCCAGTTCAGTGCTTTGCGCATAGAGGCGATGAGAGAGTCGATGCGCATGTCTCGGTCGCCCCTAGCGCTCTCACGCTTCTAGGCCTCAGACGTGCAATATTCCTTCAACCAGCCGGCCACCTTAACGTTATGCAGTTTAAAATTGCTTAAATTACAGTAAAGGGGGTTAAAATTGATCAGCAGGGGTGAGATTGTTCACATGATCACACGTTAAGGGAAGGTACATAGGTGGGGTGAAAGTGATCAGCAGGGGTGGGTTCATCACATGATAGTTTTCGGAACATTTTTAGATCAGGTACCATACCCGACATTAACATTTATACAACATTTTCGTGTGATCAGTCTCACCCCTGCTAATCAATTTCGCCCTATTTTACTGTAATCAAATTCGGTTAAATTTGAATGCAAAGTTCCCCCGTGAAATCACTCGTTTTCTAATGATCGCCTCATGGGTAGGATTTAATTTATTCAAATATTCTGACGACTTAGAGTGAGTTACACGTGCACAGCGTTGATTCTAACGACGCTCCGCTGACTCGCCAGTTGGTAGCAGCTCAAGAAACTAAATTCCCGGCAAGTGGCGTTTCACCAGCTGGAATCACTGATCCTTCAGCGACAGAGGGCCGCGGTGGTGTAGCGACCAGTTCACTCGCCTGTCATCATGGCGGTCCCAGCTCGATTCCCGGCCGGTGCAATTCCGGACATTCGTGTGTGAGAAACGTGGGAGACGTTGCCGTTTGATTTACTTGATGTGCTCCCGTTTCTCTCACCACTATAGTCCGTTGGTATTCTAATATGTTCGCGGTTTCTTCACACTTTTTGAATCAAACCTTTAAAAAAAATCACCCCATGTATGACGTGTTTAGTTATTTCCTAAATATGCCATGTATCACAACCGTTTTATACCTATGTTTACATGAAAAGTATATTATTTTTCGTTAAATTGAAGTTTTACCTATGTTTTTATCGATAAATTATATTCTACTTATAACAGAAATGAATTTAAAAAGCGAGAAAAAACGTGTGTTGGTAGCGCCTAGTAAGAAATAGTTCTCATGCAAAATATTATTACAACTAAGTGCGCACGAATTCGGTGCATTGTCCTTTGGTGTAATTTTCAAGACTTAGTTAAGCTTTGGTTGCATGAGGCGGAGGAATATCCTGGAAGTAGAACTTTAGCAGGGCTCCATAAAAGTGTGAAGTAACCGTGAATGGACTATACAGGCTGAGTCGTTAATTAATGTATGTTAAACCGGCATGAGCGGAATCCTTAAGACAAATAAATACGGAAACATATATACGACAGAGGGTCTAAAGTGATTTCTGAGGGTGGTAGAGGCCCTAAAACGTTGCGATTGGAAACGTGTTATGCAACGATGAATTGGAAACAACTTATCTCACTTGTGATGAAATTATGTGTAATGCATCAGCTGCGCGTCGACGGTACGCCGAAAAGTTTCCAACCCGACATTTACCAGTTGCTTGTGCATTCATTTCTGTCCATCGGCGTTTGGAAGACGCCCTGCCACAACTACTTAAAGATTAACCACTGAATCTACGAGAAAGTGATATGGTGCATGCGCAATTGTGCACTAACACACTTAAGTTTCACAGCAAGGCTGTGCATGGATACTTAACTTAATCACATTTGCAAATTATTTCTTGGCGTTTCTGTGTTACTTTCCATTGCATATGCTATATCACTGAATTCCTCTTTGCACGTACTTTCAGATGCCGTTGAAATAAATGTATGTTACCAGGGGAAAAATCATATGTGGTTTAATTATTTCTGTCCATAAACGTGTTAAGAATAGCCACTTTGCGGCAAATTACTTGCCCCCGCACGTAATTTCATCTAGCGAAAACCGCATTTCGTGATCTGCAACCGTTCCGGAAATTTTGGGGGTTTCCACGTTCGGCGGAATGTTTCCCTATTTATTTGTCCTGAAGATTCCGCTCATGCCGGGTTAGCATACATTAACGACTCATCCTGTATTGTTATGATTCAGTAAAGGCGGACAAGCAAAGAGGGAACTGCAGCGACGGGTCGGTATCCAGGCCAGGCGAAGAATCCAAAACACATTACAACAATAATAGTTTATTATTAAACACATCAGCGAAGCGCCAGCGGAGTTCCCCTCCCCGCGGCACGTTATTTGGGACAGTTACGTCACCAGAAACTGTATAATACTTGGCAACACTTTGTACGGAGTCTGTGTCTGTCTGTGGACCCACGCCGAGATGAAGCTATCAAGATGCAGCTTGGCGTGCCGCTCGGCGCTTTCCGACTCAACAATCAGCCTACGGCGACTGTATCATTCTGGTTAGTAAGTAATATCTTGTAATTGATCAGGACCTCCCTCGCCAATGGCACATATTTAAGGTATATCATAATAATTCAATTCAATATCTGCTCTGTACTCATAATAAACTTCAGTTCTTCTCTCGTCTAAGTGTACTAGCATAAACATTCCCTAGTTCCTAATATAAAGAGGCCGCGGTGGTGTAGTGGTTAGACTACTCACCTCCCATCTAGGCGAACCGGGTTCGATTCCCGGCGGGGTCACTCCCGGATTTTCGCCCGTCGGAATCGTGCCGCACGATACCGCTGGTCGGCGGGTTTTCTCGGGGCATCTCCCGTTTTCCACCGCCCTTTCATTCGCGCGCTGCTCCATACTCACCTCCCTTCGCCGCCGTCGGATCTCAAGACCTCGATGTTAAGAGCCACCACAATCTCTTCGCTCACTCACTCGCTTGTAACCTTACCCGCCGTGCACTTGATGTGACGAGCGGGGAGCAAAAAAAAAAAAAAGCACACGGGCCAATTAGTTGGGTCGCACCCCCTGGTTCTCCGCGGTTGTCGACAGCTCTCAGCACACTTGAACTTCANGGGGGGGGGGGGCACGCCCCAGACCTGGAGGGTGCACTGGGTGTTCCTAAGGCTGAACAGACACGAGCCAATTACCTTCTCGAGACGTCACCCCCGCGGGACAGAGAACCGGACATGCCCGACAGGAACATAAATCTTCCGGAACGTACGTTCAACGTCAGACTTTTTCCCTCGTGAGGGGAAAGTATTTTTTCTCGGGGGGAGGTTGGGGGGGGGGCGAAAACTCGACTAGGCGCTTCTACAGCAACAGACAAGCCCGTTTTCCCTCCGCCTGGCTGAAAGAATGTTGCACGTCTGAGGCCTAAAAGCGTGGGAGCGTTAGGGGGCGACCGATACGTGAGCATCAACTCTCTCATCACCTCTACGCGCAAAGCACTGAACTGGCGTGCACAGTCTTCCCGTCGATAACTCGCCTCTGAGACTTACAGCGGAGACCCTCAACATTTAATGACGTATTAATAAAAATAAAGGTTTGACGCACGTCCCTATTCCTTTTTTAATGTTTTGCGCCGGAATGTTCGTACCTAAAAATTACCGCGAAAACACCCGTTGCAGCCATTTTCACTATCACCAAAACATGCTTTAGAGAGAAATGGAAGAACTGGAAAACGTGTACTGACGCTTAACGTTTCTTAAATGCTATTCGTAAGCAGACCTGACTCAGACACGTTGGACAGTTTTTAATAAAACGTTTTGTGCTGGAGCCCTGCACGCCGTTCGGCGGCCTACCCAGGCGGCCACCTTAACTGAAAGCTTGGGCCCTAATAACACTCAGAACGCGTTTTATCGATACGCTGTCATTTCTAGAGGCGACGGCCGGATCTCCAAGTAGGGCAAAGAACGGAACTGGAGCGAAGTTCGTAATCGAAGGTGAAACCGAGACATGGTCTTTCACCGTAAAGATAATAGGTGGTACATTCAGCAACACAGTAACCAAATATTCGAGTCGCAACACTAAACGCATATATTGTCAACAAGACTAAAAAACAAGGCTTGGGTAAAGGTTGGAACATTTTTATATACATATTTAACATTTTAACCCTTATTCTTATCGAGTTTTTACGCAAAAAAAAAGCTACGTAAAAGAATTAATTTACTTTTTGGCGTGAGTCTTTAAAATCAGACCGACAAATGGAGTACCAGTACGATTTGCAGGTGATTCATTCCGACACTATAACTTCGTGACCAACAACACAATATAAATACGTATGGTCCCGTTTGGTCCGGTATACGACTGTGATGCGATCATAACCTTGAGTTGCCACTTTACAAATGCGGGGAGAGGATTAGGGGTGGGGGGAGGGAGGGCGCCGACTAGCTGTAATTTTGGGCTTGGGCGAAAATTTCCACGTGAATGCCCCTCGAGCATAGCCTTGAACGGACGAGGCTAGGCAAGCCTGGGATACAAGAGAAGCGGGAAAAAGACAAAGATAAATGAAGCGCCCAGACAACGGTGCCCAAAATATTTTATTTTTCCAACTCTGAGACTGAGCCTGTTGTAAGTTGATAACTTTTTTTTTTTAATTTCTGAAAACGTAAGATTTAATGAAGTTAAACACAAGCACAACAGAACAAATGCAGTTTCGAAAACGCAATTTAGACATTTTAAATTTAATATTTCCAGTGCACACTACTTCGCAAAAATAAATCATTAAAACAATCCAAGAATATTTAATTTAAGATAACAGTTTTTTTGGAAATGTTTACAGATTGTTTTCTTCCGTTAGTTTTAATGTAGAAACTGAAGTTCAGATGTTTGGGAGCTTCTAATAAACTTCATTCACAAAGTTCTCGCCTTTCCTTTTTCTAAGTAATGCAACACAAAATTATTTCTAAGAACTGACCTTATGGTAATCTGCGTTACAGGTTTTCTTTGATAAGCGTGAAAAAGCGTTATTTCCTTATCGGGAGAGAAGAGGGGGAAGTGGTAACGGAAGGAGGAAGGAGGAAAGAAGGAAGGAGAAAAAAGAAGAAGGATAATTAGGAAAGAACAGTGGAGGTAGCCTTAAAAGAAAACCCTTTAATATACCTTTTTNAAAAGAAGAAGGATAATTAGGAAAGAACAGTGGAGGTAGCCTTAAAAGAAAACCCTTTAATATACCTTTTTTACGCTAACTTCTGCTTTCGTGAATATAACTTCTTACTAAAAGAACGCGTGCGATACGCATTGCTTTCTAGACTCGTGAAANAGAACTGACCTTATGGTAATCTGCGTTACAGGTTTTCTTTGATAAGCGTGAAAAAGCGTTATTTCCTTATCGGGAGGGAAGAGGGGGAAGTGGTAACGGAAGGAGGAAGGAGGAAGGAGGAAAGAAGGAAGCAGAAAAAAGAAGAAGGATAATTAGGAAAGAACAGTGGAGGTAGCCTTAAAAGAAAACCCTTTAATATACCTTTTTNAAAAGAAGAAGGATAATTAGGAAAGAACAGTGGAGGTAGCCTTAAAAGAAAACCCTTTAATATACCTTTTTTACGCGAACTTCTGCTTTCGTGAATATAACTTCTTACTAAAAGAACGCGTGCGATACGCATTGCTTTCTAGACTCGTGAAANTAACTTCTGCTTTCGTGAATATAACTTCTTACTAAAAGAACGCGTGCGATACGCATTGCTTTCTAGACTCGTGAAATGCCTCCACGGTTATTTTGGTAATCATTAAATACATTTTTGGCGCGCCTGGATAAATCTAATTTCGTTTCGACATAACACTATTCCCTCCAAAGAACATCGAGAACACGTGCCATTTCAAACGACGAAAGCTGACTGTTTCCTGCGTAACGAACTTCCTGAATGAAGCGATTATAATCACGGAATGTAAAAATTTCTGTGAAACAGATTAACAGCACACAAAGAAAGCCAAACATTACTTCTTGTTAGTTGTAATGCTATAATCCATTCACGGTCACTTCACACTTTTCCGAGGCCCTGCTAAAGTTATACTTCCAGGATATTCAATCGCCTCGCGCAAACTAAGCTTAACTAAGTTTAGAAAATTACACTAAACGATACCGCACCGAATTCGTGCGCTCTCACTTAATTATAATATTTTCCATGAGAATTATTTCTTACTAGGCGCTACCAACACACATGTTTTCTCACCGTTTTTATTAATATTTATTATAAATGAAAAAATATAATTCATAAATAAAATATTGGTAAAATTTAAATTTAACGAAAAGTAAGATACATATAAGTTAACGGAGATATAAAACGCTTCTGATGCATGGGATATTTAGGAAATAATTAAACACGTCATACATGGGGTGATTTTTCAGAGGTTTGATTCAAAAAGTGTGAATAAACCACGAATAGACCATAACATTAACGCGACTACAGTACACGAACAGTTTCAAACGGGAAAGTAATTACGAAACCCAGCTGCTACGTAGCTTAAGTAGAACAAGCTTCGATCGTCAGTGTATTTGCAAAGCAGTGCTACGCTTCGCATAGGATCTTTTTATGGTCACAATGTTTTAGTCAGCACTGCCGATGCCCCCCCCCCCTCAACCCTCGCATTATTNCCCTCGCATTATTTCCAAAATTGCTCTAGGCCTACTTTGTTTATTTTTCGTATACGCACCGCACTGTGCAGCCCTTATCGATGGTCACAGACGATGTTTACTCATCGAGTTAATCACAAGTCGATTTGGCGACTACCGTCTATGGGCTAGTTTGTACAATGCTGCTGCTGCTACAGTATATAGAATGCATCTTAACACCCACAGACTGGTGTTGCATTCTGGTAACGAAAAATTATAATGAACTGAATACATTAAAACCTACTGGTTAAATTGAGTCCCAAGGACGATGTACGCACTTGAAAGCAAATTACTTAAAACTGAACTCTAAGGCTGCTGCCTGGTTTGAAAGCAGTGAGAATTTGGTATAAGGAAATGCATGTTAACGAAATGCAGTTTTTTTTTGGTGTTCCTGTTAAATTTATATAGTTTTTTAAGCGGAAAAGAACGTGCTTCTTTGCTATTGAAGCCTTTCGTAAAATTAGTGTATAGCCTGTGTCCCGGAAAAATCGCAAAACTTAAAAATTAAATTAAAAATGACTGAAAGACAAATTGTTATATTTACCTAGATACATAGCTTGAGAATATCATTTCCCATACCTATATTTACGTTTCAAATTCATATCTCTAATATTGGCTTTAAAAAAAAAAACAGAATTTCATTAACATAATTTCCATATTCCAAATTGTCACTGCTTTCAAACCAGGCAACAGCCTTGATGAGTGTTTGAATTTAACCCAAATATAAGAGTACAAAAAGAAACGCGGAAATTAAGTTATTTAACAACTATAATTACAGTTTCCGCAATAAACTTGGTGGCCGGGCGAGGTAGAGCAATGGTAAACCAGTCGACTTGCATACGGGAGGAGCCGGGTTCGATGCCTGGTCCGGCCATCCTGATTTCGGTCTTCTAGGTATTTTCCGAAATCACTCCGAGCAAATGCTAAGATGATTCTTAAAATACAAGGCCTGGCCGATTCTTTGTCTTGCTGCTTTTCAGGAGCACGCAAAAAATACAAAACAAAACAAAATCGGTTTTCCGATGTCGACAAAGAATTAGTTCGTTTAACTTACAAAAAAATAAGTCTCCCCGCGACATAACCTCAAACCATGCCGGTTTAGCGGAATCCATGCACGGGCTCCCGAGCCACGTATTTGCACTGCCTGGCGCCCGGCAGTTCTGCGACACGCGCTGACACTCTGCATGACAGCTGGCGCACCTCAAGGACGTTGATACCACACACGCGCTATACGTTCACAGGAACTTTTCCGTCGCAGCTTGATCCTCAATGGAAGCGGCGCAAAGCCACACTTCACCTCTCGTGCAAACCTCGACATCCTTAATTTTCGCGTCGTAATTTAGGTTTCACATTAATTACTGAGAATTCCTCACCACAGAAGATTTACATTTAAAAGAGCTGCTTGACATTTCTGTATAGTCTGTTCACGGTAAAGTGAGCACTTTTGAAACCATCTCATTAAAAATAATAAGTCAATAAATATATTTTATTCTAGCCTTAGACGTTAACTTCCGAGTGAAGTGGAATTACACACTGTGTTTATTACTTGCATGGCAATATTAATTTTAAAAGGTGGTTAAAGGATAAATAATGGCCGGAAGGAAAAAGTAATTAGGACCTCAAAAGTGCTCACTCTACTGTGAACAACCTATACTTAAATTTTACAATGTGTTATTTTTTAGTTGTGAAAAGACCTGAACGTATTGATATTTTAAAGTTTATATTACGCTATTTGTGACAAAATTTTACGCTGGTAGTTTGGATTTCATGCCTGTACAGCAGAGAAAGCGAAAAAACTAAACTTCTACAACAGCATTTTTTTAAAAATTTTATTTCACAAAAATTTGAATCAGTAGAAAATGAAAGAATATAATGCATATTGGGTGACGCCGATTCTTAATATGGAGCTTTCCGGCGCTCACTTATTACATTAATGCCCTGATTATTCTTGTTGCATTAAAAAAAGGTACTATTACTACGGCAACGCCTTGGCAACGAAGGTCGCCTGCAAGACCAACGGAAACCGACAGCCACGCACTTTCGAAACACTAGAACACCAACGCTGTTCAGATGTTTTTTCCCTCTGGCATATTTATGGCTAATTGGAGGTGGTAAGGGCTCCTTGGAGCGCAAGAGCGGAACGTGGGGGGGNCACCTGCGGCACGGCTCGGCCAATACCTCCGTCTTGAGGAAGCGACTACACTAATTAAAGATCTCGTATCGAGCAGACGCAAGCTCTGCCTTCGTCCAAAAAAAAAAAAAATGTATAGGCCGTTCACGGTAAACTGAACACCCTTGAAGGCCGTGTTTGAGGCCTACCTGTAAGCAGATTATGTATACTTCCGCCATACCTATATTATATTTACAATGCTATGGGCCTGATCACTTTACTCATGCGTCGGTGAAGTGAAACTGTGAGATTACTAAATTAAATATTTTACTAATTTAATTACACTTACACTAATATTAATTTTAAAAAAACAGAAAGCAAAATGAGTCATTACGGTATTGGCAAATGTTAACCTAACACTTTTAGTTTGACGTTATGATATGGAACTATTAATACTTTCTCTGCGTCGCGCAGTGGGAGATTTCTCAGAAAAGCTTGCCAAAATTAAAATTATCAACTTAAAGAAACTCCCGAACTGCTGACATGGTATTAATGGCATACAATCCCTGCATGGTATTAATGGCATACAATCCCTGCAGGGTGTTAATGTCATACAATCCCTGCATGGTATTAATGGCATACAATCCCTGCATGGTATTAATGGCATACAATCCCTGCAGGGTATTAATGGCATACAATCCCTGCATGGTATTAATGGCATACAATCCCTGCAGGGTATTAATGGCATACAATCCCTGCAGGGTGTTAATGGCATACAATCCCTGCAGGGTGTTAATGACATACAATCCCTGTATGGTATTAATGGCATACAATCCCTGCAGGGTGTTAATGTCATACAATCCCTGCATGGTATTAATGGCATACATTCACTGCATGGTATTAATGGCATACAATCGCTGCATGGTATTAATGGCATACAATCCCTGCATAGTATTAATGGCATACAATCTCTGCATGGAAAGCCGTTGGCCATAATGGGGAATTCCCGCTACGTAAGGTTTTATTTCAGTGCAAAAATGTTTTTTGTTCGCTTCCGATGTACCTCGGGATGTTTAAGTAAAATACCGCGCTGCACTAAAGCAGGTACCATTTTCGTAAAATTCATGATATTTCAGTTATGAAAAATGGATGCAATTTCTAAAGGTATGGAGCAGATTACTGCCATTTGTTTTTAATTGATATTTAACATTTTCAAATCCCATCCGGAAATAAAAGCTTGTGAAAATAATGAAAAATTTGTTTTCCCAAAATTTACCGAGACCTTTGGTTAAGCATTCCACATTGCTCACCTGAATTTCGATATTGTGATTTTTTGTCAATTGTTTTGGTAACATGGATTTGCAAGAACTAGCTGTTAATATGTGCTATACTGAGTATAGTAATTTTTCGTGCATTAATGCCATGAAAGCAAACAGGAGCTGGCTATGAAGAACTGGCAAAAATATCAGTAAGGAAGTGTTCGAATGCTTACGTGCCTCAATTAAAGACGTAAGAAGTAACTTGCAACACCTACAGACAAAAAAGTTGACCGAGCAACGGGTTGCGTTGTAGCAATACGTACGAGCGCAAGAACTGCTTTCTTGGACAACGAGTCTCCCCCGGTTATTGCTGGGGTGCTGCCTGCGGACCTGCTGGTCAGATACAGGGGCCTCGTGGCGGAGAGATCTCGNCTCCCCCGGTTATTGCTGGGGTGCTGCCTGCGGACCTGCTGGTCAGATACAGGGGCCTCGTGGCGGAGAGATCTCGCTCGAGATGGCAGGCTGTCAAAGGAAGACAAGGAGGAAGTATACGAGGCNCAGGCTGTCAAAGGAAGACAAGGAGGAAGTATACGAGGCCATAATCTTTAACTGGCAAACAAGATGGACTGATTCCAGAAAAGAAAGGCAGACGTATGAGCTCCTTCCGGATATTAGAACGAGGCTAAATTGCAAATGGCTCACTAATTTTTATAGTATGCTGCTAATCACTGGACACGGTAACTTTAAGGCTAAGTTACACAGCCTGCGGCTTGTGAGATCTCCGCTTTGCGAGGTCTGCGGTGTTGATGACACTGCACAGCACGTGTTAACGACCTGCTTGAAAACAGAAGATCTGAGGGAAACATTCAGAGAGGAAACTGAAGAGCTGGGCATTCACTAGGAAGCAAGAAATATAATGGACAACAAACAACTTTACAGGATGTGGAGTGATTTCGCCACTAAAATTGGTAGAAGACTGGAGGATTTCGACAAATGGAATCGGCGAAATTCTGATTACCCATAAAAGGGTACTCAGGTAAAGGCTTTAACAAGTCTAAGTCGGAGTACTCTTGATTGGCGAGGAGGACAGGTTTTTAAAGAGAAAACCGGTAGAATACCGAGTTACTGCATGTAAGAAAAGTGAATGGCCCGAAGAGACCAAGAGGAGAAAGTGCAGTGCACTGCCTTACTCATCCGAGTACAGATGCAGTGCGGGAGGATGGAGGGTGTGCCGGCCTTCGGGCCTTAAAAACCTGCCCGTCTACGTGGTACATTAACTGCGTTTCAGCGTGCTATAAATCTATTTCGATTTTACGAAATAGCTTCACGTTGTCGCAATGTACCGCGACCCCGAGAAAACCAGCTCTTTCGCCTCCTCAAACGCAGGCAATTTTAATTTTTCAAACAACCGGCAAAATACTTATTATCCTGTTCTCTTTACTGAGATAGCTACAACAAAAACAGTTTAATTTGCAAACTTCAATATAAGATGTTATGTCGGAGATAAAATGAATATTAACCCTGCCAAGGGACATGTACACCCTAATGGAAGAAAAAAACGTTATTTCCACGTACAATTTTATGTACCGTATTACTCCTGATCACAAAACATTGAAAAAAAAAAATTGCTAGATGGGAAAATGCCATTAAAACCGTATACAATAGCAAAATTTCCGCCAGAAACATTGAGCAAAAATAATAATTATTAAACTTTTTTCCTATGGCGTATATAATAATAAAACCCAAACCTTACATTCACTTTCTGAACCCAGGTTTCACTCCAAAAACGAGCGTTCACCTAAATGTTCAGAACTATTTCACTACAGTGTGAGCGAGAATGTTATCCTTCTAACGTGACTTTCTAAACTCACATAAAGTTTCGCTCCAATGCGAGCATAGGAATTTCAAAACTATTCAAACTTAGTTTCACCTACGCTGAAAAAGCTCATTTTCAAGACCTGAGAGGTCTTTGGCATGACTTAACTTCAATCCATCGAAGACCCCTGACAGAAGCAGATTCCTCTCGTACTCGGCCCCGGTCAGGGTTTATAAACCCCTTCCACACACGTGGGAAAACCTCTAGGCTAGGGGCATAGATTGCTCCAGAAATACGAAATCAAGCAATTAATAAAAACATTCCCGGTACAATATTTCCCGCCACGTTGTCTTCAAGAATCTTGGATTGGCCCGCAACGGGAGCCAATGAGGACGTAGTGACGTCACTAGGCAGGTAGCGCCCCACACTATCGGAGTTAAAGTCAGTCGTTGTGTAAACGGACAGAGTGGTCATGCTGCTATAGTTGTGGTCGGCGTTCTTGAGTCTGTCTCCCATCGGACCTGGAAGTCAACCGTCGTCAGACACCAGTTACGCCAGGTGATCAACGTATTCTCTTCGGCCAGCCAGCACAGCTTTAAAAATTTTCATCCAAGGTAGGGATGGACGTCTTGTAAAATATACTGGCGTAGGCGGGTAATAACGTAGTTCTCGATGCAGGAATCCGTCTGTGCCGCACGTTACGGGCGAAAATAACGAGTCGGGCAACTAAGAAATGGCACATGAACATTCTCTTCGAGAATTAGAGATGTTTCGGCGACGCCTAAAAGCCGATATCTTAAGCGCCAATGTAGATGATATTCCAGAGTGGATCTACCATTTTACAATGTGTAACATTCGGGCAGCTTTTTTTACGTAAGTTAACAGTACTGTGCCACCATTTGATTAAACAGCATAAGTTTACCAACGGAGACAAATGAGTATACATCAGCCTTATGTGCGACTGCAATAATGCACAGCAAAAAAAAAGTAACCGCTGAGCGACTGTTGGTGGAAATAACCCGTGTGAGACATTGTCCATAAAGTCTGGCACTCACGTCACGCGCGGTTGAACAGGCCACCACATTACTGTTTCGCGTGCACCGGTTTCCTGCTTCACTGGACGGCAGTCTACACAATACCTCTAGCTAGGCAGTTTGAAATTTAAAACCCACACACAACTGGCCGAATTATACACATTTTAAAATTGTAGGTATACTGTGCCCCATTCTGTAGATGTAGGCGAGGTGTCGGAGGGGCGATGAAAATTTAATTGCGAGAGAAACCACAGTACTCAACAGAAAACCCACCAGCCAACAGCAACGTCAGCCGCGTTTCCCCACAAGCGAAATCAGGCCTTTACGGCCAAAAATTCATTCAGTCAGATTTACCAAGGTGGGAGATAGTGGTCTGACCACTACGCCGCCGTGGAACCACATTTTAGAGCCCTCCAGCATAACTATAAACACCTTAAGGGAAACTTCCTTCTGTCATTGTTTTTATCTATATTGTGTATATTGTTTCTAGAAAATAAAATTCCGAAAGTACAGCTATGCTCATCTAGGCAAGAGGCAAGAGAAGGGAACTAAAAACTTATAATTACATCACAATTTTAATTCTGCCAAAATTTGGCGAAATCAATATTGTGTCATAAATACAAGAGTGCAGTTCAATTGTTATTATGCCTGTACTGCTGTGTAAGATCAGTAGCTAGTTGAGTATAGGGGCACTTCAGGAATTTTCTTTTTAAAACACACAAGCTAGAAAAACCAATAATCCAATATGACAGGAAGTTCCTTTTAAGGTGTTCGCACACGTGGTGAGTGAACTGCGTTGCATCATGTTTGAAATTTTTTTTTTTTCTACGAAACTATAGTACGTGTTGCCGATATGTTTGCCCACAAAAGGAAAACATACCACAGACTACGACGGGATGGTANTACGAAACTATAGTACGTGTTGCCGATATGTTTGCCCACAAAAGGAAAACATACCACAGACTACGACGGGATGGTACTTTAAAGATATTGTTACAAGACGCCTGAGGGGCGTATCTGAGTTCGTAACGGGTGGAAGTATTAATAAAAATAAAATAACTAATTTCTATTTCTAATTTATTCTTCAGCGAGCGCAGCATTTAATGTCTATTTCAACTCTAATTAAAATCCTTCTCAATGTCGCTGTTTCGCTATAGTCAATTAACCCATACTCATCATTAACACACGTTCAGTCTGTCTGTTGCCATCAATTGTAATGTCTTTCACTCACGCATCTAGTCCAATAGTCCAGCCTGCCAGCCGCACTCTTCACTGCTTCATACTCGCAGTCGTAGATTTCCCTTCCGCTGGTCACTTCTCTCGCCGCTTGTCTATTGCTCAAACTCAGCCACTCATCCATTACACAACTGCCGGCCCGGAGGCAGATCGCACTATTTGTACTCTACTGGCCTTGATCTGGAAAGTTCGACGTACACCGAGTCACGCGTTGAGAAAGTAGGGCAGCAAACCACTAGAAAATTTTTCAGCTAAATACAGAAACTCAATACAACCAAGGTCAGCAGCGCGCAGCGCAAAAAAAAAGACGATCATGTCCGCTACCTTTTTGTAACAGATACGCGGTTCCTGGGGATAGTTCGCTTGTCATTCGAAACATTCCATTGACTTGCCGCCGCTATCATATAAACTGCTCTGCCTTTCACTTCCATTCACTCGCGCGGAACAAAGCCGCGAGCGCGTGACAATAGCATACATGCTACAAATATAANCTGCCTTTCACTTCCATTCACTCGCGCGGAACAAAGCCGCGAGCGCGTGACAATAGCATACATGCTACAAATATAAATTTTGAGCCCTTCAACATCGTTTCGAAAAAGCTTTTGCAGACCACCGTAACTTAAAACACGCTACCAGGACATNTAATTTTGAGCCCTTCAACATCGTTTCGAAAAAGCTTTTGCAGACCACCGTAACTTAAAACACGCTACCAGGACATGAGCGAAACTATGGCAAGAGCCTGTATTAAACTTTAATACAGACTTTCGAACAAAAAAAAAGTCAATGGTTGGAATCGCATGGGTACAGGCGACACGACGAGAACACTGCACGCCAGCTACATGCCCTGCACATAAAGGCGATGGCGCACCTGATGCGCGTGTCAGCGTCGCCCTCATTACTCTCGCACTTCTCCGACTCAAACGCGAAAATAGCTCCAGTTGGGCGACCATCTCAACAGACTGGTGCATCTGCATGCACTAACCAGACACGTGGAANACTTCTCCGACTCAAACGCGAAAATAGCTCCAGTTGGGCGACCATCTCAACAGACTGGTGCATCTGCATGCACTAACCAGACACGTGGAACTAACACAACTGCAATAACTTTTGTTCAAGACTTTCCTTCCTTCAATACTATGATAGGGTCACAGTTTAGTTTCCGGAGTTGAGTTGAGAGATTTGGGCGGCTCTTAACAACGAGGTCTTGAGAGCCGATGAGGGTGAAATGAGGCTCCGTCCGGCACGATAACCACTTGCGAAAATCCGGGAGTGACCCGACCGGGGATTGAACCAGGTTTCGCCTTGGTGGGAGGCTGACAGTCTCTAACCGCTCAGCCACCGCGGCCCCCGTAGTTGCTCGATCCACGACTAAAACACAGAGCGCCAGCTCTCCGTAACTTTGAGAGTAGAGGCGATACTACATCCTATTTATAAGCCAGCGTCGGCCTTATCGTTTCATCAATTTTTCTCCCCCCACTCAGATGAACCTCCCACGAGGAGGAGCCCTTACAATGCCGCCCTGACTGCANACTAACACAACTGCAATAACTTTTGTTCAAGACTTTCCTTCCTTCAATACTATGATAGGGTCACAGTTTAGTTTCCTGAGTTGAGAGATTTGGGCGGCTCTTAACAACGAGGTCTTGAGAGCCGATGAGGGTGAAATGAGGCTCCGTCCGGCACGATAACCACTTGCGAAAATCCGGGAGTGACCCGACCGGGGATTGAACCAGGTTTCGCCTTGGTGGGAGGCGGACAGTCTCTAACCGCTCAGCCACCGCGGCCCCCGTAGTTGCTCGATCCACGACTAAAACACAGAGCGCTAGCTCTCCGTAACTTTGAGAGTAGAGGCGATACTACATCCTATTTATAAGCCAGCGTCGGCCTTATCATTTCATCAATTTTTCTCCCCCCACTCAGATGAACCTCCCACGAGGAGGAGCCCTTACAATGCCGCCCTGACTGCANATTTCATCAATTTTTCTCCCCCCACTCAGATGAACCTCCCACGAGGAGGAGCCCTTACAATGCCGCCCTGACTGCAGGTTTAACGAGGAACGGCGTAGCGATCCCCTCGCCCTTGCTTATTATTTTCCTAATTACCGCTCATCAAACTTGGTTGCGCTCGGTCGAGAAGCGGACTGCTTAGAGCCTTCTAAGTATCGACAGCTTCAGAAAATTCACGCCTTGTTGCGGCGCTAAATGAGAATAGGAGCGTCAGCAACTTGGCTTAAATTTTAAAGACCTCACCCTCTAAGGATAAAATAAAAACATCCTGAATTATTTTTAAATATAAAATTTGTTATTGCATAACACTGACTGATCAATCAAAGCATGACCCAAACGTCTGGACATATAAATAGTAAATTTTAGTTGTGGCTTTTCATTTGGATGTAGACACCGCTCTTTAAAATGGGAATTTTAGAAATTCGTCCGTTTAGGGGATGAGAATGAGTTAAATGTTTTTACGGGGCGGAATCATCAGAAGTGACGTCGTGGTGCTTCTTACTTCTANTAGGGGATGAGAATGAGTTAAATGTTTTTACGGGGCGGAATCATCAGAAGTGACGTCGTGGTGCTTCTTACTTCTAAAAAATGTATTACAAATGCTTATAAACACATTCCAAGGATTTTTCGAAACTCACCCCTTAAGGGAGTGAAAAGGGGTAAAAATATATTCGCTATGAATATTATATACAACTTAGGCCCGGTGAGATATCGCTGTGCTTCTTGCTTCAAAATACTAAATGTAAAATTGTCTAAAAAAATTAATTAGTATTTTTCAAAATTCAAACCTTACGAAAGTGAAAAGGCGTTAAAATATATACACGGAATCTTCAATTCTACTATTAAACCTGATACTAAATCACGGCGTTTTCCGCTTCGTATTATTAAAAAAGCCTTTATAAATTTTTGTTTCCAAAATTATACCATTCAACTGGTGAAAGAGGGGACGGGAGAATATACTTTCATGTATTCCTCAATATCTCTTCAGCTTGACGTGAGACTGCAATTTTTTTTTTTTTTTTTTGCTTTAGAAAACTACCATGCAAAGGAAAATAAATCCAATATGCCAGGTCAAAAAAATTAAATTTCAACAAGTGGAAGAAAAGGTTGTACCTGGTGCAAATTCTCTGTTTAATTTCTATCTACCAAACACCAATTCGGTAAGGCCTACAAATTCAAATTTCGGGGAAGGCGGAGGACAGTCTGAAGAAGGGAGGGGGTATGGAAAAAAAAAAATTTAAATCTGCCACACAAAAATCTTACCATGCTAGGCCACACAAAAAAAAACTTTACTTTTCCTCTGCAAAACANGGACGGGAGAATATACTTTCATGTATTCCTCAATATCTCTTCAGCTTGACGTGAGACTGCAATTTTTTTTTTTTTTGCTTTAGAAAACTACCATGCAAAGGAAAATAAATTCAATATGCCAGGTCAAAAAAATTAAATTTCAACAAGTGGAAGAAAAGGTTGTACCTGGTGCAAATTCTCTGTTTAATTTCTATCTACCAAACACTAATTCGGTAAGGCCTACAAATTCAAATTTCGGGGAAGGCGGAGGGAGAGTCTGAAGAAGGGAGGGGGTATGGAAAAAAAAATATTTAAATCTGCCACACAAAAATCTTACCATGCTAGGCCACACAAAAAAAAACTTTACTTTTCCTCTGCAAAACANTATTTAAATCTGCCACACAAAAATCTTACCATGCTAGGCCACACAAAAAAAAACTTTACTTTTCCTCTGCAAAACATCAAAATTTAAATTCCAGGCGGGCGAATCTACGAAGCACAGTTAGGAATATTTAAAAATAAATACGATTGACGTGGGAGGAGAAAAAAAAAAGGGGGGGGAGATAATCTTTATTCATCGTGGACCCCTTTTTGCAAATAAAATACAATCGGCTACCTCGCGGCACAAGTGTTTTCCCGCTAGAGAAAGTTTCAACTATCTTTCGAAACAAATGGCATTTCTGCATACGTCAGACCGACTTCACGTTTGTAATTCTGTAGCTGTTTCTCGAGTTGAATTAGGGCAAAACATTTATATTTCATTTGTTTATTCTCGCCACTGTTTTAATTNTCTGTAGCTGTTTCTCGAGTTGAATTAGGGCAAAACATTTATATTTCATTTGTTTATTCTCGCCACTGTTTTAATTAATTATTTTGTGTGACACAAAATAAGTAAAAACACGACTGGCCTGCAATCGAACAAAAGCTATTACACATTTTAACAACGGAAAACACGTCACACACAAATTGAATTCGATAGTATTCAAATAAATATATAATTGCAAACGATTTATTTAGTTATTACTTCCGTTTTTATCATTCGTCCTTACACACCATTCATTCTTTTTGTTAATATATTTTTCCAAACACGGTACCCAGATGATATACGCAACCCTGTACCACTGAGGAACAGAACAATTATTTAATTGGAAGAGTCCTTAATGAGACTGGAATAACTGATGATAAAGGCTGTTCATGGTAAAATGTGCATTTTGAAAGCTAAAGATCTACTTGTCTGCACACTGTGTATTATTCCATCGCAAGTAAAATTAACGTTGTGTTAGTAACGTAAAATTTCGAAATTAACTAGAGTCCCGTTAATCCGAATTAATTGGGACCGAGGCCAATTCGGATTACAAGATTTTCGGATTAACCGAAATACCTTCTTCAATTGAGTACCAAGCAGTTAATTTAATAATACATATGTATTGAGTACAGACGCACGGGGCCAGAAGTATTAGTATGGTGGAGTGTGCGAAAGTGGTTCCGGTGTTTGGGATGGGGAGGGTGAGTGACCTTGAGGCATGTCACTGCACCTGAGCAACGCACTCTCTGTCTTGATTTTGTTAGTTTACACACTTTTGTTGGGTTCACATCGCGTGTCGTGTTTGTTTCGTGTAAACACCTATCTTGTTTGTGCCTGGCAGTAAATTGCTTTGTTAAAAATGGCTACTAAAAGGAAGCATACTACGTGTACGCTTAAAGATAAATTAGAAGTTTTAAGACGTTTAGATGAAGGGGAGAGTGCAACAAAATTATCAGTGGAATTTGGTGTAGGGAAAGCCACTATTACAGACTGGAAAAAGAACCGAGCCAAGCTTGAACAGTTTTGTGCGTCGACTTCCGAAAAAACCCTCGAATCTCGACAAACATCGAAATCGTCACAGTTTGAAAAAGCTGACGAATCACTTTGTCTGTGGTTTACGCAAGAGAAACAAAGGGGTACACCTATGAGCGGACCTCTAATTCAACAGAAGGCTATCCACCTTAATAAATTAATAAATGGCGATAACATTCCATTCACGGCAAGCATTGGCTGGCTTGACAGGTGGAAAAAACGTCACGGGATTCGTGAACTAACAAAAACGGGAGAGATATTATAAGCTGATTACGCTGCGGCCGAAGAATACATTACTGAGTTTTCCAATTTGATATCGGCAGGTAATTATTCTCCTCAGGAAATTTATAATGCTGACGAAACAGGTCTAAACTTTAAGGCACTTCCAAATAAAAGTCTTGCATCAAGAGATGAGTCCCGGGCCCCAGGCTTTAAAATGAGTAAGGAACGTGTCACATTAATGGCGTGCTGCAATGCAACAGGTAACCACAAGCTGACATTAATGGTTATCGGAAAGTCAGCAAAACCTGGAGCATTCAAAAACATCAATATGAATTCTCTTCCTGTTTACTACAAAAACCAAAAANGAGCATTCAAAAACATTAATATGAATTCTCTTCCTGTTTACTACAGGAACCAAAAAAAGGCTTGGATGAATGGGAGTCTTTTTAAAGAATGGTTCGAAAAACAGTTTGTGCCAGCTGTGACACGGTTTAATAAAGAAAATGATTTGCCAGTCCGAGCTCTGCTCCTGATAGTCTCATCCAGAAGTGAATTAACTGACTTGTGGTGAAATAAAGGCCGTGTTCCTCCCACCCAACGTTACTCCTCTGCTGCAGCCAATGGACCAGGGAGTTTTACAAACAATGAAACTCTGCTACAAGAAGATATTTTTATCCACTTTAATAGAGGATCAGGATGACTTCCTGTCCCTACGACAAAATATAAAAAAAGTGAACATAGAGGACGTGGTTTACTGGTCTGCTGAGTCCTGGGACAGTGTGACTGAACAATCTTTGAAACAATCCTGGAAGNACAAACAATGAAACTCTGCTACAAGAAGATATTTTTATCCACTTTAATAGAGGATCAGGATGACTCCCTGTCCCTACGACAAAATATTAAAAAAGTGAACATCAAGGACGTTGTTTACTGGTCTGCTGAGTCCTGGGACAGTGTGACTGAACAATCTTTGAAACAATCCTGGAAGAAAATATGGCCTACATTGACCTTCATTGAAAATCCAGATGAAAACAGTGGGACAGAAAATATTCTTCAGCTCATGCAGCAAATTCCTGGGTGTGAAGAAGCAGCCGAAATTGACGTCGATGAATGGATGGCTGCAGATGTTGCAGACGATGAAAACCTAACAGACGAGGACATAGTGGCAGAAGTCACACGACAAGACCCCGACCACGAAGAAGATCAGAGTGAAGTCGAGGCCGACGGTGATACGGAGCAGCTTAATGACGCGGCAGCGGCTCTTGACCTTGCCCTACGCTACGTCGAGCAACAGTCGATCGCCACACCAGCNTGGCAGCGGCTCTTGGCCTTGCCCTACGCTACGTCCAGCAACAGTCGATCGCCACACCAGCTGACGTGATGTATATGAGGCGATGGCGCAATATTGCTTCGCCCAGCAGATTTTCTTCATTGCGCCAAAAAAGACTAACAGATTATGTGAACATGAACATAACCGTTTACATACAATTTATAAAGATACAGACTNTCGATCGCCACACCAGCTGACGTGATGTATATGAGGCGATGGCGCAATATTGCTTCGTCCAGCAGATTTTCTTCATTGCGCCAGAAAAGACTAACAGATTATGTGAACATGAACATAACCGTTTACATACAATGTATAAAGATACATACGACTAATAAACTGAGTATGGGGTTGTATTTTTGTTTTGATTTTTTCCAACCTACTGTACTTTCGTTTGTTCGGATTAACCGGAATTTCGGATTAGCGTGGTTCGGATTAGCGGGACTCTACATTACAAAAGTATAATATTTTGCCAATTTTCTAATTCTTACACTTACACGTTAAAAAAAAACCAAGCAAAAGAAACCATTTCGGTAATCACATATGTTTTCTTCACTTTCTCTAACTCAAGGTTAACACAAGGGAATACTTTCCCTCCGTTNGGGGTTGTATTTTTGTTTTGATTTTTTCCAACCTACTGTACTTTCGTTTGTTCGGATTAACCGGAATTTCGGATTAGTGTGGTTCGGATTAGCGGGACTCTACATTACAAAAGTACAATATTTTACCAATTTTCTAATTCTTACACTTACACGTTAAAGAAAACCAAGCAAAAGAAACCATTTCGGTAATCACATATGTTTTCTTCACTTTCTCTAACTCAAGGTTAACACAAGGGAATACTATACTTTCCCTCCGTCGTTAACAGACCGCGGTGGTGAAGTGGTCAGACCACTCGCCTCCCACCTGGGCGAACCGGGTTCGATTTCTGGCGGGGGCCGCTCCCAGATTTTCGCATGTGGGAATCGTACCAGACAGTGTACCGCTGGGCGGTTTTCTCAGGGATCTCCCGTTCCCCCCTTCCTTGCATTCCGGCGCTGCTCCATACTCTGCTCACCCTCGTCGGCTTTCAGACCCCGATGCTAAGATCCCATCGAATCTCCACTCCACTCCTCCGCCGTTACCAACTTCACTCGGAGCATGCCACTCGGCGTGCCCGTCATGCAAGTAGGGTAGGTAGCATGTGTAAGGGCTTAACGTCTCGTCGACAGCAAGGTCATTAGAGACGGAGCAGTTGCTCAGAGAAGGAGAAGCGGGGGAGGGAATCGACCACGGCCTGTGTCAAGGAACCATCCCAGCATTCGCCTGGAGTGATCTCAGGAGACAATGGAAAAACTGAAATCAGGATGGCCGGACCGGGATTAGAACCCAAGTCCTCCTCACTCTTNGTCCTCCTCACTCTTTTTTTTTAATTCTAAACTATTCTATTTGTCAAGCCATACCGATCAAACACTGGCCTCTGTTATTATTAAATTTAAAGTTAAATTAGGATTAAAGTTATTAAGTTCAATTGCAAATAAAGTGTAAAAACAAGAGGCTATGTATGGCTTTTAAAGTTACTGTGTTGGGTAAGGTTTTAATAAGCTTTATAATCTTATTATTATATTAAAATTAGGGTGTCATAAGTCTTTATTCATTAATTTTACGTTTTCTCTATTTTTGTTGTGGGGAAAAAGGGGAGGACCCCCTGTAAAAAAACCCTGTTGCACTGCTAATTATTTTAAGTTACACTGGCTCGAATGCGAGTTCAACGTTTAACCACTCGGCCACCTCGCAGTGACATTTTTTTCAAAGGTTGATTAAAAAAGTGCTAGATTAACCACGAACGACCTACATTAACGGGTCACCCGTTCGTCCTTGAATATTCTCTCGTCTACGAACAACAAAATAAATCACCTAAAAAAAAACTCGACGCATTGCAGCGATCGAAAAAAAAAAATCCGGCGACGGGGTAAACAGTGTGTTGATTAGGGGCGGTCGGGGGGGTTGACGCTCTGGCATCGGCGCGGCCGGCTGCGAAATTACCGGGGGTCGGAATTCCGGCCGCGGCGCGGCGCGAGCGGGCAATCAATCAAGCGGCCAGGAATGTCATTAGCCCGGGTCCGCGACCACAGGCACTTGGATCGCCATTCCCGCCGACGTACTGCGGCGTAACACCTGCGGTCTGAGTCCCACAGTCCCCCCTCCCCCTCTTTGACACTACTGCACCCACGCAAACCTCGGGCAATCACTCCCCTCCCCCTTTCCACATGCACAAACACTGCACCTCCCAATCCCTGACCTCTCCGCCCCCCTGCCCCCTAACCCTTTCCAAAACAACTACATGAATGTGAGTCGACGTTCTGAAAAACCCTACCCAGCATCTACTGCTAGATCTTACCAGATACACTAGCTCTTTACTTCCTTTTCAGTTAACATTTTTAAAAAGTTTTACCTACTTACATTACGGGTGTTGGATACCAGAAAATTCATTATTTTATACTTGTACAAAATATCGTTCAACTCGTAGACATTGCTTATAAGTACTCTTTCCTGGCATTAATTTTTTTTTAGATAGCATAGTTTTTTAATTATCGCATGACGAAATCACAGTTTGTGTTTTTGTGACGTACGAATGATCTAAACGAAATCATTTACAGAAAATTTAACAAGGGCGACTGAAAGGTCGTGCCTTAATTCATTTCAAGCTATGCTTAACAAAACTTACTTAATTAAAACATTTTTTTATTTAAAGCAAATAAAAAAAACTACGGAAATATTTTGTAGCGTGATTTTAAAGATTCCTTGAAGTAATTCATGGTATGCTATTTCAATGTGTGCTAGTTTTTATTATTTGTACGGGCCAAAAACACTAAAATTGCGATTCTGACAGGCAACTGTGTAAAAAATATGCCGCCTACTAAAAATTTTTTTCACGCGAGGAAACAGTTAGGTAGTACCCGTAAGTAATGAGTAAGAGTTCAAAAAACATTTAATATAAATATAAAGTAATGCATTTTTCGGTAACCAGCACCCTTATTTAACATGCAGTACAGACAAATCATCTGCACCACTTACGCGTGATCAAATAGTTAGTAAAAGATAAAAAAATATTAATACATTTTCGTACGTATTAAGAGAAATAATGCAACAACATTTTAAAAAGGCGCTGCTGTATGCCCAGCCACTCACAGAGCGCTAAGCTCCAGTCGTACAGCTGTCGTTTAAAAACTGTTCAACATTTCTGAACGTCGTCTGCTTACGAACAGCGTTTAAATGTCTAAACGGCATTTTCCGTTTTCTATTTCCGTCTATACAAATGCGTATCTTTAAAAGTGAAGAAGAGCTAATACGAGTGTTTTACAATCCTTTTTAAGTACGAATTTTCCGGAACAGTTTTTTAAACATACCATAGGAACATGCAGCACACCCCTTTGTCATTATTACACCATAAAATGATACGGTCACCACTGAGAGTTCTATGAGGCGAGTCGGCCGAGAGGAAGACTGCGCGTAAGTTCATTGCTTCACACGTAAAGGCGATCAGACATTCGAAGAGAGTACCTGGGCCGCCCTTAACGCTCCGACGTCTCTTGGACACGCAAAATACATCCCGCGAGATTGCGCCCTTATACAGAATGTTCGGAAACTCAGTGCCCAAACTTCAGACGTAGTTTCTTTGGACCAATAGTTAACACAAAAGCCCTATACACTCGTATCCGGAAACGTATTATTTTTATATCAAATAATTGTGTTCGAAGTTGCGGCGTACAAAGCCTGCAGACCAAGGCGGTGCGATCACATGTAAGCACGACAAGTTGCATAGGCGGTAGGCGCGCGACACTCAAATATTAAATACGAAGCGTCGCGCGCGCCTACTTCCTATGCAATTTGTCCTACACGCATGATCGCACCGCCTTGCTCTCCAGCTGTTGTCTGCCGCATCTTTGAACAAAATGATTTATTATAAAACTACGTTTCCGGATAGGAGTGTATAGGGCTCTTGTGTTACTACTGGTCCGAAGAAACTATGTCTGGAGTTTGGACACTGAGTTTCCGAACACTCCACACATTCATTAAATTATAATAAAAGTTATGACATGAAAATTAAAGTTTTCTACTAAGACCAAGCTTAAATACACCGTGTATCTTCCTTCATATTTTAGGGGAATCGCTAGTAAACAATACTAAAAGTCTCAAGGTCACATCCAGCCATAAGGAGGAATTACGACGGCCGATGTAAAATAGCATAAACAAGCTTGGTGTGTGTTCTGTTCCCTCGGAATTGTAAGCGGTGACTATAGGGTTTTGATACAGATTATTTGTAAGAAAAGATGCAACTGCAGCTATAGTTTAAAATATAGTTTTACAGATGAATAAATATTGTAAACACAGCTATTTACAGCGACTTTTGCTGACTTTCCTGGCATTTTTCAACACCCACGTTTGTTTTTCAATAACCAAATTTATGACTGTGCAACAAAATATCGACTTTAATTTCTGCCCTGAAAATGGTGATTTATACTGAAATGTTCCAGAGAATTTTAAATATTAGAATAAACACAACTGATCACAATGAGACTCATACAGCTACGCAGGTCCCTTAAGTATAAACATTTTTTTAGTGTATACGTATTTATGCAATAAGACAAATAATAAAGAAGCAGTCATAACCGCAGACAGAGTAAAGACATGGCCATTGCTGTACGTATGAGAACCCGATGTGGAAAGAGATACAGATTTTTTACACACAAAGGGAGCCACCACGAAACGTGGCCAGGGAACTTATAAGTTTCGTCGGTAACTGCTGACATTGTCTTAAACCTACTGTCTCGTAACCGACGAAAATAATCGGCTGCCTGAAGACGGTATTCAGAGCTGTTCGTCGTTTAGCACGGGGATACATTCGGGCATCTTCGGTATACCGACTTTCCCCACTCTTTAAGTAGACTAGCGGTAGTGCCTACACGGTCGACAGCGTACCAACAAAATATTACTGGTATTACCCGTTTTAAAATTGCATTTAGAATTGCACAAATCTGTTGAAAAAACATTACCTAAAGACACGAAAAGAAAGCTTTGTTTTGTAGCTCGTGAAAAATAGTATAAGATTACAAATATGTATTTGATAAGAAAATAGGAGTATACAGTTTTTTTTGTGGGGAGTGTGAGATAGTGTGGTTGGTGGCCATGTTGAACTGTTTCTTTTTTCTTTCTGATGTATAGATGTTTACGTGTTACGGACGTGGCCCGGGTGTTTTGCAAACTATTTGTGTTTGTGGAAAAGAAAATATGTCGCCAAGACTAAGTAAAGGAAATTCAGCAGCTTTTAATTATAGATTTTACGTGAAATATCCTGAATAACAATGAAATGTACACATCTTAGATCGATTATATTAATATTCCTAACCTTTGTGTCCACCGAAGTGTACCGTAGAACCACGGAAGGTGATAATTTTGAATAAATATAAAATAAGTAACATTGACTGAGTCACTGGCGTCATCATTTTTTTTCTATAGTTGTTAAATTATAATAGTATTGCTAACCTTTTATCCCACAGGTATTGAATTTGTGAATTAAATAACCTTCCCTCCCTTTTTACAACACATGAAGTCTGTGGTTTTTAAAGCGCCGTTAACCTTCCAGCGCAGAAAATATTTATTTTGAACACAGGGAGTATATTCAGGTACGTAGATTTTTGACTGTATTTGTGTTATTCATTTTGGCTTCCAAGTTAATTTGTAAAATTATTAAATGACGGGGAATTAATTGGTCTCTCCTTTCTGGAATCAATGCAAGGGATTGTCATTTTGTTAGAGAATATAATCCTAATATTTAAAGTTAATCACGATCCGTTTTAGTTAAAGTACATTAGGCCCACCTATCAAATTTTATCATTACATTTTTAAATTAACTGAGCCAAGCCCAAAACATTCCAAACTGTAAGCTATCGGGGGCTAAAATACTAATGTACACCGCTTATAAGGTTGCACTTTAAAAAAATGTTGTTACAACATATCAATACATAATTGTATTTCAAATATTTAAATTAAATAAAAAAATAAGCGGAGGAGTGTTTTGATCTCAAAACATAGAGACGTTTCAATTATGAAGCACATAACTTAACCACTCGCCCACCAAGCACACCGTGTAAGAAACGAATAAACTCTTATCTGTGCGGGGGTCCTAAGACCATAATAGTTTATTGGACAAATATTTACAATTGAGTATTAGTACATTTACGGGCTTGTAATGAAATCCCACACGTAAAATAGTGTGTATTATGTTATGCACAATGTGCACGCACAAGGACGAACGTGTGTGCTGCACGTTTGTAATAATTATAACCGAGCTTTTAATGCTTATTCGTATCGTACATGTATATGTAGGAAAATTATAACTCCATAAAACACAAACACGTGCTGCACTGACTACATAATACACAATATTTATTTCCGTATCATTAAAATACATGGCCACATTTAATACCGACGCCCGCCATATTGGTTTAACCACGTAATTCTAGCCTGCCGACTGCTCGTGAGCAGTTGATACGTCTCGATTCCACTCGTGACGTCACTCGACCTTTGTTTCCAGCTTAGAATACCGAGCAGTGGTCTGGAGCAGATAATTGTAAAAAAAAAATCTTTTTNTGGTCGGTGGAGTTGCTGGGAGAAAAGGAACAAAGGTCGAAAGAACAAAAACTTCCGTGACCTGCCTCCCTTTCCTCCCGACAACCGCAAGCAAACACGTCTACAGTAGAACGGAGGGAGATTGATAGTGGCCTCTGTGCAGGGAAAGAAAGACCTATCAGCAACGAGTATATCTCAGAGACAACCTGGCAATGTTAACACTGGTGGGGAAAAGGAGCGAACAATTACAAATGCATATTGGCAGTTCAATAAAAGAACCTTGAAAGAAATTTTAAAAGGTCTCGAAAGTTAAGTGTTTTTACTGTACGCAGTACAAATTTATGGCCATACAAATGTTCAACAATGTTTTCCAGCTGGTAGTACGACCCGTAATGTTTTTCCTTGCAAAGTTGAGATTATAAGGGCCTATACATTCTTAACAAACTACGACACTCGTCAGAATTTGGTACGTAAAACCATTTGAGAAAATCGTTACGATATTTATATGATCGCTTATCATTTTTTTAAACAAACAATTTTTTTTAAATTTCTTTTATAATGAATAAAGCTGTGTGATATGTATATTTCAATAGAGTTTCAAAACATGCAAACCATAGTTTACAGTTACGCAATATATCACTCCTGGAAGTAAGTACACTTACAGAACTGTTAATTAAGATACGGAAACAATAGAATAAGTGAGTATAATGTTCCACATCGCGATGGCGTGAAAAACTGAGAAAAGCGAAATATGGAAAGAACTGAAATGTCACTGATCAGAAGTATTAAGGTGTACGACACACTGCTGCAGTTTCGTTACCAGTTTGCAGTTGCGCTGATAAAGAAATAAATCACAAGTGATTTATACAAAATCGTAAAAGCCGCGACGGTATGAACGCTGTGTAGCAAAGAGGTCGGTACACAATTACATTTAACTTGATAGGATTAGCATTAAAACCTACGGCAAGAAGCACGTGTATTTAGAATCAAATAAAAAGTTTACAAAGTTGTAGTGTTAAGCAATTTGACTGCAGCTGTAAAATAACGAGACAAGAACGAATTATATTCCTACAACAGGAGACACGTATTATCATGTTGCCTTTTTGTGAAGATATATATATATATATATATATATATATATTCACTTCAGCAGGGACTAAACGCTGCACTAAAATAACTTCTTGAAATTTGTAAGAGTCGAGGTTTTAAATGAAAATTCTCCCTATTTAAGCTATATAAAAAAATAAAATACTGACGATTGTTATTTTTTAAATGGTTTGGTATCTTTATCAAGTTATCACCAATGCCATGTCTCGAAACCGTAGTAAATCCTCAAAATACAAAAGAGAAAAAAATGTGGCTCTTTAACAGCACCGAGTGAGGGTTCACTAGGCTCAGAAACATCCCCACTCCCTCTGAAATCAGATTTTACTAAAGAAGTAAATAATAAGAAAAGTATTTTTGTACCGGCAAAGTTTCAAAAACCCCGTACAACAGAAGTTTTCCTGATTTACATGGTGATTTCTTGAAAAGAGGGTA